>OV656841.1:11200000-11539605 GCA_927399475.2 Acleris emargana | reverse complement strand
TCTTGTGGCGAATCGTGTAGGTAATTTATATTATGTCGAGGAACGAATGGGGTTAGTTTCAGTAATGTCGGAAACATTAGATGACGTAAGGTTGTGGCATGAACGATTAGGTCATTTGAATGGAAAGGACCTTGTGAAACTCTTGAAAAAAAATCTGGTATGAAACTTAAAATGTCAGATGTAAGTCATTTATACGACTGTAGTATTTGTGCGAGTGGAAAAATGAGTGCGTCATCTTTTTCGAGATCGGATGGGCCGTGTGAAGAAAAACTAAAAATTGTTTATTCGGACATTGTAGGTCCTATGCGACACGAAGCCATAGGTGGAGCAAAGTATTTTATTACTTTCATCGACGATTCATCAAGATGGTGTGAAGTACACTTGCTCAACAAAAAGAGTGAAGCTCTGAAATTCTTTAAGATATATAAAAGTCATGTTGAAAATATAACTGACAAGAAAATTAAATATCTGCATACCGACAACGGTGGCGAATATTGTAATAGAGAATTTGATGAATATTTACAAAATGAAGGTATAGGAAGAAGATTAACGATTCCTCATACTCCTCAACAGAACGCGGTCGCAGAAAGAATGAATAGAACATTGGTGGAGATGGCGAGATGTATGTTGATTTCATCAAACCTTTCTTCGGGTTTCTGGGGTGATGCTGTCATTACTGCATGTCACGTACGAAACCGATGTCCAACAAGTAGTCTTGGTGGTGAGACGCCGTACGAAAAATGGTATGGGCGGCCTGCACAAATCCATTATTTACAAAGATTTGGATCCAAGGTACACCTGTTGAACAAGGATGAAGGAAAGGATAAATTCGCTTCACGCAGTTTGCAAGGCATATTCGTAGGTTATCCAAGAGATAGAAAAGGCTACAAAATTTGGTTGCCTCAAGAACGAAAATATATCGTATCGAGAGATGTAAGATTTCACAGAGGCAAGAGTGACGTAGATGAAAAGGAGGTTTCTAAAATTGATCCGCTTGAAATTGAAAATAAAGAGTTAGAGACTGATATCAATCGAAAGAACGAACCAAGATTAGTCGAACTAGATTTTTCCTCGGAAAAGATTGTCGAAAATCCAATCAGGATTATTTCTGAAACTGAAAGACAACAAGAAGGACCGTATGTCGAAAATGCTGAGGAAAACACTGATATTTTGGAGCCAATTGAAGTACCATTTCATCATCCAGAATCGAGTTTTGAGATGCTCAATAATGAAAACAGGATAATGAAAAGGGCCCCAGGAAGGCCAAGACTCGAGAGAGGACATGTTGGACGACCAAAGAAAATATTTCGCATGGTCGAGGTAGAATCTTCTCAAGTTCCAATTGAAGAAAGTTGTACGGAAGAATTCTCCGACTGTCAAGACTTTGCAGGTGTGATAGAAGTGACGTTGAAGCAAGCTTTGTCTGGTTCCGAAAAAGATAAATGGGAGGAAGCTATTCTTTCAGAAATTCGGAGTATGATAAAGAATGACACTTGGGATATCACAAAAAGGCCTGAGAGTCGCGAAATTGTTGGTTGTCGTTATGTTTTGTCGACTAAATTGAACGTCGATAAAACAGAAAAGAAAAAGGCCAGACTCGTTGCAAAGGGTTATAGTCAACGATATGGTATCGATTACCATGACACTTTTGCACCTGTCGTCAGATTGGAAACTATAAGATTATTGGCTGCACTTGCTGTCGAACTTGATATGGAAATCCATCAATTGGATATCAATACAGCTTATTTGAATGGTTCACTCGAAGAGGATATTTATATGGAAGTGCCTGAAGTATTAAAGGAATGTTTACAAAAGCTTATACAAGCAGATGAAAAAGATACTATTATCTGTGAACGAGCTAAGAAAATGTTAGTGGATTTGGAAGCTGGTGGTGATGCATGTAAACTAAAAAGGTCACTTTATGGACTGAAACAAGCTGGTCGCCAGTGGAATGCACGACTCGATAGTCAACTCCGACGAATGGGGTTGCAACCTTCGTTGAATGAACCTTGTCTATATTTTTTCAAGACATAGACAATAATACCAACCTCTTTGTCACCGTGTACGTGGATGACATTTTGGTTGCGTCTCAGAAAAGCGTTTGCATAGAGAATTTCAAAAGAAAACTGGCCAGTGAGTTTGACTTGAAAGATTATGGCATTGCGAAATATATTTTAGGAATTGACATTGAGCGACCTGTCAAAGGAAAAATTAAGTTGTCACAACAAAAATATATTGGAGATTTGTTACATAAATTTGGCTACAAAAATTGTAGAGATTCGGTATGTACGCCAATGGAAACGAATTTGAAATTAAAACCATCAAAGGATACGGATAAGGTAATTCCATACCGCGAATTGATCGGTAGTTTAATGTATTTATCGGTCGGAACTAGATTAGATATTTCTAACAGTGTTTCGAAATTAGCACAGTTTGTAAACTGTCCTACCAAGGAAACCTGGAGTGCCGCAAAACGCATATTGCGTTATTTAAAGAAAACAAAGGATCACGGAATAATTTTCAACAAAACAGGCGAATCGTTGAAAGGTTATTCAGATTCGGATTGGGGTGGTTGCTTGTTAGATAGACGTTCTTACTCTGGATATGTTTTTGTACTAGGAGGAGCATGTGTGTCATGGAAGTCCCAAAAACAAAAATGTGTCGCAACATCCACGTGCGAGGCCGAATATGTTAGCTTAACTTCGGCTATGAAGGAAGCTATGTATCTGAATAGCTTGTTAACTGAAATTGGATTACGTAAGTTTGCACAAATAACTTTACACGTAGATAATCAAGGAGCTATTTGTTTAGCCAGTGATCCAGTTTTTCATTCCCGGAGTAAACACATCAGCATTAGGTATCATTTTATACGAGATGTGTTAAGAAACAATAATGATATTAAATTGGTATACTTATCGACTGATTTAATGTTAGCAGACATATTAACCAAGGCGTTGCCTAAAATGAAACATAATTTTTGTATGGCTGGTCTAGGTATTGCCTGTTAGTTAGATTAGTTAATATTGTTTTGAGTTATCCTTAACATACACATTAAGGGGGCGTATTAGGTTTTAATGTGCATATAATAATTATAACTGGCTGTATTAATATACTTGTAGCTGTCTAGTTATTTTTGAATATGTGCTATAGTCTTCTTTTTGTAGTGTCTGTTTGACATGTTTGTAATAAAGATTTGATAGCGTGATGTACTCATTATAGTTTGTTATTTTTACTCTACTTTCCTGTGCTTCCACTATCCGCCATACTCCTGCTGGATCAATCTGGTTGATTGATCCAGCAGGAGTATGGCGGATAGTGGAAGCACAGGAAAGTAGAGTAAAAATAACAAACTATAATGAGTACATCACGCTATCAAATCTTTGTAAATAATGGATTTGTGCAGGCCGCCCATACCATTTTTCGTACGGCGTCTCACCACCAAGACTACTTGTTGGACATCGGTTTCGTACGTGACATGCAGTAATGACAGCATCACCCCAGAAACCCGAAGAAAGGTTTGATGAAATCAACATACATCTCGCCATCTCCACCAATGTTCTATTCATTCTTTCTGCGACCGCGTTTTGTTGAGGAGTATGAGGAATCGTTAATCTTCTTCCTATACCTTCATTTTGTAAATATTCATCAAATTCTCTATTACAATATTCGCCACCGTTGTCGGTATGCAGATATTTAATTTTCTTGTCAGTTATATTTTCAACATGACTTTTATATATCTTAAAGAATTTCAGAGCTTCACTCTTTTTGTTGAGCAAGTGTACTTCACACCATCTTGATGAATCGTCGATGAAAGTAATAAAATACTTTGCTCCACCTATGGCTTCGTGTCGCATAGGACCTACAATGTCCGAATAAACAATTTTTAATTTTTCTTCACACGGCCCATCCGATCTCGAAAAAGATGACGCACTCATTTTTCCACTCGCACAAATACTACAGTCGTATAAATGACTTACATCTGACATTTTAAGTTTCATACCAGATTTTTTTAAGAGTTTCACAAGGTCCTTTCCATTCAAATGACCTAATCGTTCATGCCACAACCTTACGTCATCTAATGTTTCCGACATTACTGAAACTAACCCCATTCGTTCCTCGACATAATATAAATTACCTACACGATTCGCCACAAGAATAGTTTTACCGTAACTATCCCTAATATAAGCTACATCTTTTTCAAACATAACACTATACCCTTTATTTGTTATTCTTGCAACTGAAATTAGATTAGATCGTAAATCCGGAACAAATAAGGTATCAGGTAACTCCACGAAAGTTTTAACTTCGTCTTTACATGAATACAATTTTACGGTACCTTTACCTTGTACGTGTGTGCTTGTATTTGTCGCTAAGTTTAGCTTACCGGACATCGATATCAATGAATTGTCAAATTTACTAGAATCGTTGCACAGATGTGACGTACATCCGCTATCGATGATCCAGCTCCCATTCCCTTTGCAAACAGCTCTATCATCTGAAATACAATTAAAGGTTACAAAGTTGGAATCATCATCATGTAAATCACATCCCGAAACATACTTCGCATCATTTGAGCATTGATCCTTGTCTTTCTTCATTTTACATTCAGAAGATTTATGACCATGTTGGTGACACTTAAAACATTTATATTTGAAGCTTGGCTTGTCCGCACCAGTCTTCGGTTTGAAAGGTTTTCTAGACTTTACAAGGAAGGCTTTTTCGTCGTTTCCTTTTTGTCGTCTTGCATTCACTTCTTCAATGATCTTAACTTTTAAGGTTTCAGGATCTGGCAAATTATCTCTGGATTCTATTGCACATCGAAAATTCTCGAAGCTCAATGGTAAACTGTAGAGAAGCATAATAGAAACTAAATCATCGTGCATTTCGATCTCCATGTTAGCTAACTTACATTTGATATCGAAGAAATGCATGACATGTTCTCTAATGTCACCACCTTCATCCATTTTATGAAGCAACATTTCCTTCAACAACGTCGCCTTTTTGGCAGGTCCCTTAGAAGCATGAACACTTTCAAGTTTTAGCCATACGTCCCGCGATGTCTTACATCCGCGAATATGTCGTAATTCGCTTGGGCTAATAGCTAAAATTATGTCAGACTTAGCTTTTGCGTCTTCCGTGTCCCATTTTTCGGATTCTGTCGGCTCTGCTGGTTTGCCCCTTTTACCATTCACGTAGCCCCATGCGTCGTTTTTTATAAGGATCGCCTCAGCCTGAATCCTCCAGGTCTCGTAATTTTCATGAGTGAGCGATTCTATTTTAACAGTACTCATATTGTTGACTCTTTTACGTCAATTTCGTCAGCTGATCGTACTTTTTGACGTACCTTGTGTAAGCTGACCTTGAAATAAAATTGCTATTTCTTACGTCTTCTTTTTGTAGTGTCTGTTTGACATGTTTGTAATAAAGATTTGATAGCGTGATGTACTCATTATAGTTTGTTATTTTTACTCTACTTTCCTGTGCTTCCACTATCCGCCATACTCCTGCTGGATCAATCAACCAGATTATCCGCCACAGTGGTTATGGGCCCAGTGCTCAGTAAGTAAGAAATAGCAATTTTATTTCAAGGTCAGCTTACACAAGGTACGTCAAAAAGTACGATCAGCTGACGAAATTGACGTAAAAGAGTCAACAATATGAGTACTGTTAAAATAGAATCGCTCACTCATGAAAATTACGAGACCTGGAGGATTCAGGCTGAGGCGATCCTTATAAAAAACGACGCATGGGGCTACGTGAATGGTAAAAGGGGCAAACCAGCAGAGCCGACAGAATCCGAAAAATGGGACACGGAAGACGCAAAAGCTAAGTCTGACATAATTTTAGCTATTAGCCCAAGCGAATTACGACATATTCGCGGATGTAAGACATCGCGGGACGTATGGCTAAAACTTGAAAGTGTTCATGCTTCTAAGGGACCTGCCAAAAAGGCGACGTTGTTGAAGGAAATGTTGCTTCATAAAATGGATGAAGGTGGTGACATTAGAGAACATGTCATGCATTTCTTCGATATCAAATGTAAGTTAGCTAACATGGAGATCGAAATGCACGATGATTTAGTTTCTATTATGCTTCTCTACAGTTTACCATTGAGCTTCGAGAATTTTCGATGTGCAATAGAATCCAGAGATAATTTGCCAGATCCTGAAACCTTAAAAGTTAAGATCATTGAAGAAGTAAATGCAAGACGACAAAAAGGAAACGACGAAAAAGCCTTCCTTGTAAAGTCTAGAAAACCTTTCAAACCGAAGACTGGTGCGGACAAGCCAAGCTTCAAATATAAATGTTTTAAGTGTCACCAACATGGTCATAAATCTTCTGAATGTAAAATGAAGAAAGACAAGGATCAATGCTCAAATGATGCGAAGTATGTTTCGGGATGTGATTTACATGATGATGATTCCAACTTTGTAACCTTTAATTGTATTTCAGATGATAGAGCTGTTTGCAAAGGGAATGGGAGCTGGATCATCGATAGCGGATGTACGTCACATCTGTGCAACGATTCTAGTAAATTTGACAATTCATTGATATCGATGTCCGGTAAGCTAAACTTAGCGACAAATACAAGCACACACGTACAAGGTAAAGGTACCGTAAAATTGTATTCATGTAAAGACGAAGTTAAAACTTTCGTGGAGTTGCCTGATACCTTATTTGTTCCGGATTTACGATCTAATCTAATTTCAGTTGCAAGAATAACCAATAAAGGGTATAGTGTTATGTTTGAAAAAGATGTAGCTTATATTAGGGATAGTTACGGTAAAACTATTCTTGTGGCGAATCGTGTAGGTAATTTATATTATGTCGAGGAACGAATGGGGTTAGTTTCAGTAATGTCGGAAACATTAGATGACGTAAGGTTGTGGCATGAACGATTAGGTCATTTGAATGGAAAGGACCTTGTGAAACTCTTAAAAAAATCTGGTATGAAACTTAAAATGTCAGATGTAAGTCATTTATACGACTGTAGTATTTGTGCGAGTGGAAAAATGAGTGCGTCATCTTTTTCGAGATCGGATGGGCCGTGTGAAGAAAAACTAAAAATTGTTTATTCGGACATTGTAGGTCCTATGCGACACGAAGCCATAGGTGGAGCAAAGTATTTTATTACTTTCATCGACGATTCATCAAGATGGTGTGAAGTACACTTGCTCAACAAAAAGAGTGAAGCTCTGAAATTCTTTAAGATATATAAAAGTCATGTTGAAAATATAACTGACAAGAAAATTAAATATCTGCACACCGACAACGGTGGCGAATATTGTAATAGAGAATTTGATGAATATTTACAAAATGAAGGTATAGGAAGAAGATTAACGATTCCTCATACTCCTCAACAGAACGCGGTCGCAGAAAGAATGAATAGAACATTGGTGGAGATGGCGAGATGTATGTTGATTTCATCAAACCTTTCTTCGGGTTTCTGGGGTGATGCTGTCATTACTGCATGTCACGTACGAAACCGATGTCCAACAAGTAGTCTTGGTGGTGAGACGCCGTACGAAAAATGGTATGGGCGGCCTGCACAAATCCATTATTTACAAATATTTGGATCCAAGGTACACCTGTTGAACAAGGATGAAGGAAAGGATAAATTCACTTCACGCAGTTTGCAAGGCATATTCGTAGGTTATCCAAGAGATAGAAAAGGCTACAAAATTTGGTTGCCTCAAGAACGAAAATATATCGTATCGAGAGATGTAAGATTTCACAGAGGCAAGAGTGACGTAGATGAAAAGGAGGTTTCTAAAATTGATCCGCTTGAAATTGAAAATAAAGAGTTAGAGACTGATGTCAATCGAAAGAACGAACCAAGATTAGTCGAACTAGATTTTTCCTCGGAAAAGATTGTCGAAAATCCAATCAGGATTATTTCTGAAACTGAAAGACAACAAGAAGGACCGTATGTCGAAAATGCTGAGGAAAACACTGATATTTTGGAGCCAATTGAAATACCATTTCATCATCCAGAATCGAGTTTTGAGATGCTCAATAATGAAAACAGGATAATGAAAAGGGCCCCAGGAAGGCCAAGACTCGAGAGAGGACATGTTGGACGACCAAAGAAAATATTTCGCATGGTCGAGGTAGAATCTTCTCAAGTTCCAATTGAAGAAAGTTGTACGGAAGAATTCTCCGACTGTCAAGACTTTGCAGGTGTGATAGAAGTGACGTTGAAGCAAGCTTTGTCTGGTTCCGAAAAAGATAAATGGGAGGAAGCTATTCTTTCAGAAATTCGGAGTATGATAAAGAATGACACTTGGGATATCACAAAAAGGCCTGAGAGTCGCGAAATTGTTGGTTGTCGTTATGTTTTGTCGACTAAATTGAACGTCGATAAAACAGAAAAGAAAAAGGCCAGACTCGTTGCAAAGGGTTATAGTCAACGATATGGTATCGATTACCATGACACTTTTGCACCTGTCGTCAGATTGGAAACTATAAGATTATTGGCTGCACTTGCTGTCGAACTTGATATGGAAATCCATCAATTGGATATCAATACAGCTTATTTGAATGGTTCACTCGAAGAGGATATTTATATGGAAGTGCCTGAAGTATTAAAGGAATGTTTACAAAAGCTTATACAAGCAGATGAAAAAGATACTATTATCTGTGAACGAGCTAAGAAAATGTTAGTGGATTTGGAAGCTGGTGGTGATGCATGTAAACTAAAAAGGTCACTTTATGGACTGAAACAAGCTGGTCGCCAGTGGAATGCACGACTCGATAGTCAACTCCGACGAATGGGGTTGCAACCTTCGTTGAATGAACCTTGTCTATATTTTCAAGACATAGACAATAATACCAACCTCTTTGTCACCGTGTACGTGGATGACATTTTGGTTGCGTCTCAGAAAAGCGTTTGCATAGAGAATTTCAAAAGAAAACTGGCCAGTGAGTTTGACTTGAAAGATTATGGCATTGCGAAATATATTTTAGGAATTGACATTGAGCGACCTGTCAAAGGAAAAATTAAGTTGTCACAACAAAAATATATTGGAGATTTGTTACATAAATTTGGCTACAAAAATTGTAGAGATTCGGTATGTACGCCAATGGAAACGAATTTGAAATTAAAACCATCAAAGGATACGGATAAGGTAATTCCATACCGCGAATTGATCGGTAGTTTAATGTATTTATCGGTCGGAACTAGATTAGATATTTCTAACAGTGTTTCGAAATTAGCACAGTTTGTAAACTGTCCTACCAAGGAAACCTGGAGTGCCGCAAAACGCATATTGCGTTATTTAAAGAAAACAAAGGATCACGGAATAATTTTCAACAAAACAGGCGAATCGTTGAAAGGTTATTCAGATTCGGATTGGGGTGGTTGCTTGTTAGATAGACGTTCTTACTCTGGATATGTTTTTGTACTAGGAGGAGCATGTGTGTCATGGAAGTCCCAAAAACAAAAATGTGTCGCAACATCCACGTGCGAGGCCGAATATGTTAGCTTAACTTCGGCTATGAAGGAAGCTATGTATCTGAATAGCTTGTTAACTGAAATTGGATTACGTAAGTTTGCACAAATAACTTTACACGTAGATAATCAAGGAGCTATTTGTTTAGCCAGTGATCCAGTTTTTCATTCCCGGAGTAAACACATCAGCATTAGGTATCATTTTATACGAGATGTGTTAAGAAACAATAATGATATTAAATTGGTATACTTATCGACTGATTTAATGTTAGCAGACATATTAACCAAGGCGTTGCCTAAAATGAAACATAATTTTTGTATGGCTGGTCTAGGTATTGCCTGTTAGTTAGATTAGTTAATATTGTTTTGAGTTATCCTTAACATACACATTAAGGGGGCGTATTAGGTTTTAATGTGCATATAATAATTATAACTGGCTGTATTAATATACTTGTAGCTGTCTAGTTATTTTTGAATATGAAGCTGGTGGTGATGCATGTAAACTAAAAAGGTCACTTTATGGACTGAAACAAGCTGGTCGCCAGTGGAATGCACGACTCGATAGTCAACTCCGACGAATGGGGTTGCAACCTTCGTTGAATGAACCTTGTCTATATTTTCAAGACATAGACAATAATACCAACCTCTTTGTCACCGTGTACGTGGATGACATTTTGGTTGCGTCTCAGAAAAGCGTTTGCATAGAGAATTTCAAAAGAAAACTGGCCAGTGAGTTTGACTTGAAAGATTATGGCATTGCGAAATATATTTTAGGAATTGACATTGAGCGACCTGTCAAAGGAAAAATTAAGTTGTCACAACAAAAATATATTGGAGATTTGTTACATAAATTTGGCTACAAAAATTGTAGAGATTCGGTATGTACGCCAATGGAAACGAATTTGAAATTAAAACCATCAAAGGATACGGATAAGGTAATTCCATACCGCGAATTGATCGGTAGTTTAATGTATTTATCGGTCGGAACTAGATTAGATATTTCTAACAGTGTTTCGAAATTAGCACAGTTTGTAAACTGTCCTACCAAGGAAACCTGGAGTGCCGCAAAACGCATATTGCGTTATTTAAAGAAAACAAAGGATCACGGAATAATTTTCAACAAAACAGGCGAATCGTTGAAAGGTTATTCAGATTCGGATTGGGGTGGTTGCTTGTTAGATAGACGTTCTTACTCTGGATATGTTTTTGTACTAGGAGGAGCATGTGTGTCATGGAAGTCCCAAAAACAAAAATGTGTCGCAACATCCACGTGCGAGGCCGAATATGTTAGCTTAACTTCGGCTATGAAGGAAGCTATGTATCTGAATAGCTTGTTAACTGAAATTGGATTACGTAAGTTTGCACAAATAACTTTACACGTAGATAATCAAGGAGCTATTTGTTTAGCCAGTGATCCAGTTTTTCATTCCCGTAGTAAACACATCAGCATTAGGTATCATTTTATACGAGATGTGTTAAGAAACAATAATGATATTAAATTGGTATACTTATCGACTGATTTAATGTTAGCAGACATATTAACCAAGGCGTTGCCTAAAATGAAACATAATTTTTGTATGGCTGGTCTAGGTATTGCCTGTTAGTTAGATTAGTTAATATTGTTTTGAGTTATCCTTAACATACACATTAAGGGGGCGTATTAGGTTTTAATGTGCATATAATAATTATAACTGGCTGTATTAATATACTTGTAGCTGTCTAGTTATTTTTGAATATGTGCTATAGTCTTCTTTTGTAGTGTCTGTTTGACATGTTTGTAATAAAGATTTGATAGCGTGATGTACTCATTATAGTTTGTTATTTTTACTCTACTTTCCTGTGCTTCCACTATCCGCCATACTCCTGCTGGATCAATCAACCAGATTATCCGCCACAGTGGTTATGGGCCCAGTGCTCAGTAAGTAAGAAATAGCAATTTTATTTCAAGGTCAGCTTACACAAGGTACGTCAAAAAAAGTACGATCAGCTGACGAAATTGACGTAAAAGAGTCAACAATATGAGTACTGTTAAAATAGAATCGCTCACTCATGAAAATTACGAGACCTGGAGGATTCAGGCTGAGGCGATCCTTATAAAAAACGACGCATGGGGCTACGTGAATGGTAAAAGGGGCAAACCAGCAGAGCCGACAGAATCCGAAAAATGGGACACGGAAGACGCAAAAGCTAAGTCTGACATAATTTTAGCTATTAGCCCAAGCGAATTACGACATATTCGCGGATGTAAGACATCGCGGGACGTATGGCTAAAACTTGAAAGTGTTCATGCTTCTAAGGGACCTGCCAAAAAGGCGACGTTGTTGAAGGAAATGTTGCTTCATAAAATGGATGAAGGTGGTGACATTAGAGAACAATTCATCAAATTCTCTATTACAATATTCGCCACCGTTGTCGGTATGCAGATATTTAATTTTCTTGTCAGTTATATTTTCAACATGACTTTTATATATCTTAAAGAATTTCAGAGCTTCACTCTTTTTGTTGAGCAAGTGTACTTCACACCATCTTGATGAATCGTCGATGAAAGTAATAAAATACTTTGCTCCACCTATGGCTTCGTGTCGCATAGGACCTACAATGTCCGAATAAACAATTTTTAATTTTTCTTCACACGGCCCATCCGATCTCGAAAAAGATGACGCACTCATTTTTCCACTCGCCTGTGGCGGATAATCTGGTTGATTGATCCAGCAGGAGTATGGCGGATAGTGGAAGCACAGGAAAGTAGAGTAAAAATAACAAACTATAATGAGTACATCACGCTATCAAATCTTTTATTACAAACATGTCAAACAGACACTACAAAAAGAAGACTATAGCACATATTCAAAAATAACTAGACAGCTACAAGTATATTAATACAGCCAGTTATAATTATTATATGCACATTAAAACCTAATACGCCCCCTTAATGTGTATGTTAAGGATAACTCAAAACAATATTAACTAATCTAACTAACAGGCAATACCTAGACCAGCCATACAAAAATTATGTTTCATTTTAGGCAACGCCTTGGTTAATATGTCTGCTAACATTAAATCAGTCGATAAGTATACCAATTTAATATCATTATTGTTTCTTAACACATCTCGTATAAAATGATACCTAATGCTGATGTGTTTACTCCGGGAATGAAAAACTGGATCACTGGCTAAACAAATAGCTCCTTGATTGTCTACGTGTAAAGTTATTTGTGCAAACTTACGTAATCCAATTTCAGTTAACAAGCTATTCAGATACATAGCTTCCTTCATAGCCGAAGTTAAGCTAACATATTCGGCCTCGCACGTGGATGTTGCGACACATTTTTGTTTTTGGGACTTCCATGACACACATGCTCCTCCTAGTACAAAAACATATCCAGAGTAAGAACGTCTATCTAACAAGCAACCACCCCAATCCGAATCTGAATAACCTTTCAACGATTCGCCTGTTTTGTTGAAAATTATTCCGTGATCCTTTGTTTTCTTTAAATAACGCAATATGCGTTTTGCGGCACTCCAGGTTTCCTTGGTAGGACAGTTTACAAACTGTGCTAATTTCGAAACACTGTTAGAAATATCTAATCTAGTTCCGACCGATAAATACATTAAACTACCGATCAATTCGCGGTATGGAATTACCTTATCCGAATGTTTACAAAAGCTTATACAAGCAGATGAAAAAGATACTATTATCTGTGAACGAGCTAAGAAAATGTTAGTGGATTTGGAAGCTGGTGGTGATGCATGTAAACTAAAAAGGTCACTTTATGGACTGAAACAAGCTGGTCGCCAGTGGAATGCACGACTCGATAGTCAACTCCGACGAATGGGGTTGCAACCTTCGTTGAATGAACCTTGTCTATATTTTCAAGACATAGACAATAATACCAACCTCTTTGTCACCGTGTACGTGGATGACATTTTGGTTGCGTCTCAGAAAAGCGTTTGCATAGAGAATTTCAAAAGAAAACTGGCCAGTGAGTTTGACTTGAAAGATTATGGCATTGCGAAATATATTTTAGGAATTGACATTGAGCGACCTGTCAAAGGAAAAATTAAGTTGTCACAACAAAAATATATTGGAGATTTGTTACATAAATTTGGCTACAAAAATTGTAGAGATTCGGTATGTACGCCAATGGAAACGAATTTGAAATTAAAACCATCAAAGGATACGGATAAGGTAATTCCATACCGCGAATTGATCGGTAGTTTAATGTATTTATCGGTCGGAACTAGATTAGATATTTCTAACAGTGTTTCGAAATTAGCACAGTTTGTAAACTGTCCTACCAAGGAAACCTGGAGTGCCGCAAAACGCATATTGCGTTATTTAAAGAAAACAAAGGATCACGGAATAATTTTCAACAAAACAGGCGAATCGTTGAAAGGTTATTCAGATTCGGATTGGGGTGGTTGCTTGTTAGATAGACGTTCTTACTCTGGATATGTTTTTGTACTAGGAGGAGCATGTGTGTCATGGAAGTCCCAAAAACAAAAATGTGTCGCAACATCCACGTGCGAGGCCGAATATGTTAGCTTAACTTCGGCTATGAAGGAAGCTATGTATCTGAATAGCTTGTTAACTGAAATTGGATTACGTAAGTTTGCACAAATAACTTTACACGTAGATAATCAAGGAGCTATTTGTTTAGCCAGTGATCCAGTTTTTCATTCCCGGAGTAAACACATCAGCATTAGGTATCATTTTATACGAGATGTGTTAAGAAACAATAATGATATTAAATTGGTATACTTATCGACTGATTTAATGTTAGCAGACATATTAACCAAGGCGTTGCCTAAAATGAAACATAATTTTTGTATGGCTGGTCTAGGTATTGCCTGTTAGTTAGATTAGTTAATATTGTTTTGAGTTATCCTTAACATACACATTAAGGGGGCGTATTAGGTTTTAATGTGCATATAATAATTATAACTGGCTGTATTAATATACTTGTAGCTGTCTAGTTATTTTTGAATATGTGCTATAGTCTTCTTTTTGTAGTGTCTGTTTGACATGTTTGTAATAAAGATTTGATAGCGTGATGTACTCATTATAGTTTGTTATTTTTACTCTACTTTCCTGTGCTTCCACTATCCGCCATACTCCTGCTGGATCAATCAACCAGATTATCCGCCACATTCTGGTGTAGCGGCACCTACAGTTTTTATTTCATAAATTGCCCATCTATAGACCTACTACATATATTAAATTCAAATTATTAGCTTTGGTACTTCATGCCAAAAACTAACTACAAATAAAATTATTACTTCCTTGTTTCAATGTTTTTACAGGATTGCTTTAATTACTTGTATGAATGAAATCGTATACATCCTATTTTTGTATTTTGTCATTTTTGGAAGTTTGTTTCGTTTTTGACATTTATTTAAACATTATCTAAAAAATAAAAAAGTGTTCTAGTAAGGAATAATTTTATTTGTAGTTAGTTTTTGGCATGAAGTACCAAAGCTAATAATTTGAATTTAATATATGTAGTAGGTCTATAGATGGGCAATTTATGAAATAAAAACTGTAGGTGCCGCTACACCAGAACACCAAAAAAAAAAAAAACAATTTATAGTTTCCATTATTTTGACATATATTTGTACTAAAGTTTCATGCAATATTTTTTGTAGTGATGGGTTTTATTATGTAGTATAGTTTACCAAAAAATCAAATTAATCGCAAAGACCGAATTCAAGAAAAAAATTAAAAAGTGAAAAAAAACAAACCGCCATATTACGAAAACTGACAAGTGTACATGGCTCTTCTTTGGGGAACAGACCTTTGCCTACAAGGAGTATCTAAAAATAAAATTACTAGAACATTTGACAGAAAGGCAAATTTTGTATAGAAACACGGCTATAGCCTTTGGACAAATATCTGACACGTTTCTATTTTACTAGAGGTGTAATGTTAGATAATGTATTAATTATTGGTTTGATTTTATTTACAGGCTTTCAAATTTAACTGCCACTTAAAAAAAACATTTATTACAACACAAGGCTCCTATTTTATTCCGTCTCTTATTTTTTCGTCCATATTAAAGCCTAACTAACCAACACCGTCGCGTTTTATAAAAAGTCCAATAAAAAATTCAGAGACACCGAAGCACCTTAAATACTCCAACGTTCTCGAAACTCTCTAAGTGCTACTAGAGTATGCAAACATTTAGTTTTACAGCTCAAAAAAATATTTGCCTAGTTGAAAACTTCACGGGTCGTCCCCGAAGGGCCGTGAAAGCCTCTTTGTCGAGCGCCTTATTCTTATACATCGTACCCAACTTTCGGATCGAAAGGATTATGTTCTGTGTAGATACCTATGGGATCAATCTTTGATATAAGACCATCCTGAATGTTCTTTAAACATTCTCCTTTTTATTGGACATTTTATAAAATCAAACATTCTGATACAGTTTTCTCTATTAATTTAAGGCTTATATTCTGTAATCATATTGTTTTCTTTGCAGTAGTTCTTAATAACCAGAGCTTCTATTACTACCAATAACATAATTTGGTAATCATATTTGCTTCTACTGCTTAGCCCATTTTGAAATTATATTTAATCATGTCAGAATAAGGCAACGAGCCCCCTGACAGCGGACAATCCCTATTGTTGTTTTGATTAAATTTCGACAGGGTGATGCAGTGAAATTGGTCCTTTTATGCAGCCAGGGAAAAATTGGAAGAGACAGTGTTTTGTCCCCTTGGCTAGGGATGTTTGCCGAACAATCGGTTGATTGTAGAGGGTAGCAGGTTAAAGGCGAAATCGGGCAACCACAATCGATTTTAACACAAGAACAAAGACATAAATATATAGATAGAATGTTTGCAGAAACGGTAGGTACATTCAATTTCAAGTAAATCATGAATGTTTAGCGTTATTGTACCTTGTTGTTTTTTCGTATTGACAGATTAGAGCAGCAGTTCAAACGTGACGTTAAAATGACAAAGCCTTAAAGTTTTCACCTACTTATAAGGCTGACCGTACCATTAAGGACTTTATTTGTGGAACTATCAGACTTGAACAATTACAATATAGTATATTTAATTAAAATACATCAAGGAATTTGAATTAGCCGTGTACATCATTTCCCAACGTGACAAGACACGTGGAAAATGTATAACCTGGCAAATTTACGAAATATGTTAAACTACTAAACATTCAAATTATTTGAAAGTACTTACTTAAACTTAAAATGGAGCCCCTTTTAGCTTTGTTTTATCCAGTGCAATACGGTGTTGAACTATTTTGCTAATTTTTTTAATAAGGCGGTAAAGGTGTACCATTTGGAGCCAGTCTGGTAGGTTAATAATTTGTTACGATAGCATTTATTTTTGCTTTGTTTCAACTTTTTATGGTAGTTTTAAGAAAACCTTTAGTGAGAAAAAAACCGACCAGCCAGTAGTTCCAAAAAGTGGCAGTCTTTCGATACGATACGAAAATATTTTTATGAAATTTACTTAAGCCTGAGTCTAAATTATCTATTTAACCAAAGTCATTTAATTAAATATCTTCATTACTTACATTTGTTCGATTTTGCAAGATGTATCAGATCTTGACAAGACCTAACGGTAATTTAATACAAGTTATTTCTCTTCAATGGTAGATGGCGTTTGCAGTTCCGTAGTGATTTCATGAATAACTAAGGCTGATTTAAAAAAGCTAATACATTATTTAAATAACCTTTTTCCGTAGTATTTTGAGACGACGTTTCGTGTATATTTACTGAGACGAGACCCACTGTAGTTACTCAGATTATATGGAATCTAATATATTAACATAATTTAAGCAAAACTGATTTTAGCAAAACTGATAATAGAAATTTCAATAACTTTCTAATTTAAGTACATAGTTCAAATAGTTTTGAGTAGTTCAATACAAGTCTTTATTTAATTCTACCCATTGTAAAGATTAAGTGGTTCATATCTCACCACGTTCCTTTTTATATTATTTACCCTTGAAGCATAAATAGTGAGCATTTTTATATTATTACGGATAAGTATCCTTATTCTGAAAATTTTGCTTCAGAAAATTTTAATTATTTATTTATAAACACTATCGTGTTAAACATCATATAACTGCATAATACGTTCATACATAACGGTGGCAACAGGTTTACCGTTACCCAGGGCATGATATGAAGTGCCTTACCTTATTACTCGTGTCTAACCTAAGATTTGGATTTTGGAGATCGTTTATGAAATCGCTTTGGTTAAATTTCGTTTTTTGGGCTGTGGATTTTGGGGATGTTTAAATACGTGATTTATAAAATTGTTTTTAATATAATCAATCAATGCAAATCAATAATTAAGTGACCACGCTTATTAAAAATCTAATAAAAGGAGTGTCAAAATGTATACAACACTCATACAATAGATCTAAGCGAACCATTGCGCTCGGTAACGGTCCATTGGTTAAAAGAGTGTGCAACTGAACCTTGTCCCTGAGTTTCGGAACGCTTTCTTCATCTTAGTAGACTATAAATAGAGAAAATAACAAGCATTAATCACAAAGCAAATTGAACCAACAATGAAGTTGGTTATAGCAGTCGCACTGGTGTGCCTAGCGGCAGTGTGTGCCCGGGAGATAGACCAGACCCAGGATCTGGTCCCAGCTGAAAGCAAGGGCCATCACCATGAGGAAGGTGGTGGCAAGGAACACCATGCTCATCATCATCATGAGCACGGAGAAAAGGGACACAAAGGTCACAAAGGGCATCACCATCACCATAAAGGCGAGCACGGTGATCATGGAAAACATCATCACGAAGCCCACCATCACGAACATGGCGGTGGACACAAGAAACATCACGATGAACACGACCATCATGGCTCCCATCACGAACATGGTCATCATCACAAAGGCGGCAAGCACGGACACAAGAAACATCACGACAAAGGCGAGAAAACCGATGGTTTCCATAAGAAGTACCACAAGGATCACTTTCACAAGGATCATCACTTTTACGATGACCATCATCACGAGGGTAAGCATCACAAGCACGGAAAACACCACGGACATCACGAGAAGAAGGGCGGCGATCACAAGAAGGGCGGCCATCATGAACACGGTCATCACGAACATCATCATGGCAAGGGTGGCCATCATGACAAACATCATTACGATGAAGACCATCACGGCCACAAGGGACATCACGGACACGAGGAACATCATCATCATCACCATGATCATGGCAAGAAGGGCGGCCATCACGACGGGAAGGAGTGGGGTTTCCATCATGGAAAGCACTGATCTCAAACCAAAGGGAAGCTGTGATATCCTAGTTAGTAAGGGTTGTTGCGAGTTTCTAAAAGAAACTTCAATGTTATAACTGTTACGTACATTTTTTGTTGTTATTTTTTTACTCATGCTGTCATTTTTTTACCCATTTTGTTTTGTTAAATCGTGTAAATAATTAAACGTTTTAAAAGTTATTAATGTCTTTCTTTTAACAAGATATTTTGAATGATACACAAAAACTAGCGATTATTGTTATTTATTAACTAGTGAAAGAAACCGGTCAACAGTAAGTTGGACTGGCGGATCGGTTTCGTATTTAGGATACGAAAAACACAAAAATCAGATTTAGTGCTTGTTTGTACAAACTGAGGTCCATAAGAAAACACATTTTCGACTCATTCTCATTCAAAGATAAGAAAATTAATTCAATCCATACATCCTTATCCTTTTTTTTGGTTGTTCTTTTCCGTTGGCTGCAATATAAAAACTCATATTTACATAACGTGTTTACATGAATTTTACATGACATTGACATATTTACAAAAAATATATGTTTTAGCAAAGATAATAGCGAGTAAGAAAGTTAACAACAAAGATAATAAGTGTCAGGTTTAAAGTGTCATACATTAGTACAGACACCGAAGCCTCTCGTTTTTTTTTGGACGGATTCCTTAAAAAAAAGGCCATTAGAATACTTTGGGTATAAATGTTCTTTAATACTAAAGTTAACGGGTTATGTGGGAGTAAATCACAATTAATAATGTAGTATTTCACAATCTTCGCAGTTTGAACCCCTATTATCCTAAATTACTGTTAAGTTTTGAAGTTACGTCGTTTCGCGAATGGCTGACTTAACATTACGGTTTTAAACTGATAAAGCAGATTATTAAGGCTGGTTGAATACAGATTTGATTTGCATTTTTAACCATCTGTGAGAGTTTCTTCGTAGTTTCTCCATCGAAACATAAAAGATTTACTTTTTTTAAATCAAATATATCGTGAACATAAGCTCTGAAAGTCTTAAGTTGTGTTTTGTACTTATTTTCAAATCTAGACAGTTTATAAAATCGAAAATAACAAATATTATTTACACTGAAAAAGTTTTGAATGAGCTATTTCGGCAAATAGGTATATGAAATGAATATATATGAAATTTAAATTTCGCGGCATAAAATATTTTGCCCTGTAATTTGATGAAAGTTTTACAAGACTAGGGATATACACGTTTTTTAGTAACTATAGGTATAAATAAAAAATAATAATTATAATAAATAAATATCAGGGGACAATCTCACACCAATTGACCTAGTCCCAAACTAAGCTCTATATAGGCTTGTACTATGGGTACTAGACAAAACGATATAAATACTTATATAGAGAAATAAATACTTAAATACATAGAAAACGTCCATGACTCAGGAACAAATATTCAAATATAACAAATATAATATTATCTTATATATATTTATATATTATAAACCAAATATACCTTTTACGCCATAACGGGCACGGAACCCAAACTTGTGCGCGACCCGCGCTCGGACAGTTTTTTCCGGCTATCAGTAGGTATACAACGTGTTAATGATATTATAAAAGAAGTAAGTATACTTTTTATATACACTTTTTAGTAAGTTTACAACCACATGATTATTTTTCGTTTACAGTTGCTTACAATGGCTCTTCATAGGTTCATCGGCAGTGTAATTTACCGGTCGAGCAATAAACTGTCTTTAAAAAAAAAACTGGGCATGAGCATGTCTAACCATATACAAAAACTATTTTAAAATACAACAAGTAAGAACTTATTCTCTAATTAAAGTTATTTGGTGCTATCTTAGATGATTTTAGTAGGTATAAACACTTTAGTCGCTTGTGTCTCAGGAACCAACCGGGAATCAGGAAGGAAGATTTTTAGTATTTGTAGTTTTGGCTGACACTTGAGATTAGTAAAACTTTGCACATTAAATGTTATAATATTTCACAAACTGATCCCGTAATTCCACAAACCCGCAATATTTTTCAAATAATTATCGTCGTTGGACCGTGGGGTAGACGAGAAAAATAAAAACATACACACGATACGTGTGTAGTGGAGGTACCGTATTTTTTTTATCTTGATTTTATTTTACCACTTTGTCGGCATGACTAACATGTTCTGTGTTAGTAATACTTCACTTGACAACTTGACACTCGTTTATTTTCAATTCAATGGGAGCCTATATATGATCGGAGAAAAATCTTAACACCGCGAAGTAGCCGTGAGGACAGCGACATCTCGCAGGGAAATTAAGTAACTAGAACTGTAAATTTACGACATTCAACATAAGTTATCAGTTTATCACTTATCAGTAAGTTTATTGAAAGGCACCTGTCAAACGATTAAAGAGAAAAACGTGAGATGGATGTGTGATGACAAAACTGT
The DNA here is from genome assembly GCA_927399475.2 of Acleris emargana. Lineage (NCBI taxonomy): Eukaryota > Metazoa > Arthropoda > Insecta > Lepidoptera > Tortricidae > Acleris > Acleris emargana. Next base: position 11,518,479 of record OV656841.1, on the reverse strand, counting down.
ACTGCTTTCGATGATTGTCAAAACGCTTACCTAAAATTTGTATGGCAACTTTTCATTCAATATTCGACCATATTTATATGCCCTAAACGTCCATTTTCCCATGTTGTTCAGATATATTTGACACATTGACTGCTTAGATACTACTGGTTTTTTGACAGCTTCGGTAATAATTACTATTTGTAAGTATAGAAATAATTGAATAGCGACTGTTAAGATATTTGTGACACGTTAAGTGCACACGGATAAATACAGCCATGACAGTTAACAATTTTTTGATGGTTTAAACGTTGACCTCTCTTTGAGCACCTGGAGCGTATAGCGACTTTTGCTGCTGACTGTATTATATAGTATATATATCCCAAATTATACATCTTTTTAGAACTAAAAGTCTCTGAGCTATCCTGTGGACAGACGGACGGACGGACATGGCGAAATTTTAAGGGTTCCTTGTTTGACTACGGAACCCTAAAAATAAGCCACGCATAATACGTAGTTCTGTTGTATATATTTTTTTATAAGTTCTCTACGACAAGTACCTAAGGTACAAAATTTTATCAGTGACTAGACAACATTTTAAACTTTGTAACTTTAAGGTTTTTGCTATCTGCCAAAATGTATAGAAATGACATAAGCGCACGAGCACGACGTGACAGTGTGGTCGCTATAGTCAACCTGAACCTGATAACGATTACGTTCACTGAATGCGTCTTGTTTAGTGCCACGATAGAGTAATAGAGTGGGAAATGGTGGCATTTTAGTAATACATGACATAAGTCATGACCAAATCCAATTCATATTTCGGATAATCTGACCTGATGACATTCTATATAATTATGAAAAAAGGTGTTTTGTATTTTTACCAGGACGATTACGTATTGATCACGCATTTATTTACCCTATATAAATAAATAAAGTTTAAAACCGCATAAACCAAGTTTTAACATGTCAACCTCTCTATTTTAACTACACAATTTTAAACTAAATCCCAAATTGGTTCATGTTTTACGGGTGTAATAAAACTGGTAGTCAATAGAGCACGTAAAACTCCACTAAAGAGTGCACATGGGACCGCAAAATATGCATACAGCTCGCAGTTTTATAACTAAACCAATTTGTATTCGAAATCCCTAAGCTCTAGACGGAGAGACGAGAGCACCGCGAATTTGGTATCGGTTTTTATTATTTACTTCGTTTGGACGTAATAATGTGTGAAATTTGATGCGAGTCATAATAAAAGAGAGTATAAAATAACAGAGTATAAAAGAACATCGCAAAATTGTGGAGTTTTTGGTGGTATGTGATTAGATTATAACGAGGATTTTTACTGGTTTATGTATCTAATTACGATTAGCATGGGAATGACGAAAAAATCTTTTAAGGTAATTTTATATTATAATTATAATGTTACAAAAAGTAACATTATAATTTATAATAAGTGTGTAAGTAACTAACGTTGTGTGTACAGTGTGTCTCTGACCTTGGGGCTTTAAATTCAACTACTTTTGTTCTGCAACATGAAAAAATAACTTAAATTTAGATAACTAATTGATGTTAAAGTCTAATTGTAAAATCAGTGTATTACATACTGGCCATGTAATCACTATCTCATGGTACGGGGGCGACATTACCTTGGTACAAGGGCTAAAGGAAAATGGAGAATTGGATCGCGTACATTGAAAATTAGATTTAACTTGTATGATAAAAAATAAATTTAAACTGAACATATTTTTAACAACTTACAGAACAAAAGAAGTTTAGTTTCAGGAGTAGAAATGATCTATGCAATTAAAGCCCCAAGGTCAGAGGCACCCTATAGAAAGTCACAGGTAACCTTAAATATAGGTTAAGCGTTGAACGAAAACATAATATATTTTTTTTGTCTTAAAATGCAAAACGGTTTCGGGCAGATACCAAGAATTTGGCGAAAGTGCTTCGACCTAACGGATAAACTGGTTTCGGTCAAACTAGTGACGAAAGTCCCTGTTTAATTTTGAACGTAAATGTGTTATAGGCTTATAGGGTTACGATCAACCACTACCTATTAGTGTCGCTAATAATGAGTTTGTTTGACTCCAGCAGGTAATCTAATTGTTTTCAATTGTGTACTTGTATGTTTTCTATTTTAACAAACAACGAGAATCGGAGAATAATATTTCAAGTAACAACGAAAAAAATTATAGCATGACAGAATCTACTTCATAATAAATGAACAATATCTACATGAATCCTAATTAATTGATTAATACCTGTTTCGTGATGAAATTTATAAACAAATCAAACATGCTTAATTAGTTTATATTTAAAAAAACAATTTTAAAAATGAGTTATTTAATAAAAATTAACTGTTTTGTTTTGTTTTGTTGGACTGACAATGTAGTTGGTATGTCTTTACCGTAACTACTTCACCCGGGCACGGGTAGCGATGCCCTTACGGGGGGCATGCTGAACCCTAAGTTAGAGGTGCGGTGGTGGTCGCACCTCTGGAGGGGTGCCTCCATCGGGTGTCAGGCCGGTCGAGCGCAGCTCGGCCGGCTGAGTATCTTGAAGGACTTCGTTTTCTTCGGTTGCTTCAAAGTGTTCGGATTCTTCGGTTTCTTGAATGTGTTCGTTTTCTTCGGTTTCTTCTGTCTTCTCGATCCCTGCAGTGATGCTATGAGGCTCAGGTCCGGATCTGGGGGGGCGGCCACGACGTCCCTGGCGCCGGAGCTTCTTCCTGTCTTCAGTGCCCTCATCCACTGCGAGTTGGATGGGATCGGTGGGATCGAGCAGGATGTGCTTGGGGCGCCTGACGGGTGCCCCGAGCGCAGCGAGCACGTCGGGATCGGATGGGGTGAGTTCGGGAGTGTAGGAGGTGGCACGGACGATGAGCGGGTTAGGGTGGTGTGGGCCTTTATCAAAGAAGCGCCTAGACGCGTCCTTGATAGTGTGCCTGATCGACGGGACGCCGAGGTCCCTGTGAAGGTCCGCGTTGCGAACAAACCAAGGGGCCCCCGCGACCGATCGGAGAAGTTTGTTCTGAAATGTCTGTAGAGTGTTTATGTGTAAGTCGTGAGCTTGTGCGAATGCCACGCTGGCATATGTGAAAACCGGTCGGATACATACTTTGTATAGTGTTAGTTTGTTGCGAGCGCTGAGTTTACTGCGTCGGTTGAGAAGGGGACCGAGACGACCCTTGATCATCTTGGCCCTGTTGAGTGCTATTTGGATGTGCTGACGGAAGCTCAGGTGTCTGTCCAGGGTCACGCCGAGGTATTTGACCTTTGGTGACCAAGGAATGGGTCTATCGAAAAGAACGATATTCTCAAGGCGGAAATGGCGGAGGGTCGGGTAAAACCAGACAGCCGCACTCTTCTCGGGGTTAACCTCTATCCTCCAGAGTTTGAACCACCGACCTAGGTCGGTGATCGCCTCCTGGAGGTAGCGCTGGATGACGGAGGCGAGTTTGTGGGTGGTGAAGAGTGCGGTGTCGTCAGCGAATAGGGCAAGCTGCACGTTGGGGTGGCGCGGGATATCATTAGTGTATAATGAATAGAGGATGGGAGAGAGCACGGACCCTTGCGGGACCCCGGCTCTGATAGGACGGGAAAAATTAACTACAATAGATCGCTTTCTTATCCACTTTCTGCACTTGGTAATAATACGATTCTTTGTCATGTTATTTTTTTGCTTTTTACGTGACTGGCTGAATGGAAAGATTTTTTTTTGTATACTAAAACCAACTACGTGTACGTATACATATTATACAGGGTGTCCCAAAAATAACACGTCACAGTGACACTGGAGATTCCCAAGCCTCAGACAAACCAAACCAGCCTAACATGACCTCAGTAAAAGTTGCACCGTTTTCGAGTTATACCAATTTAAAGATTTTTCCAATTTTTCACCTCTTTTGACATTGTAAGTGCTTGCATTTACTGGGATAGCTTTAAAATTTAGTTTTTTTTATTTGTGCGCGTTTATGAATAGTTGATTAAGATGATAGAAGCATTATTATGTCAATAACTAATGTACAAGTTGGAAAAATACTGTAATGAACTTGACTTAAATTATCATCCACATAGTAATTTAAACTTTGAACACCTGCCATAACTTTTTTTTTACTACAAATGTAATGAGCAAATAATTTTAAAAACATGCGTGTTTTATGCCGATTCTAAAATGGTATGACACATGATATCTTAATGCATAAAAGTAGGAATTCGTATGACATTTGCCAATATGGATCCTCGGAAATCAATGCTAATCATCTAAAAAATTATCTTGTACTCTACGATATCTCATTTGTTTGTGCTCCTTTGAAGAATATGATTGATTTTTGGTTGACCTTGGTTCAAAGATAATAAAAAATGGGTTTAGTTTTCATTAGTTTTTACAGTAAATGTTCGAATTGTTTCCTTCCGACTTTAAGGCACAAATGGCATCTTCGAATAAAATTTCGGTTTAATTTTCGTAAACTGGTTTCCGATATGTCTCGGGCTGCATTGAAGACACGTCGCCGTAGTTCCTCTTCGTTACTTATTGGTTTTAAATAAATATTGTCTTTCAAACATCACCAAAAAAAAAACATTCTACAAAGCGAAATCAACTTCCGTTAAGAGTGCTGAGTAATCGTTTCAGTTCCACAAACAAAATCAGAGTCCAGAGGAATGCCAAGTCGATTTAATTCAGGAACACCACAGGAAAACGGAAGCAGTGAACATGGGTGATAAGTAATGACATAATTCAAATCAATAAAAATAAAACGTACCTAACTAAAAAGTCGGCTATTAAAACGAGGTTTAATATTAATCAACGAGTATAGCACGAAACGCAAGGTAACGAACTATGAGTAGTTTGGGTCACAGGGCTACAACAGAACTGCAATAAAGTAATAACTATCCTACAATTATTTACATGATAAACTTACAAAGCGGCTAATCGCGTTTCATTTGTTAGTTTGGTTTCCGGGATCCTTATTGGCAAATGTGATACGAATTCCTACTTTTTTGCATTAAGATATCATGTGTCACTGCGATTTTGTTTGTGGAACTGAAACGACTACTCGGCACTCTTAACGGAAGTTGATTTCGCTCTGTAAAATGTTTTTTTTTGGTGATGTTTGAAAGACAACATTTATTCAAAACCAATAAGTAACGAAGAGGAACTACGGCGACGTGTCTTCAATGCAGCCCGAGACATATCGGAAACCAGTTTACGAAAATTAAACCGAAATTTTATTCGAAGATGCCATTTGTGCCTTAAAGTCGGAAGGAAACAATTCGAACATTTACTGTAAAAACTAATGAACATTAAACCCATTTTTTATTATCTTTGAACCAAGGTCAACCAAAAATCAATCATATTCTTCAAAGGAGCACAAACAAATGAGATATCGTAGAGTACAAGATAATTTTTTAGATGATTAGCATTGATTTCCGAGGATCTATATTGGCAAATGTCATACGAATTCCTACTTTTATGCATTAAGATATCATGTGTCATACCATTTTAGAATCGGCATAAAACACGCATGTTTTTAAAGTTATTTGCTCATTACATTTGTAGTAAAAAAAAGTTATGGCAGGTGTTCAAAGTTTAAATTACTATGTGGATGATAATTTAAGTCAAGTTCATTACAGTATTTTTCCAACTTGTACATTAGTTATTGACATAATAATGCTTCTATCATCTTAATCAACTATTCATAAACGCGCACAAATAAAAAAAACTAAATTCTAAAGCTATCCCAGTAAATGCGAGCACTTACAATGTCAAAAGAGGTGAAAAATTGGAAAAATCTTTAAATTGGTATAACTCGAAAACGGTGCAACTTTTACTGAGGTCATGTTAGGCTGGTTTGGTTCGTCTGAGGCTGGGGAATCTCCAGTGTCACTGTGACGTGCTATTTTTGGGACACCCTGTATGTAGTGGTATGTATTAGGGAATGTAATTACACCGGTTATTAACCGTTTTTGTATGAAAATAACCGGTTTAAACCGCTTATAACCAGTTATTTGCATTCCCTAGTATGTATTGAGTAAAATTCTTAAGCAGATTTATAAACGAACATCGGCGCAATGGAACAACAAATACCTAAAAAATATAAGGAAAGTAGCTAACGGTAATGTAGTTCAGGGCACTTGCCTTAAGCATAGTTTAGCCACGAGCAGTCGAGGCACCAGGTTATAGTCGAAATGTTCCTCTAAATGTAAAGGTTATGTCTTTTATTTATATTTGTGTCACTACCGACGTAAAATCAAACTCCCCGACAATTGTCAGTCACCAATTTCATAACAATTAATAAGAAGTTTTTCAAAAAAAAAGGGCTCGTAGTTAGGGACTAAAATTAACAACGGTAACTTTTCCATTACGTCACGATAACTTAGTCATACATTTATATTCTGCCTTCATACACTAATAGGCGGTATCTCACATTCAATAACCAAAGCTATTTCAATCCTCACTCATGTTATGAATTATAGACAAAGTTGAGAGGGCGCTAGTGCACGACAGACGTATGTCGGTAGTCCCTAAAGTGAAAAAATCGAAAAGTGTCGTAAAAGTTACTATAATATTACAAAACAATAATAAAAGTGTTAATTATGGATACACCTGCGTATTTGCGTGAAAAGTTATGAAAAAAGTGATCGAATAACACTACAATTTTAAAATAAAATACGCATTCAAACGTTAAACTTGTTTAAAAAATCAAGACAAAGGATTCCCAGTGCTAAGTTCGGAGTGCGTCGGCTATGTTCGGCACCGATCGGCGCGGAGGTCATTAGCGCTTATCACTAAAATGCATCTAAGTACCAGTCCAGCGACATTAGAAGCTTTATTTCAAAAGCATGTCTAGCGCTCACGGTGGCTTGGCGGTTTAGTTGTCGCCTTCCAAGCAGCGGCCGCCAGTTCAAATCTTGGATCAGTGTATTGTTATTTTCAAATGTTTTTTTTTTTTTTTGTACATAATTTTTTTTTTTTTTTGATAAGGTTTAAATTATTTGCTATTTGGTACTATTAAAAAAATTTTAGTATGGATAATGCTGCCGTGCTAGTGTAAAAGGCGACTTTTCGACAAAAGACACTTTCGAGATAATCGCAAAAAAGTGACCGAAATCTTCATTTTCATATTTCTAGGTAATTTAAACAGATATTGAAATGAAACTTTTTGTGTCGAATAGACATTGTGTTTTACTAGTTTTCTACATAAGTAATGTATTTTTATTACCTACAGTTTTTTTTTTACACGCATTTTTTCCTTTTTGTTTAGTTGCCGATTAATAATTGCCACTGAAAAACAAGCAAAAAGGCGGTATACGAGCACTATACCGCCTTATAGGCTTGATTTTCCTTCATACGTCTTCATACTAAACTAGGGCTTGAACGTATCACAATAATGCTTAATTAAAAAGACGTATTTGCAACATACCGCCTTATTGCTTGGTACAAAATATTTTTTGAATAATTCTGATCTAAATAATAACGCCGAATAACAAAAATACGTTTATCTTGTCTAGTACGCAAATAAAAAAAATATGGTTTGTTTTCGTATCGATCATTTTATATTTATATACTAGTCTAAAAAAACGTATGTCTTCAAAAGTCAGACGAAATACGGTTTTTTAATCTAGTACTACGATGAAAGGTTAGACTAATTGCTAATTAAAACCATCATAAATTCGGTACAAATATATTTGAAATAAACAAAAATTAACAGTTAAATCACAGGAAATATTATCTCTTCTAAGATTGGTGTCGTGTTATTACTTATTCAATAAATTAACAATAATACTCTTTGATTCGTCTGTATGACGCACTGTTAATCATAACATAACATAACACAACACAACAACATATATTTTAATTTAAACATAATCAGTCTCATAAAGTAATTGAATTGCAATTTTGGGAGGACTTGCCAGAATCCAACCATGAAAAAGTCGATGAATTATAGGTTAAAAATACTTAACCTATAATTCATCGACATTTTCTTGGTTGAATTCTGGCAAGTCCTCGCAAATTTTCAAGCTAAGAGCAGGCATTAATGGACCTAGTTTACGTACTAAATTCTGTTTTCGACTTGCGTCTGTCTATCCCTCGGAAGTGAGTGTGCGATGAAAGCATCGGGCGATTTCCTTTTACTTTGGTAAATGTTTCTTTACTAAAATTAAACTCAATATATTCTCCTTGCAATAACCCTAATGTAGCCTAAGCACCTTTAAATAGAATTACTCAAATCCTGGTCCTCGTGGAACCAATTATAATAGCTAAAATTTTATTTTTATTTTATTTTTACCTAATTCCTACTACATCTATCTACCTAACCTAATAACTTAGTCACCATAAGTAACATTCCTAGTCTATAAGCTTCCTATTCCTAACAACCTATTATAAAAGTAAATTAGTTTTGGCATGTGATCGTCAAGTAATTTAATATAACCCAATAGTTGTGAACCTATAGTAACCCTAGAATTCTTTAAGTCTTTGTTTTAAGTCCTAGCTCTACTAATACTCTCTAGAATATTGATACCTAAATATTTACAATAATATGTGGTTGCCGGGTTAGAATAGTGCCACTCCATGTCTTCCCGTGGATGTCGTAAGAGGCGACTAAGGGAATAAAGGCTAGTAGTACTATTAGGCGATGGGCTTGCAACCTGTCACTAATATGCTGGTAAACATCTTAGCCTATTTGTGCAAATTGTGGTTACTGAATAATTATCAACAACTTTTTAAAGTTGTAATTCTGTAGCTCTGCCTAGCCTACTCTGGGATTACAGGCGTGAAGGTATGTATGTATGTAGACTATAATTTATAACTTATCTAACACTACCCTAGTTTATTTAATGACTCCTAACCACTTGAAATACAACCTACGTAGGTACTAAGTGAATTAGTTTTAAAGATAAAGTTAATATGTACCTATAGTAGATATAATTTATGAAACCGAAGTCTAGATTAAAGCAAATCTAAGAATTTAAAGGTTTTGTGGCCCCCTTAGGGAAGGAGGACCTTTACTTGTGGGAGGACCTTGTGCAGGGTCCGTCGGGGTTGGTACCACCATCTTATCCATTAACCTACCGCCAAGCAGCAGTGTTCGCATTGTTGTGTTCCGGTTTAGGGATAAGATAGCCGGTAAAATGACTAGCATGGAGGCATTCCATCTTAGTCCTCAGGGTTGGCAGTGCATTTGCACTCTTGTGAATGCGAATGTCTATGGGTCACAGTTTCCACTTACCATCAGGTGGCCTGTGTGCTCGTTTGCCTTCCTATGCCATAGAAAAAATAAGGAGATCTCCTCCATACGCTCTGGGATCGCTATCCCTAGACCTTAGTCTACCTCAATAGTCATCCTCCATAGACAGGTCAGACTCCTTGCCAATATGTACGATTAGTCAGTCAGTCGTATAGTAAGGGAAGAAAACGGTCAAAATATAAATTGAGTGTTTAAAAACTCAATTATACAGTAGATTATTTATCGTTCAATAAAGCGATAGTTATACTATGTTATTTTTATATCATATAATATTGTGACTCAAGATTGATATTGCTTGCTTCACCTTTAAGTCTATATTTGACTTGAGTTTTATATAACTAAATGAGATGTTCAATTTCACTAAGTATCCATGTTTAACTTTTATAGTAAAACAGTGGGAAACAGAAGTCATTTTGTCTTCTAGCTAGATTGAGTCCTCATGTTAGTAAAATATATTATGAAAAGTAAACAGACAAATGTCACTATAGTCACTTTATCATTTACTGATATATTTGTTTTATGGTCTATAAAATATTCACTTTATAAAAGGACTTAACCATCTCTGTAAGCTAATTATTGATATTCTAGATTTGCTTTATTTCCATAAAACTATCTCCATAAAAACTTTATTATTTATTTGTGTATTTGTATTTGTTTTTTTGCAAATTGTGGTTACAGAGATATCAACAAGTTTTTGGAGTTGTTGGTAATTCTGTAGCTCTGCCTACCCCACTCTGGGAATGAAGGCGTGAAGGTATGTGTGTATGTATGTATTTGTATAAATGCATTATAAAAAAAGGACTTATTTCTTTAAGCTAACTATTGATGTTCTAGTTTTTTTTATTGTTCATGTTTTTCTTAGATACTAATATAATTCATAATTGGGATTGTTCATATTTTTTAAATTAATCTAATTAGAAAACCATTTCGAGGAATAGGGTTCTAAAGCCGTTCTGCATGATTAAGTTTTTGTTATATTTATTTATTTCGGACATTTCGACAAAAGTATATTTGACCGTGTGGTTTGACTTTCGTTTTTGGCTTAAAGCCCTCCCAGGTGTGTCTTACGGGTTAGGCGTAAACCGCTTGAAATAGTATGTTTTATTATACAATTACAATCACTTTTTATCGTAACTTATCATGTAATTCATCGATAAAATGTCTGTTAAATAAATAAAGATATAAAAACAAAACTATTCGGTCAAATACAAAATTAATGAAATTGGTCTCTTAAAATTACCTTTTCTTTTGTATTAGATTATAAAAACTGTGAGTTATTTTTTCGGTCTATCCCAATTATGTTAGTTCTCCAAAAAAATATATCATAATTATATTAATTTATATGTTTATTTTATTTATTTTTACTGTACTCAGGTAACAAATATTTAGAATGGTATTATGTACTCAGTTTTATGATTTATCGTCAATTCGTCGTTCTCGTCTTTTCGCGTGATAACGGGCGCCAGCGCACACGCACCTTCATTACCCGTAACGTCACCGAACTGAAGGGCGCCCGAACGCGGGCACTCCCGTCCGCGGGGGGTATGTAGGAGATTGGGGATTATACGGTTTTATTAAGTAGCATGGGTCGACTGTGGATATTCGAATAGTAATCTAGCGTTAAAAACTACCTCTGTCCCAAGTAAAAATACCGTATCACAAAATAAACGTTTTTTTAAACAAGTTTATTATTATTTAAAACTCGGCATTAGCTAGACTAAAATACCGCAAAATACTGACATACGGTCTTTTTGTCTAGAAAACTCTGTTACGTTTATTTAGATTATGAGCAAATAGAAAAAACATTTGAAATACTAAGTTAAAAGGCGGTAAAATATGTTATTCGTTCTTTTTACTTAGTAATCTGCAATTACGGCCTTATAGAGTAGTTCAACTTATTAATAAATAAAACCTACACCAGACAATAATGCAGAGTGTCTTGTTTTACGTCTTTCTAATGTAGTATTGTGTAGTTACCGCTTTATTGATTAGTATTTGCTGGAAAATTGTCTGTTATACGGCCTTTTTCCTTATCGTATCTTCGCAACCAAGCCTCTTATCGACAAACGGGTAAGATGGGTCGACGCGGCTTGTTCTCCATATCACGATGGTCATAACAACTCAATTTGGTCAAAATGTCGAATGATCGCCTTTTACACTAGCACGGCAGAATGTTACTATGCGTAAGAAACGAATAAGTATGGAAAAGTCGAGATCATTTGAATCTCTGTTGGAATTCAACGACGCAAACTCATCACAACTGTCCGATACTGCAAGCTTACCCACTCTAAATGAAACGCTTGAAGATAAATCATATGTAATTAGCTTAGAACAAGAAATTGCGTCACTACGGTCACATCTAGAGAGCGCAAATGCCGAAATTGACAAACTGTTACTCGAAAACGGCATACTCAGGGAAGAAGCTAAAATCGGTGAGACCAAGATAACTCAGTTTAAGCAAATGTATGTAGCGGCAGTCAGTACTGGCAAAAAGAGGACGATGTTGTATGATCGTAACCTGGAACAGAAGCGACTATCATTTACAACTGCTGATAAGATACCATTAATGAATAAACGAATGGACGAGGGCACCAAAGCATTACTTTCTAATCTTCCGGAAGGTTCTAATGTAAAAAGTGCCACAGCCCCGGACACTGAGGTAGTGATACATCAGCATGAGCAACTTAAATGTAATAATAAAGACAGCGTTCCAGAAGGCCCTAAAGAAAAAAGTGCCGCTGCCCCGGACTCTGCGGTAGTGATACAGCAGCATGAGCAGATTAAATATAAGAATAATAAAGACAACGTTCCAGAAGGCTCCATGGAAAAAAGCGCCACTACCCCGGACACTCTAATAGTGACACAGCAGCATGAGCAGATAAAATGTAATAACAAGGACATCGTCCCAGAGGTAATTATTATTAAGCATGAGATAACAAATAAGATATATATTTTTGGTGGAAATCAATGTCTTGGACTGGCATCACAAATAAAGAAAAATCGGGAGAGTAGTGCTGTCGCTACATATGAGGTAGAGGCATTCATAAAAACATTTGCCACGGCAGATATAATTCTGAACAGTTGTAATAAAGTGTACCCCACCAAATCGGACAAAATTATTTTGTGCATTGGAGAGGACGACAAAAATCCGAATAAAGTAGCACATGAATTGTACTGCACATTGAAACACCTTCAGCCAGCATGTGTCATAGTAATTGGAGTGGAACACAACAAACACCTAAATGAAAAAAAGTTGAACACCTTACTAAAATCAGTAACGAATACCTTTAAGGATACTTGCTACTTCATTGAACCGAACAAGGACTGGCGCCCCGCAATCTTCAAGAAATGTCTCGGAAGACAAATTTAACTATTGACACCCATGATTATTACGAGAAGTTTTTACCATGGCGTAATCTAAAAACACAGCATAAGGATAAAACATCAGTATTAAACAGTAAAACCTTTTACAAGCAGGCGGAGACTGGTTTTAAAGATATTAGTAACTCTATTCAAACTACATTGTATGACTACTTCCCAGTTATGGAAAAGGAGGCATCAAAAAATCAAACACGTACTGCTACAGCAAGTGTTAGCGGTAGTACTTTGAATGACAACAACAAGGATCAAGTCGAAAACAAGACATTTTTTCGTGTATGACCGTATTAATGTTATGCATCAAAACATTGCAGGTCTTATAAATAAATCAGATATGTTAACCGTGCAACTAGACAAATTAGCGAGCAATAATAAAAAAATTGACATTTTGTGTGTTAGTGAACATAATATGAAACCTGGTGATGAAATTACTCTAGTGGTACCCAACTATAGTCTGGCAGCATGTTTCTGCAGAAACAATAGAAGAGGGGGATCTTGTATTTTAGTGAACAATGAACATGAATTTAGAGTACTTAGTCATGTAAGAAAACAATCAATTATGAATACTTTGGAATGTTGTGCGATTGAAATCATTAAACATGAAATTATAATTGTTTCTGTGTATCGAGTCCCAAAATTGAAAAATTTAAATATTTTCTTCGATAAGCTAGACGAAATTTTGACAAGAATTTGTAATAATATTAAGAAAACTGTAATTATATGCGGCGACTTTAATATAGATATATTGAAACAAAATTCGTATACATCGAGGTTTGAAAATTTGTTAATTAGTCATAATTTAAAAATATCAATCAGAGCTCCAACTAGACTACAAAGTCAAACATGTATTGACAACATACTTCATAACTCACGTGGCAGTAGAAGTGAAGTGTTAGAAACTGCTCTATCAGATCATACTGCTCAGATATTAAACTGTAGGGTAAAAAAAACATGTACATTTGAGAATTGGAAAGTATCCCAGGTAGATTATTGTAGAAAAAACCAAGTTATATTTAGAAAATGTCTATTGTCCTTAACTTTTTCTAATGTCTTCGAGGAAAATGACCCCAATAATGCATATAATAGCTTCCTGGACATCTTTAAAACTTTTTATGACATTTGTTTTCCTACGCAAATAAAAACTCGGAAAACTCGGAAACCAGCAAAATGGATATCTAAAGGAATTAAATTATGTAGTAAACGGAAAAGGGATCTACTTTGGCGATACCGTTCTAATCCATCAGAAGGTAACAAAGCTTTACTGGCATCATATTCCAGACGTTATAAAAAAATTATTCGTCTTACCAAGTATGCGCAAAATAATAATTTTATTAATACTGCGGATAACAAATCCAAAGCAACTTGGAAGGTTATCCAAGATAATAAACAGTTTTTTCCAAGGGAATCGATTACTGAAGTGTTGCATGATTGTAAAAAAATTACTCATCCTATGGAAATAGCTAACACTTTCAATGTTTTTTTTGTGGATCAAGTTATTGATTCTTCTAATAATGATAAGTTTAAAAAGTACGATATGGGTAGCTGTAGATTAAACTCTATGTTCATGCCGCCTACTACACGTGACAGCATTTATAGAACAATTATCCGTCTAAAAAATAAGAATAGCGTTGGGTTTGACGGAATATCGGTTAGGATTGTTAAATTTGTGGCGGACATTTGTGGCGGGTCCTTTAAGTTACACTTTTAATTTATGTATAGAGCAGGGCATCTTTCCGGATAATTTGAAGGTATCTATAATAAAACCCTTATTTAAGAAAGGAGAAAAATCGTTACTTACAAATTACAGACCTGTAGCACTTTTGCCGGTTTTTTCAAAGGTCTTTGAAAAGGTCTTACATGAATCCCTTTACAGCTATTTCCAAAATATGAATATTTTTTCTGAAGAACAAAAAGGCTTTCGCAAATGTAAAACCATAAATATGGCAATATTTGATTTCTTGGAAAGGGTTGTGAAGTGTGTAGATAATAGAGAGCCAATATGTGCGCTGTACATGGACATGACCAAAGCTTTCGATCATGTTGATCATGACATATTAATATTGAAATTGGAGTCTTATGGTATTCGAGGTAACATTCTAAATTTAATTAATTCTTATTTGCAGAATAGAATACAGAAAACGGAGATAATTAAAATAGATATTAAGTCAAGACAAGAGTATAAATACTTATCAAAACCTCGTGTAGTCAAATTTGGCGTCCCCCAAGGGAGTGTCCTCGGCCCCTTATTATTTATTATATACATCAACGATTTGCCCAGAAATATAAAGCATCCAATGGTCTTATTTGCCGACGATAGTACGCTCATCGTGAAACAAGACTGTGTCACTAACTATGAACTAGACGTTAACAATGCATTGAACTCAGTAAGGAAATGGCTGGTTTCAAATAATTTATTAATAAACTTACAAAAAACTTTTATAATGCATTTTAGCCAAAAATCATGTAAAAGTCATTTTAAGGTCATTAATGCCAACTGTGAAATTGAGGAAACCACGACGACCAAATTCCTGGGCATAGTAATTGACAGTAAATTAAATTGGAAAGAGCATATAGATGACATGTGCAAGAAAATAAATAGTTTTGCATATGCTCTGTATCAATTGTCTAAAGTAGCCAATCGCAGCACTGTGTTAGTATCCTATCATGGATTCGTGATGTCTAGATTGAGATACGGTATAATTTTTTGGGGTAATTCAACTAACCGAGATCAGGTATTTCTAGCGCAGAAACGATGCATTAGGGCAATATGTAATTTACAAGTTACGGATAGCTGCAGGCCGCACTTTAAGGCATTACAATTATTGACCGTGCCATCTTTATTATATACTCGAAGTCTCAGTATTTGTAAAAGCAAACTTGAATAAGTTTAAAACTCGTTTCGCTGGGAATGCGAGACGCAAGGTGCAGATTAGGCCTGAAATATGTAAGACTGCACTTTTCAAAAAAAGTATTTTTGGTATGGCACCGACTATTTACAATAAATTACCTGACTGTATAAGAAATTCAGACATTGATAATTTTAAGAGGAAAGTATTGAGTTTATTAATTGACGCCCTAGGAGGGGTGCACTAAAAGTTTCGGGAATCGTTTATTTAATTGTATAATAGTGTTCCAAATTCAACCTTTTTATAACCATAGAGGTCTTGTCGATTTATTACAACTGGCAGTTTGGAAAAAAAAGTAGACACTTTTTAGTCATTTGTTTTTAAAACGGAGTCGTTGCCGCCAAAATGGAATTAACGCGAGAAAATATAAGAGCTATGATTTTTTATGATTTTAAAAGTGGTTTATCTCAAAAACAATGCCTTGAGCGGATGACTTATGCATTCGGGGAGGGAGTTATAACAAAGACGACCGTGTACCGCTGGTTTTCCGAATTTCAACGCGATCGTGTGAAACTCAGTGATGATGTTCGTGAAGGTCGGCCCAAATCCGCGGTTACTCAAGAAAACGTCAACGCAGTGCGGGACCTGATCAACAATGAAATTCAGTCATGTTTAGGGATTGGAATGAGTCAAATCCAAACAATCTTGCAAACAGAACTGGGCGTGAGAAAGCTATTTTCCCGTTGGATCCCACACCTACTCACCGATGAACAAGAAGGGGCCCGGGTCAATTGGTGCCGAAAAAAATTAGAAAGGTTTAACACAGGAACTTCCAACGCAGTATATAATATCGTGTCGGGTGATGAAACGTGGATACATGCTTACGAACCTGAAAATAAAAACCAATCACGAGTTTGGGTGTTTGAAAACGAGCTGCGACCGACTAAGGTTGTTCGCTCCCGAAGCACGGCAAAAAAGATGGTCGTCACTTTTGTCTCAAAATCAGGGCATGTTGCGACTATTGCACTTGAGGATCGCAGAACGGTTAATGCTGAGTGGTATACTACAATTTGTCTGCCTGAAATCGTTAATATACTCAGAACAGAAAACTGCAACCGACGCATCATTCTTCATCACGACAACGCTAGCCCACACACCGCTCGTCAAACAAAGGAGTATTTGGACCATCACAACGTTGAATTAATGACCCATCCACCATACAGCCCCGACCTGAGTCCTAACGATTTCTATACTTTCCCTAAAATTAAAGAAAAGCTACGCGGTCAACGATTCCAGTCACCCGAAGAAGCAGTGGACGCCTTCAAAAGTGCCATTTTGGAGACTACATCTTTGGAGTGGAATAACTGTTTCAATAATTGGTTTGAGCGAATGGAAAAATGTATAAATATGCTAGGAGAATACTTTGAAAAATAGTAAATGTACATTTAACTCTTTACACTTGTCTATTTTTTATATTCCTGAAACTTTTAGTGCACCCCTCGTACTACCAAGATAGGGAATTTAGCTAATACTCAATATAATTAAATATTTAAAAGCAAAATGTTAAAGAAAATATAAAGAATGTACTTAAGTATGTATGAATAAACATATTCAAGAACTCTTTCAATAGAAAAAATAAAATGTACAGTCAAGGAATTAAATTTGCTACCCACCTTAGGTCCAAAGTCAATCTGACATTCTACAGCAATAAGGTTGAGTTTCCTATCAATTACAAATGACTTGGCATCTCTAATGACAATGACGTCTTCAATCAGATTTTCTTTGAAAAGGGTAGCAAATTAACTTCCGTGACCGTACAATTATTTTGGGTTCTTTTAAATAATATTAATAACAATAATAAAAGTTACGGATAAACTAATTTAGGGTCCTTATAAAAGTGTAAAAGTGGCCCTACGAAAGAATTATCAGATGTACGTTAATTTTCGTATCGTCATCGAGTAGTAAAGAATATATACCATAACGTTAAAAAATGAATGAAAACGTAAAGTATATTTTAAGAGTTCGTGCCATGAGGTTCAAAACACGTTTTTAACACACGGGATTCGAAAACGTGACGTTTCCGATCGAGCTACTGTATGTATATTATATTATTTTTTATGTGTGTATCGATTATGATAATGCTTGTTGCTTTATTTTAATCCCATTCTTAGTTTTTATTTAAAAAAACAGTTAAATTAAAATATATTTTAACAAAAATCAATATTAGTAAAATACTTACCGTAGATTTACAAACACGTTATAAACTTTGTCCGAAATAAATGACTTTGAAATTTGAATTTCATTAGCCATACATCGTTAGCGCGGGAGCAAAAACAAATCTATTAAAAAAAACATATAGCAGAATGTATGTTTAGTTTAAATGGAATATTCTGCCTAAAAACTCATAGCCTTTAAGAAGTTCTTCATATCTAGGACGAAGTTTTCGCTGGAAACGGACAATCAAACTTGTCTTACACTGAGTAAACGCTTCTATAAGTCAACATGTCAAATTTAATATAAAAAAAATATTATGTCAAATCCTGTATTTTTAATTACAAAAATAGTTTTCACTTTTTAAATATAGGTTTTCCGTTTGTACTCATATTTAATTAAGATATATTTTTGTATGTTTTTGAACATATCAAATCAATCAAGAATGAAAAATGTCTAAAATAGCAGGAAAAGTGACTAGCGGTTGACTTTAGGATTGCATAGCTAATCTCTTTAAATATGGTGCTACCAATCAAGTCAAGTACAGTTAAGATATTTGAAAGAAAATTTATACATTTTGAACTCGTAGGTATAAACGTTTCTCGATAGGAGTGTCACTTCTGTTATTGCCTATTTGTCATACTCTTTCACTACTGTCAAATTGTTTTTGCTCCCGCGATAACGATGTATGTTCATTACACAAAATCAACATTGTAAATTCTTGTAATTTTCGAAAGATCTTTAAGATAGAAGTAAATATAAATATATTTTGTGCCGTCTGACCCTGTGGAAGTTAAAAATGTCTATCAACTCTTATAAAACTTACCGATTGTACGCAATCTTATATTGATGACTCGCAGAATCTCATTAGGGAGTTCAGGGTCTTCAATTCATTGTAAAGGCCCATAAAAGAGTTATTCATGTATAAAAATATCCTAAATACAAGCGTGATTTTCACTTTTTCAATACTTTTAATCAGTCTTCAACAGCCTCTCTTCTGGTCCCAGGAAAATTTATGTTGCTTTGACTTTTGACAAATATTGCATAATATAATGAAGCTATTATGATAATAAGTATTACAAAACGTTATTTCGCAAAATGTATGTTTGGCAAAGGATAAGCTTGCTCATGTGGAAAGCCTAACCCAATCTTAAAAAGGTTGATAAACTGTGACCAGCATTTCGCAAATCTAGTAAATTGCTTAAAAATTCACCACGCGACCCATTTACTCAATTACAAAACCATTATTTGGCCCAAAAGGAAATAGTCCCAATGCTGAAGATCGGGTGATAAAGTGAGTGTTCGAATGATGTAAAGGAAGTGCTCTCGTCAAACGTTTCCGGCTGAATGAGCTCTTGACGTTACTACGCGACCAGTGTCAGGCGAGCCTTTGTCATGGTAAAAGTAAAGGCAGTAAGCAAAGGTTGTTAGACTTAATCATGTTTCTATTATTATTATTATTTTCTCAAATTCAAACGCTTTGTCTTGTCTAGTCCGTTGATGTAGGAAAACATATCAATCTTATGTGGTCGTCTTGCACCGTCTTCCTTTTCTCTCTATCACTCTCGCAAGATTTTGGTGTGTTTTCCTGCGGAAACTACGCAGATTATTTGATATATATTTTAATTTAATATTTATAGATTTATATAATGCTAAACTAAGTGCCATTGTTATATTAAGTATATTTAAAAAATGACCGACTGCTGAGTTTCTTGCGACGTTTCTTCTCAGCAGTGGTCTCCTCTTGTGAAGCGCTGGTAGATTATTGACGTGTAAAAGTGCCCGTGCGGCCTACTTACTGAATAAATATATTTATCTTTATCTTTATCTTATCAAATCAAATATCTATTTTTATGGAATTAACTAAATTTTCACGTAATGATACACAAGAAACGACGACAAGAAATAGATCTCTAAAAAAACCTGTACAATACAATTTTTTTTTCGTTTTTTATTTTGAGTACTTACCATTAACTACGTAAAACTTTGAACAAATCCATGTATTTTTACTAGGATAGGTTCAAGCTAATCGACAACTGTACGTTATTCAGACCGTTCACAAAAGAAGCTTAACCCCTCAGGTGTCCTACGCACAACATGTGTGCGTAGATTTTTTGACATTACGTGACTTATTCATTTGACTTAAAGTTTAATTTTGATGTACAACAATTTTGACATATCGCTCGACGGGTTAAAATAGTGGTTCAGTAAAAATCATACAGTTATAAATATTACCTAGCAATACCAAAATCGCATGCCACAAATTACAACTTACTGAAACGTGTAATAAATATTAAAGCAGCCCCGTTTCGAACTGCTTCACGTTTTACCTGTGAAGATTAGCATGGTCCGATGGCCACAAGGCATAAGCGTACGTGGTCTCGACAGGCCCTCGGTATGAGAGCTTAGGTCGCAATCAAAGAGTTGGCGACGTTCTCAAAGCTGGACAATATTATGAGAATAGTCGTACAAAAAATATTTCTTTAGATTTACGAAATCAATTTAGCATAAGATTGAGTTTGGTCGATTGTAGTTATGAAATGTTGTGACTTGGTTGGGAACTATTATAAGAAGCTAGCTTCTTCTAGCTAATTGTTATCATAGATATTTATAGATATTACCTTGCAAACTGTTTCATCATCATCATCATGTCAGCCGAAAGACGTCCACTGCTGGACATAGGCCTCCCCCAAGGCTCTCCACTCAGACCGGTCTGCAAACTGTTTAGCCATTAAGAAAAAGAAAAAGTTTTTTTGGTAAGACAAGAGACAACATTTGAACATAAGATTTAATCACAAATGGTTCATGCTAATATTGTTTTGGATGATTTATTATCAGACTCCTTAACTGAAGGATCCATTGACAGTAGGTACTAGGGTTGGTAAGTGTTTTTTGTTAAGCTGTTTCAGTTTTTAAATCCATAATTTGTCAATGATAATAACTGTCAGCAAACATAGGTAATTATACTTATTTCGAATAAACATGAATTATGGCACGGTGAAAGTGGTTGTACAATATCCAAGTAATAGAAAAGTTGGAATCACAAATTGGATTATAAATAAGAACAACGTAGAATATTAAAGACATCAAAAGTCTCTACTTACCTGTCACCTATTTTGGAGTAGCATTTATAGTATAAGACGGGAAAGTTTTCAACTAAGTCATGTCGAAAAGCTTTCAATAATTTATTCAGAAAAGTAACTAATAAAATACAGCACGTAACAAGTCTATCGATTTTACTTGTAAAATATGAATAAAATATGTCATAACGTTACACGTACACGAAATGTCTACAGTGTGACAGCCCTATGACATTATTTCAATGTATTTGCTCCATTGATAACGGGGTCTATATTATACTGGTGGTAGAACTTTCTGCAAGGTCTGTCCAGCAATGTTCGGTGAAGTTTCTTTGAAGTCCTCGGCATTGGCATCGCAAAATCAGTCTTAAGATTGCATTGTGGTGTTGAGATTGCCAATGTCTATAAATCTCAGACCCCACAGCCCTTTTGCAGCAGTCTTCATATATATGTCATAATATAATTATAGCGTGCTCTTTTGCAGTCTTCATATATACGTTATATACAGGGTGTTTGGTAGAGCGTTGTCAAAAAGAAACAAGCGAATAGAAGAGGCCATTAGCTATCCATTTCAGGTACTTTAACCCTTTATTTGTCTAGGGGCTATGTAATACCGATTTATTTATTTTTTTATTAAAAGTTACCAAAATTCGACCTTGAAACCCCGAAAAAAAAGGAACTATTTAGTGTATCCACAAAATTATCATTTTTTAGAAAGTTAAATGTTGTAGTGTTCGAATAAAAGTGTTTTTGGAAGCGTATAGCAACATTTAAAAAAAATGGGGGCTTTCAAAGTTTCAGAAATCAGTAAAGATTTTTGCAAGATTAACTTTACAACGAAATTTAAAAAAAACAAAAGTGATTACAACTCTTCCAATTTCCTAAAAACATCTCCAGTTTATGCCGATTCTAATAGTGTGCCACATGCATTACAAAACTCTTAATAATTTGAGTTATTTGCTAATAACTTCCACCCGGCCGTGAAGGTGGCGATTTTTGGGAAAATAATAATGAAAAAAACATAAACGCAAATCACTTAATCTTGAACAACTTGTAAATAACTTGCACAGGAGAGTAATGAAAAGCGTGTCTTCCATCAGCCCGAAGCACTGACCATACTTTCCAGATGCTCAAGTCAAGCGTTTCAGCAGCAACTCTAATGCAGGTACCATTTTGGGGATTTTGATTCAATAGCCTCAGATTTTCACTTATAACATTCTAATGAATTAATTCTCATCTTAGATATTTGTATCACAACGAGAAAACATCTAACTGCGTAAGACGTGGTAACTGAGTAGAGAAATTAATTCTCCCAAAAATCGCCACCTTCACGGCGGGGTGGAAGTTATTAGCAAATAACTCAAATTATTTAGAGTTTTGTAATGCATGTGGCACACCATTAGAATCGGCATAAACTGGAGATGTTTTTAGAAAATTTGAAGAGTTGTAATCACTTTTGTTTTTTTTAAATTTCGTTGTAAAGTTAATCTTGAAAAATTTATTTACTGGTTTTTGAAACTTTGAGAGCCCCCATTTTTTTTAAATGTTGCTATACGCTTCCTAGAACACTTTGATTCGAACACTACAACATTTAACTTTCTAAAAAAATGATAATTTTGTGGATGTACACTAAATAGTTCCTTTTTTTTCGGGGTTTCAAGGTCGAATTTTGGTAACTTTTAATAAAATAAAAAATAAATCGGTATTAAATAGCCCCTAGATAAATAAAGGGTAAAAGTACCTGAAATGGATAGCTAATGGCCTCTTCTATTCGCCTGTTTCTTTTTGACAACGGTCTACCAAACAGCCTGTATAATATAAGATTTTGATAAAGTAAAGTTATTGTAAAGCTTCCGTGTTTTATTTTACCATATTTATTATACATTATACGAACCTTGTTATATTAAGCACTGTTTTACTCTTTCAAGGGAAAAAACACAAACACTAAAAAGAGTTTCTATAAACGTGACAAATTTACTTAGATTAAGGTTAATGCCATCAGAATTCTACTTCTAGATGGAATAAGTAATGGCACGATTTACTAGAAACTTGTAAATTGGTGCCATCGCTGTCATTTCACTTTCGCCAGATAACCGCAAGTTTCCTGTTGTTTATTGTTGATGCAATTGTATGATTTCCTTATTTAGAAACAAGTTTTTCAGTAAAATTACGTTTCAATGTTCATTATGTATTCGGCGTTCGTTATCGTTATCAAAAATTATCAGCTGTCAGACGGTCGTGTCGAACACTTACGTCAATTCTATACATTGTATAGGTTTTCGATAATCGTTTACGTTAGCGTTAAGCAGCTTGTCTAGCCTCACTTACATATTTTAAATCCTAATAATATTAAATAATGGATTAACTTGACTTAACAGAAACACCAGAGGCGCTACTCATGCTTGCCGGCTAGAAGATATAACAAGATGACTTTTGAAATAAAATCCGAATTCAAAGTAGGTACTTGAAACAGTTTTGGTGAAAAAAGGTAAGATGATAGAAGGAGGATATTAGTATCGGTCTTAAGAATACTTACCATTATCCTGACGGTAAACCACGCAGATAGACGCAGGTTCTATGTTATGCTTGCTCCTATATATCAGAAATAAATGAGCTGGTAAACTTTACGCTTTATTATATTGATTTCGCCTTAAGATCTATATTTTTGAAAATATTATGTAAATGATTGATAGTCTTGCTATAGAAAAATATACCTTAATCATCACTATCTTCATTATTCATTTTAATACACCGAACCAATTTTGCATGATGAATATTTAAACATTTTTACTTTTACTTTTATATGACTGACTGTGTAGTTGGTATGTCTTTACCGTAACTACTTCACCCGGGCACGGGTAGCGATGCCCTTACGGGGGGCATGCTGAACCCTAAGTTAGAGGTGCGGTGGTGGTCGCACCTCTGGAGGGGTGCCTCCGTCGGGAGTCAGGCCGGTCGAGCGCAGCTCGGCCGGCTGAGTATCTTGAAGGACTTCGTTTTCTTCGGTTGCTTCCAAGTGTTCGGTTTCTTCGGTTTCTTGAGTATGTTCGGTTTCTTCGGTTTCTTCGATCTTCTCGATCCCTGCAGTGATGCTATGAGGCTCAGGTCCGGATCTGGGGGGGTATTTAAACATTATCTTTACCCGAATATTTAACCCAAAACTCCCTACATCCATCCATGCTAAATCATTAATCCATTCGTTACCTTCTACTATTAGCTAAGCATTAACCTTCGAACGATGCCACTGAGTTGGTGAGTGCATCTCGCTTTGCTATAAATCTTAGAGCGTGGCATCTAACTTTGTTGCTAACTATACCCGGGGGCATTGACCAATCACTAGCTAATGAATATGCATGTTTGGTGATTCAGAATAACTCTACTCTTAGAGAGTTTAGATTAAAATCTTGACTTAGTTACGATTCTTATTAGTTTCGATGAAGTAGGTATGAGCACTACTACACAAAAAAATTAGTTTGATACCTAGTAGGTATTTAATTTATGTTTACAATCTCACACAAAATTTGACCTAGTCCCAAACTAAGCTCTTGTACTATGGGTATTAGACAACTACTTACTTACGAATACTTAAGTAACTTATGTAGATACATAAATAGAGAAAAAAACCGGGCACGAGCATGTCTAACCATGCTCAGAGTAGGGTTGCGACGCCGCGCCGTTGTCCAAACACAAAATCTATCATGATAAACAACAAGTTAGTATAAAAACGTTTTATGTGTAATCACCATATGTATGCGGCTTTCTGGGAAAATCATAATCGTATCGTATGGAATTTGTTTAACCATGAACACTTTTTTTTACTCGGCTCTTGAAAGGCTACGTTGCAGTTGTTGAGAAAGGGAAAGGGGAAGGGACGTAGCCATGCAACTCTAGCGAAAATGACAATTTTCGAGGTCTATATTTCTTAATTACATACATACATAAACACACGCCTTCATTCCCAGAGTGGGGTAGGCAGAGCTAAAGAATTACCAACAGGTATTAAAGACTACTTCTTAATTGGTTCGCTGTAATAACGGTTACAAATCTATTTAAGCCACCTACCATATTTTATAGTACAGTCAACTACAAAGAGATTAATCCACTTTTGGACCTTATTACAATGCAATAAGGAGAAAAAGTGGATATCTTCATCTCTTTGTAGTCAACTGTCCCTTTCCCTAACTAAATTCAGTTCATATATTAATCGCTTTCCAAAGGAATCCCCATAATATATTTTTTTCCCTCAAGCTTTATTGTTCAAATATGTCCTAACCGAGTTTTTTGTCTCTTAAATGTTTCTGAGTGCGGTAGTTAGTATCCAATTCCGGATCCGATAAATCTTATTTTTATAGATATACATATAAGGGAAGGCAATTATGAGTATCAATAGTGCATCCAGAGCACCAACGCCTGGGGCGAGCCAGCGCCAACGCCGTCCTGGCGATGATTGCGGACAGACTTGACTGTCCATATATAATGCACCGCTGCAACAGGCATGTTAAGACTGGCGTGGGATACTGTGTGATGTTGTAATGTACATACATAAACACACACCTTCATTCCCAGAGTGGGGTAGGCAGAGCTAAAAAATTACCATCAAGTCTTAAAACTTCTTGATAATTCTGTAACCACAATTTCTACAAGTAGGCTAAGATGTTTCCCAGTGTATTAGTGACAGGTGGTAATCCCATCGCCTATCAGTACTACAAGCCTTTATTCCCTTAGTCGCCTCTTACGACATCCACGAGAAGACATGGAGTGGCACTATTATTCTAACCCGGCAACCACATCGTTGTTGTAATGTAAATGTAGGCATATTAAGTGCATTTACAACGCAACATCGTTATAATACTTGTTTAATTTATTTAGGTTTTTTTGAAAATAATGTACCTAAATATTGTACCCAATAAGTACCCTTTAATTGCTTGAAATAAATGAAATTTGAATTTGAATTTGAAAAAGTATAGAATATTTATGTGTCTTTTTTTAATATTACGGATCAACGATAATCTGCGGGTTTAATTCGCCTATCAGCTCCAATTTCCGACAAATCCCACATTGATTCTTTTTTCCGCAAACTGAACTGCGAAACGGCGGTCTGAATAAGATCGCTTTATACTACGAGGGGAACGATACGACACGACGAATCTGAAAAACGTCGGAAGGTCACTTTTGGTTCGACAACGCCATTTTTCTCATAAGTTAAGGATATTGTGTTGATTTTTTAACAGTCTTATTCTAAAGACGCTCGTTATTTAAAACTTCTAAAATAAACTGGAATGATTTAATTACTCACTAATGCTAGGTTACATGAAAATAAACAGGTAATTATTTTTTTCATTACTCTGGCGTCTCAAAAATTGTTTTTAAATCCAACTGCGGTTACCAAACTGGAATCAGCTTATAAAAATATTTACGCATTCATGCAAGGTCGAATCAGGTAGGTTGACAAGCATAGAGGTATTCCATTATGGTCCTCCGGGTTGGCAGTGCATTTGCAGTCTTGTGAATGCGAATGTCTATGGGTCACAGTTTCTTCTTACCATCAGGTGGCATGTGAGCTCGTTTGACTTCCAAGGCCATAAAAAAAAAACACAGTCAGCCTACGCCACGGTCAGGCTAGTTTCTTATGCTCAACATTTACAAATAATTGCCATTAAAGAAAATGATTTAAATAATTATATATATATATATATATATACCTTCACGCCTGTAATCCCAGAGTGGGGTAGGCAGAGCTACAGAATTACCTACAACTTTAAAAACTTGTTGATAATTCTGTAACCACACTTTGCACAATTAGGCTAAGATGTTAAACCATTTATAATGCATTTCGGTACATAATGAAAGTTATCAAACTAGCTGTCTTACGGGCTAGGCCCGGTTTGCAAATGGGTTCATTTCTTATGAGTATAATATTAGGTTATAGGTTTCATACTAAATATCGTTAGTCTTTTTATATTAGATATGCGTAAGAACCAAAAAGTTGTCCGCACTAACTCACTCAATTAAATTTTCTATGGGACTTATCCGTTGCGACACGAAAGTTAACCATACAATTGTAGAGATAATTTTATTTGCACAACGGAACTTTTTACGATTTTGTTGTTTTTATGGTTAACGCGCTTAACTGTGGTCCAACTTTTTAATATAAGGATTTTTTAAATTAAATCGTTATGTTATCGTATCGTACGATGCAGCCCAAGCTTACAAAGTGAAAAGTATACAGGTTGGCATACACAAGTGGGATGGATAACGTATGTTGTTTACCGAACATTGGGCGATATCCGGCGGGTTCAGCCGGCATCACGTACGTATTTGAACATAGGGATCGCTGTTAAGTGCTTTTGTTTTTTTCTACCTGTCTGCCCGCATTTTTTGCAATAAGTAAATGCAGAATAAGTTCCCATTGATCTCTGAAGACAAAGTGCAGTAGAACCGATATTTCGCTAACATTTTCATGTTGGTTCTTTTTCATTTCTTGTTTATTTACTTCAAATATTTTTTGTGACGTGTATTGTGAAATTTTTGGTTTAGGTCTAGGTTGTTTAATTATTTGGGTTGATTTTTAAAGATTTGATATTCACTGAAAGTTAAAGTTTACGTACCAAATAATATATTAAGATACCTACGTTGAAATTAAAGTACTGAGGTGACACAACTACGGCGATCCTGAATAATGAAAAAGGTTATAATACTGATTTTATAATTGTATATCTTGACATAATTCTTGTTTTTTTTTAAAATATAATAGGATAGGACTGATGTTGGAACTGTTGTTTATTTTGATTAATATCTAGAAAAATATATATTTTAACCCGTGGAATGTGATACAACTGATTCTGGGATTGCGAAAGTTGACACTGACCACTTTCATTTTGTGGCAGTGCATTCTTGCTTTGTCACTCCGTCAAGTTGGTCTTCTATTTATTATTTACACACACACACACAAACTCACGCCTTCATTCCCAAAGTGGGATAGGCAGAGCCACAGATTAACTAGCAACTCTAAAACCTTGTTGATAATTCTGTAACCACATTTTGCATAATGAGGCTAAGGTATTATTTATTTATTATAAATTCCTGCTCCCATTATAAAATAAACAACGAGAAAAAGTAATAAGATTATAATATTTACATAGGGAAACACTCTTTACAGTAGTACTCATTTACTTGTGGGAGGACCTTGTTATTATTTATTTATTATTATTATTATTTATTTATTTATTCATAAAATTTGCAACATAACAGGTACCCATCTTATCCATTAACCTACCGCCAAGCAGCAGTGTTCCCATTGTTGTGTTTTGGTTTGGGGATAAGACAGCCGGGGACATGACTAGCATAGAGGCATTCCATCTTAGTCCTCAGGGTTGGCAACGCATTTGCAGTCTTAGGATTGCGGTCTTGTGAATGCGAATGTCTATGGGTCTCAGTTTCCACTTACCATCAGGTGGCCTGTGTGCTCGTTTGCCTTCCTATGCGATAAAAAAAAGTAAAAACTATGCTTGCTTCATTTTAATATGGCGACTTGCAAGTAAAATATTAGCTTAAGTGTTCTTCGTCGGAACAAATAACTAAGATAGGCAAATATTTAGATAAGTAAACAGTTATAAAAAATCCCGAAGACAAAAGGCAACGTTGTCCATGCAACCTGTTCAGCATTTCCTGTTTAATAATACATTGCTTATTTTCTTATTAAGTTACGGGCATAAATGAAAAGGCGCTATGTCCACATTGACAGCGGCTTTAGCGAGCGCAATACTCGGTGGCGCAAGTTATGAGCAAACACCTACGGACCAACTACTTAGCCCTTGCACGTTTGAATACTGTTCTATAGTACAAATCGTAACTACTTTAGAAAAAACTCGTATCTGATGTTTCAAGATGTATGAGTTTGAACTTAATTCTCTTCGTGTTTCAGTTCAAAATCGTACTTCACAAAATATGAGATACAAGGTTTCTTTTCAAATCAATAACGAAATGTATTTAAAGAATTAATTGGACTATAAATATGTACTTACTACATATAAAGCGTTAATTTACCATATTAAAATGACGTAAATCAAATCGTAAAAAATCTTTGTAACGGTTTGATTTTGATTCAAACGCGCTTGCACTTACGATTATTTCATGTAGTTTAAATAGCTATATATAGTGTAAGAAAATCGGATATTATCCTGCAAAATTAAATTAATAGTATTCATTATCCTCATCATCATCTTCACTATCGTATCATCCGAAAGACGTCCACTGCCGGACATAGGCCTCCCCCAAAGTTTGCCACAAGGTCCGGTCGTGTGCCACTTGAAATAATAGTATTTGTATGTATAAATGTGGGAGAAGCGAAAGAGATATGTCAGGATCGTAGCAGGTGGAAAGAAGTGGCCTCTGCCTACCTCTCTGGGAAACATGCGTAATTTAATGTATTTCTCATTTCCTTTAAGATATATAAATAACTTGAACAAATCAAAAAATCGCCCGTTCTCTTTGCAATGGGGTGTAGTTCCATAGTGACATAGGAAATAGTGAAGGAGGAAAGGGCATAATTGCACTTGTATTATATTGTACATTGTGCTCTTGTTCTACCGAACGTACGATGTGACTATTTTAAGAGTCACATTAACGAAACTTTTCAAGAAAAAAACTAAAAACACACTGAAATTCTATCAAGATAAATAGTTAAACGTGTTATGTTACGTCAAATAGTTAGGATATAGTAATAGTTAGGATAGGTATTATAGCACTCATGCTACGACGGAAGAATGCGCTCTATTCTCAAAATTAGGGTCAGCTGGTCCCGCTATATTCCGCGTCTCGAACCAAATCGCGCACACCTCTCTCCAAACAGCCTCTCGTAAAACTGCGTTGATCATAAAAATATTTGATTAGGCGCGTCGCACTCGACACCACGCCAATCCGGCGCGTTGAAACTTTTATTAGGTATGCCACGTGAATTATTCAGGACAAACGTAATTTGTGCGGCAACTGTCGCAATAATGAAACCTGAAACGTTGCAATTAAAAAAAAAAGCTATAAAAAGCCTTGATTTTTTAAATATAATTGCCTACCTAATATTGGAAACCGTCATCTTATGACAATACTATGTCGTAAAATATGATCACAGGTCATCATGAGTCAAAGATGCCTAGTTTTAGCATATTTATGATTACAATTTATATTTTTTTTAATTTACTTTGTCCCGTGTGGTTGTCGGTTCCGTGTGGTTGTCGGGTTAGAATAGTGCCACTCCATGTCTTCCCGTGGATGTCGTAAGAGGCAACTAAGGGAATAAAGGCTTGCAGTACTGTTAGGCGATGGGCTTGCCTCCTGTCACTAATACACTGGGAAACATCTTAGCCTACATGTGCAAAATGTGGTTACAGAATTATCGAGATGTTTTAAGACTTGTTGGTAATTCTTTAGCTCTGCCTACCCCACTCTGGGAATGAAGGCGTGAATTTATGTATGTATGTTTACTTTTACCAAAATTTATTAATAAAAATATTTTTAGTAGGTATTTAGCAAAATAAATAAATAGAAATTCTTCTCTATATTTTAAAAACCAGCTATTAAACCAAAAGTTGATGTCATTTGGCTGATTATAATTCTGCAGGTACCAAATTTCAACGTAAAGCACAATGCCTTGACGAAGTTAAATGACGTCGATATTCTACATTGACCTATTCACATGTTAAGTTAACAAGTACGATCATACTGTTGACAATACGATAGCAATAACGTCGACGCAGCGCACCAGTAACGACCATGTGGTACCTCTTCGACAGATTAGTTCAGCAGTTCAAACATAACATTAAAGTTACAAAGCACTAAAGTGCACGAGCTCAAACATTTCGACCATACGTCAAGTTTTCAAATCGCCTTTACTGTTCGAAAACACGTTGAACCTATTTGTAGCACGAACGCCTCAAACAAACTTACGTTTATATACATTATTTGCTTCATCAAGTTCAACTTGCTATCAAATATAAGTACTAGGGCCCGTATCTTTCATGACGTTGACGCAAAAATGACGTCCCTCTACATATAGTATGTACCCAAATGGTTTTAATGTAATTATTAACCATTAGTCGTCAATCATTAAATAATATAAAAATGAGTTAAGTAATCTATAGACGCGAAGAAAAATAAATACCTAACTTCAAATCTAAAACGTAAATAAAACTATTTGATTGAGGACAGCGGCAAAAATCATCGAGTAACATAAAAATAGCATTGACATTAAAAAAAGAAAACTGTCTCAATTTATCATTTTTAGTATATATTTATTATGCTAAATACCTACTAAAAATATTTTTATTAATAATTTTTGGTAAAAGTACACATACATACATAAATTCACGCCTTCATTCCCAGAGTGGGGCAGGCAGAGCTAAAGAATTACCAACAAGTCTTATAACTTCTCGATAATTCTGTAACCACATTTTGCACAAGTAGGCTAAGATGTTTCCCAGTATATTAGTGACAGGTGGCAAGCCCATCGCCTAACAGTACTGCAAGCCTTTATTCCCTTAGTCGCCTCTTACGACATCCACGGGAAGACATGGAGTGGCACTATTCTAACCCGACAACCACACGGGACCGACAACCACACGGGACAAAGTAAATGGGGGAAAAAAAAAGTGACCTGCCGTGATCCCTATTTTGATTGCGATTAAGCTGTATTTAACTATAATAATTTTAACGCTTTTTTATTTTTATTTGTACCTATTAATACATACCTAAACACATGCCAAATGAAAGTAGAGCACCCTGTGTGTAATATTTCGTCATTTTGACGTCGTCGTCGGCATCAAAAAAACTATCCCTGTTAATGAGTACCTACTAAATACGGACTAAATAGAGGGCTTTGATATACAACAAAATAGTAACAAATTTAGTCCTTTCTCTAAAATTAATTTATCTCGAAACGGAAATGAGTCCGTGGGTCAAGTGGTACTAGTATACAACAACTCGCACAGTCGAGCCTCGGGAGAGCGCGCGTCCCGTCTCAACCACCGGCCAAAGAATAATGCCCACCCGGCATCCCAGCCAAAACTTAGAACAAAGAACTATATCAAATATCATTAGATACCAGGACCCACGGCCACATTCGACAGTGCTTTCTTACAATAGTTACAATGCTACACTGTCCCGTTTCACCGAACAAAGACTTCCTCTGTGACAAACCACAAATCACACAGCTAATGCTGTTAATGTAAACATTGGGCCTGGAATGCACGTCACCTACGCGCCCAGACAATGAGAGTATCAAACGTTCACGTTTTTTCAATGACAACACGTCAATGTTACTAATTAAATAGAAGATAAAAAATCGTACTCGCGGTACAGCTACTTATGATGCCGACCGCACTATTAAATATTTAAAGGATAACATTCAAAGATACATTTAATTAAGAAACAAGTAAGCAAAACAACAAAAACAATACCAGTCACAAAACCACATATTTTCAGTTTTTCTGAATCAATCCACAAAAACTACAGGTACAGTTAAGAAACAAAACGAAATTGTCTAAAAATAAAGTTTTAAAAAACAAAAACCCGCCTTCAATCGCAAAAACTAACTTCTTTTAAAATGGCAGGTAATAGGTTAGTCCAACTGAAGTCGGCTTTTGGTTGAAAACATATTGTACTTCAGTTTGACTAACCGTTCTTTTTTGAATTTTTTAGGGATCATAATAAGCTTATAAAGTACGACTTCGTAGTTGATATAAAACTTTAAGACATTTCAAGCTCGCCGCAAGCAACGCCGCGGGAAAGTCATAGTCGCTCAACTATCTTAATCGAGATATCATATCGCCACCCTTGAAATAGATACCGTTGAGGAGTTCCGGTTGCCATCTGTGGTCTTCATTATCAGTTCCACTTCACCAAATGATAAGTACTTTCTGAATGAAAATACTAGAGTTGTTACTAAAAATACTAAAATCGCTATATATTTGCCTAGAATATTTGAGGGGTTCCCTCAATTCGTCACTGATTCTCTCATCCGATTCAGATGTGGTGATAACGGACCAGCTCGGAAGTATACTCTACAAATAAAAAACTATTTTTTTTATATCAGTCCACAATTGACGGACAAATCGGTAAACATACAAGATACATACAGTGTATAGCCTCCTCCTTTTTCGAAGTCGGTTAAAAACTTTTGCACCGACATTTAAAAGCCCTCGAGCTTACTAAGCACATAAATTTCACCTCGGCCTTTGTTTGCACAAAAATCACTCGCCCTGTTTGCTTTCACCATCAGTCATATATCCAAAACAGGGTAGAAATGGGCTGTGGATGCGATATAAATCAGAACATAGGGTTTTCATATTTAGATTTTCCTTTTTGGAAAACAAAATAAAAGTGTGAGTCATAGACTATTTTTACGATGTTAGTTTTAGTTAGTTATGTTTGTTTTAGTTAGCGGTTGATAAACTCGTATTGTTTATATAGCTCTCATTTATTTTTAAGTAATTAGGGCCAAGTGAAAAATAATAGGATAGCAAGATCAAAGCAATACGGTTTTACCAAGTAGAGAAGAAGCCCTGAGGGTAAAAAACTGTTTCTAATGCACTACCGTTTAAACTAGACATTAATGTTAATACTGGGGTCCTAGTGAAAAAGAGTACAAGTCGACTTAACTCGTTATAAAAAGCGTATATACATGAACGGAGTATTCCAGACTTAAACCTATTTTCACTTTATCTTCAGAAGACTTATACAAATAGAATAAACAAAGATAGATTAGTTTGTATATTCGCGTGATCATTTAGGTCAACGGCCTGCAAAAACAAAATAAAAACCAATTCGTCACAATATTAAGGATATTGGTTATATCCTCAGTCGACCAAAAAATTCCTTGACTATTTTGTGACGTGTAGGATATTAAGGTTCAAAAGTAGTAATTACGCTTTTTGTGTCAACTTATTTATACATGCTATGGGTATAGTCGACCAAGAAACTTCATGCAGTAGGTAAACAATTTTTCGACAACTTGTTTACCTACTGTATGACAATACTTCGATCACTTTTCAAATGCATGGTTCACAAATCTATAATTATTTTGATAAAATTTGGAAGAACTTCACAAAATAAGTTTATTTTATGTGTTTCACTGCTGACTAACAGTACCTACCTAATTAGATTCTAAATTGTCTCTTAAATAAGTAGCTCTCGCAAGAATTTTAAAATAGGTACATTAAAAATTATTTTCGACATTATTTCGCAATACGCTTTTAACATTTTTTTCTTTGCCCGACGTCCGTCTGGCTTGCTTTAACCAAATTATACCGAGCCTAGTATCCCCCATGCATAACAGACTCCATTATAATTTAGCGCCTATGTCGATAAGCACAGTAAAGTAAAAATATGAAGTTAGTCACCTATAAAATACTTTTTGAATATGTGTAAGTATATAATTTACGCAGAATGTTACATGACACGAAAATCTGTATTTCACACACATAAGTGATTTTATTTTAGGTACTTATTAAAATAGAATATAATTGTTAAAATAGTGTTTTGTCTTATCTATACTGTTACTGAGGGACTGTTAATAATAGTTTAGTAAAGTAGTTGTTGGAAACCTAATCATGTAACCAATAATATAAGCTACTAACCGCGTTCTGCAATAACCAAATTTCCATAAACCCAATTTTTTTACTAAAAAATAAATAAAAATTAACGATTCCTTTCCTTAAATTATATTTATTCTGTTTAAAAATATTAGTAAACAGGTTCGTTTTAAATTTTGAAATAATGTATTCATTAACCTGTTTTAACCTGTTTTGAATTAGTACAAAAAAATGTTCATGATGTTAGTCATGATTTCAAAGTCAAGTTAGTCAAATTTTGCTTGATGAGATAGAGATGAATAAATCGCATTTTACAGACTAAGGCGTGGACGTTACAATTTAGCTTACGATACTGAAGCAAGATGTGGAAAACCTTAACATTCAAACGTTTTACATACATTTCGAATTCATTACTTAATATTTCAGTAAATAATTATTCAGGTGTCGCGTTGTTTCAAATCTGTTTACCAGGCAATTGGGACGCCATGGAAAATATTTCCGTTTTCGAACCCCTCTTCCGCCTTCTCTCATCGTTTTTTCGATCCCTCTCGATCATTGTCGCTCCTATTTTTTTTTTTAATGGCTGCTATGATTCAAAATGACGTAGGCCGTAATTGAATGGCAAAAATGCTGAAAATCTTTTACGCATAACTTTATTCCCATGAAAATATCCATAATACAAGACAATGTTATAAGTTAAGAAAAAGACAACTCTTAACCTAAGTTAAATATTCTATGGCTTTAAATTCAATTAGGGTTACAAAAATCAGGTTTTGTTCCAATAATCAAAATATCTCACAACACGGAGACAACTTGATTTAGTATAGCCTACTTCTATAAATTATTTAATTTAAATTTATTTTAAATGGTTAAACTAAATCACGATGCCATACCTAAGAGATTGAACTTAAATGATTTTAATAAAGGTTTCGTAAGTCACAACTCACTGTATCAATAATGTAAAGAAAAACACACACAGATTAAAAAAAAGACCCACTAATTATTTAAAAATAGGGTCAAAGGAACAAGACTACTTAAACCTTAACCTTCTTTGACTTAACTTACTAAATAAATCTATTTGAACTCTGAGCAACGGCGACTACACGTACTTGGTACGTATAGGCATAAACTGATCTTAACCCCTCGTATATCAAAGGTGAAAAATACCAAGGTCTAGTCTCTTCGTACATTGATAAAACGTCGTCCACAAAAATAAGTAAAAATAAAAATATAAGGATATCCAAATTTTGAGCACAGACATTTAAGGGGTGAGTGAGATGCCCGTCTGAATCGTGTTAGAAATGACGTTCTCTTTGACGTGTCTTCAAACGGTCAGCTCACTAAAGATTAGTTTATCAATACAGTTCATAAGTCACAAACACATTTATGGAACACGTGTAAACTTAAGCCAAATGTCTTTGTTAACCACCCGCCCAAAGCCATGGTCTGTGACCGGTAGTTGGGACGGCGTCTTTGAGCAGGGTTCCACTTGGTACTTCAGAATGACTTGCCGTGAAATGCGGCTGATGATGCGCTTCGCTAGGTCCTCACCTGTAATAAGTAGTAAGATTAATAAAAATATTTCAGCCTTTATTTATCACATCACTCTGCTAGGTCATGTGCTAAAGGCACCCACATTTTCCTAACATTGGGAAACGTAATCAGACCGAGGATGATCTGCCCGACTTTACTTAGGTAATTTACGGTCAATAATGGGCTAACAATTATAAATTGTTATAACAATTTTATTATAAGTATAAAAACGTTATTTACTACGTTCGACCGTCGTAGTAGGATAAGTCGGACTCCTTTTTAAAAAACGACCAGAGGCTGCTCAGAGCTGTTAGACGGTCGCGTCGAGCGACTACGTCGATACCATAAATTTTGTCAGTTTTCTAAAATCGTTAACATTAACGTTAAGCATACTTGAAGCATTTAGCATCATCAACGAAGGTTATCGTTCAAAAAGTTAGGTGTTGGGCGGAAAATTCAGTAGAAATCCGTTTTTTTTTAAATTTGAATATGTCGTTAGCTTTCGTAGAACGCAACGTGTCTAGGCCCCGCAGGGTTTTTATTTCGTTTTTTTTTTTAACTTTAGGTACTATTTCTGAAGCGTTTTTTTTTGGTTTCATGTTTCATTTTCTTTTCTTGTTAACAATACAGAAATTGATTCCAAACAATATTATCAAGGGAATATTGAAAGAAGTTGTAATTCTGTAGCTCTGCCTACCCCACTCTGGGATTACAGGCGTGAAGGTATGTATGTATGTATTGAAAGACTTAGGATGGCTCATAATGTGAAACTCAAAATCAAAAGAAATTTCCAGCAGAAGTCATCCATTTAGAGCTGTAAATAGCAATAAATTTTATTTTAAAAATATTTTGGAAAAGCTTTTGTGTTCCTAAAAGTATTGATTATGCACTACTTTACAAAATGCATTTCCATTATTAATGTAATTATGTATTCGGATTTCAATAAACCGAAACAAAAACACTTTGAAATAGTACCGAAAAGCCGTTCTCTTTACAAATTGTTCATTTTAAATGAACGTTAATTAAAATATCAAATAGGCCAACATATTAAACATGTTACTTTAATTTATATTTGCATATAAACTTAATACGTGATCAAACAGACAATATTAATACACTGTATATAGAACAGTCAATATATTTTTATAAACTGCTTTTCAAGTGTTTGTTTTTTACAATAGGTACTTACCTATCACAATTAAATTAAATAACGCTGTATAAAAGTTATTATTAATAATTCATATTACGAGTACAATGCATTGTTTGAAAAATAATATCGGTCTTCCGCATAGTGTTCAATTTAAAAACTAAGTATAATGTTTCTTGAAAAGGATATAGAGGATAGGTATTGTTATATCTTATGCAGTTCCTTGAATGTCCGTCCTCCTTTCAATATTGTCTAGTCTTGAAACATAGAGGACATTAGATTGATTGGTACCTTTCAAAGGTACGGACGCAATACCATTTGTCGCATTGAGCTCCCTTTGCCGTACAAATGTCGAAGCAAGTGATGCATGTGAGGTAACCCTGCGTACCGTCCTTTACTCCAGTAGGTAACTATTGTATTGAAATACAAGTACCTAAGTAGTATTTTCAACTTATTGCAATATCTATATTTAAGCGACTAAAGGAATAAAGGCTTGTAGTACTGTTAGGCGATGGGCTTGCAACCTGTCACTAATACATTGGTAAAAATCTTAGCCCATTTGTGCAAAATGTGGTAACAGAATTATGAACAAGTTTTTAGAGTTGTATGTTATTCTCTAGCTCTGCCTATCCCACTCTGGGAACGAAGGCGTCGGTACGTATGTATATTTAGTATTTGCATTTCAAAATTATTTTAAGTGACAAATTATTATTTTTGTAACATGCGCAAGTGTCTGACTGATATTAATTGTCGTTAATAGCTTGTTGTGCCGTTCATTCTCAGTAACATTGTATCATTTTGAGGATTGCTCATGTAAAATATAGTAAAAAAAGTATTAATAGTATTCGGCTGTCTATCGCTTTCACACTCTATCTGGCATAACAAAAATACTAACAGATGCTAAAAAAAGTGTGACAGTGATAGACAACCAAGTAAGTACAGTCAGCGTCAAAAGAAACTGATCACTTTAATACCTTGTTGCTTTAATGTCACATAAGCAATGTCAAACAAGATTGTCTAATGTGTTAATGCGATAAAGTACAAAAGTAGCTTGAAGTTACCAGTTACTTTTGACGCTGACTGTACTACTACTACTGTGGTTTTTCTGTAAATTTAAAAATAAAATTGACTGACACGAAAGGACGTTGCAAATTAAAAAAAATTGGTTGCCTCAGCTCTTGACGTTTCTTTCAAAAGTAAATAATGGCAAACTTTTGAATTCAGTGATTTATTTAGAGGTCTTCTAAATCACGAATTTTAAAAAGCTGATCGAATCTTTCCAATAATTATACCTACGTCTTAGTTGTCTGGAAAATACCTACATGAATAATATATGGTAGAAACGCACATAAAAAACAATAGTAATGCTAATGACATATTATTATATGAAATATCACATAGGCTACTTTTTACTTATTCCCCCAAAGGGTATTGGGTAGGGGTAAGGGTATTGGGTTTAAGGGGGAGATAACTGACTTCTACGCGGACGGAGTCGCGATCAACGAATAGTATTGTTATAAATTTTCAATTTCCAGATCACTGCAGACTGGAATATGAGACTCTTTAAAACTAAATATTATATAAAATTATACCTTAAGATGGATAAATTTTACTTCAGTGTACAAGTAGTGAACGTTTTTTGGTATATCTTCTTTACTTAAAACTCGTAAAATTATTTTAGTTAAAATGCTAAGCTCAGAACCGTTGATTTTTATTTAACCCTTGTAAGATAATAATATCATCTTATTATTCTAAGTATAGGGAATTAATTTTTATTTGTTCCCGTGTGGTTGTCACCATGTCTTCCCGTGGATGTCGTAAGAGGCGACTAAGGGAATATAGGCTTGTAGTACTGTTAGGCGATATGCTTGCAACCTATCACTAATATGCTGGTAAACATCTTAGCCTATTTGTGCAAATTGTGGTTACTGAATTATCAACAACTTTTTAAGTTGTAATTCTGTAGCTCTGCCTAGCCCACTCTGGGATTACAGGCGTGAAGGTTTGTATATATTATTATGTAGGGAATTAAAGCCTCGATGTACAACTTAACAGTGATTATAAAATATGTAGAAGGGCACTTGCGGTAAATTTCAACGAGCAATTTTATGCGGTACTCGTGGCCTTGATTTGTCTGACAAGAAAACCAAACGCCACGAATTTGTTAACGTCCTATTTAGAAATAAGTTTGGGCAAGTCACTTGTTAAGGTTTATTTCGGTAGAATAACTTAGAAATATTTGCAATAGGTATCCTTGCGACACGGTACGCGATTTATGTCTGAATTGCATAAAAAAAAAATTACCACATATTATTTAGAAGATACTTAATACGAGCCACTTTGTTAAAAATATATGTTAAAAAACAATCAAATAAACTAATAATTTAATAAATTTTAAGTCAATTTCAATCCTTCTCGAACTAGCGTGAGTAACGACTCAAGTTTTTGAAGTCTACATTGCAAGGACTCGTCTCATATTAACGGAACCCTTTGCTTAAAAGACTTCCAAGTATATTCAGTCGTGAGTTGAGTCCTTCTTCGAGTCTTATCGAATCTTGTAATCACAACTCAAGTTTTGGAAAAGACTCAAGTTATCATATCGTCGGTGATAATGCAAAACCGCGTAACTAACAAATTTATGATAGAGCAAAATAAACCTTACTGTATTATTAAAAAGGTGCATTTTGCTCCTTATTTAGTTACTTTCTGTAGGCGTGCAACAAAAAGACTAAAGTAATAATAATGAAAACTGACTTTTTTATTTTCTATCTGAATATATGAAAGACGACTGAGAAAGCGACTTCGTGCGCATAGAATTAGTTTCCTACTATTCCCCCCATTTCTTCCCGTTGGGGGTTCGATATTCGGAAAATCCTTGCTTAGTGCTCATTAACATCATAAAAGGAGCCCCTGTTCCAAGTTTCAAGTTTCTAGGTACAGTAGTTTATAACTAACGAGTAGGAACTAACTAAAACCTTTTTAATAATTTGAAGCCGATATGGTGGTCAATTTCAGTAATAATATTTTTTTTGTGAAAGATTCATTTTTGTTATTGGATTAAGAAAGATTGAAGATGACTAGGCAAGAAATGGATACAGTCTAGTTGAGTTAAAATAAGAAATACGTAACAAAAGCCTGGAGCGCAAACAAAACACTCCAGTTTATAGAAGACAAGTCTCTATAGAAAACTGAGTCTCTAAAGAAGACTCAAGTCCTTCCCAAGTTTAAAAGAAGTCGAGCTTCGATTATCCGACTAGAGTCTAAGGCCCGTATTAATAAAATCATCTTGGCTGAGATGCCCGTTACGAGATACGTCAAAGTAAACGACAAACCATAGAAAGCTGTCATTTTAGACGCATCTTGAGACTGACAGAGATTACAGTCGATAACAGTTTATTAATGCGGGCCTAAAATAACTGAGTCGAGTCTAAGAATTGCATGCTCCAAGGACTGGAGTCTTTACAACACTACTACTTCGAACTGTCCGATTGACTAGATATTTGGCGTATTTGCGCAATTACAATGACAACACAATATTATGATACCATCGAGCTGCAGCTGCATTATGGTCATGGAAACGGAAGGCTGCCACAGGAATTACTCAACGGCTCATAGTCTTACACAAAGGACAAAATCTCTGTTAGTTATTAATTACTAAAATTTAGGCTAAGAATTACTAACAAAACTGTGGACCTATCATGTTGTCTGAATAACTAAATTATTATTATTATTATTATAGTAGATCCATTGAGTTTGAACTAATTCGATCTATAATAGAGAGTTTATTATCAGTGTTAAAAGTACAGTGAGAATCTGCAATGATGTTGCTTTTTATGTTTGTATAAAATTTCGAGTACATAAGGAGTGGTTCATCAAAAAAGTAGCAAGGAATTATCAGATTTTTATTTTTATTGTTTGCTTATTATGAAGCAGTTTATTCTTTTTAGTAATGTGTAGATATCTTACTATCAAATAAAAATACAATAATATTGAAATGTGTAAGATTCCTTGAGTTTTCTTAATATTTGTACAACACAATTTGACAATCTTCGCTTGCCGTTTTCTACAATACCACAATTGAATTTCCATTTTCAGAACTTGTTTTATGCTTTTAAGAATAGAATTGTACGAATAAGTTATACCAATAAACTAGATTTCACGTTGGGTAGTAAGGAAGTTACTCCAATCTAACCTCTGACAGGGGTTTTTCTATGGGAGACAAATTTCTGTAAAAATGGCAAATACACAATTTTTAAAAAACCCATGTAACTACCTCAAAGTAAAGTCAAATCAAAAATATTAACTAATGATCAAAAGACAATTTAATAAGGTATTAACTAGACCATCAAACTTAAAGAAAAAAACTATGTTTATGACAAACACCTCATAAATTCTCTCAAAAGACACTGTTCAAAAAGTTTTAGGTGAGATTTAATGTAAAAGGCGAAAACTTGAAATCCCTCTTTAATTTTTACCATTCTTATTGTTTATTTTATTTAATAGTATCTACAGATTACTATTACAAATGCACTGCTTAGAAATTAGCACAAAATAAAAATAAATTCTATATTATGTGCTGCTACTTTTTTTCCGGACCACTCCTTATCTGTTAAATTAGGCAAATGGAAATAGATTTACTAATTACGTCCATAGCAACTCATTCACAGATACGTCTGAACAATAGAAGGAGTGACGTGAAGTCATAGTATAAAATCTGTATAGTGTGGAATCTTAATGTTTTGTATTTATACAAAACAATTTATGAATGTCAACAAAAATACTTAAATAGTGCTTTCTAATCATATCATTAGCCTCATTTGCATTCAAGATCGAGATTTTTTCAGATGTTTGTTAGGAATTATAATTATTTAACGGTTTTTTGAAATCAACTTAGGATAATTAAGCAAAAAAAGAGCGGACCTGCTAGAGGGGAGGTTCTTTTTATAGTGGTGATTATTATTTACATCATATTTGAGTAGCTTAGTTTTATTTTAATTTAAATAAGTTTAGTTTTAACTTTTAATTATTAACATCAATAAACAGTGATTATAAGTATAGTAAAAAAGGAAATCATAAACCTACAAAATATTTTAGGAAGAGGAACATACACCAGTCGTCTGGAGAATTTATGTGTAGGCGGTGATTAAATTAGCAACGCTGTTTTTTCAATTCAAGTTTTCGAGGGCTTCTTAACACACTTTCTATTGAATCATTGTAAATTGGATACATAAGCACTCTCTTAAATGCCAATGACATCGAAAAATATATTGAACTCAATAGTTTAAAAAGTAACGGGCATTACCTGTTATTAAAGTATTGACTTGTCTTTACAATAAGATATACTATCTATTCAATATACTAACTGTGACTTATAGTCTGTCAAGAAAGTCACGAAATGAAAATCATTCTATAATAGATCTAAAGCGTTACATTACAGTATAAAATATCATAATAAAGAAATACAGTAGGTAAACAGACTAGGTATAACGCTATATTGCTGGCTTTTATTATGCTATGTTTAACTATAATTTAGCTCCTTGGATTAATAATAATAAAATCATTTTCATGTCATGACTTTCTTGACAGACTATACATTGCACAGCATGGCCTCTATTCTATTATTCAAAGTCATACTGCCTTTGACATGTTATAGTATTGTTTTTAACTCGGCCGCCATTACTATCTAGTAAATAAAAATGAGCTATTGTAACGTTGACAATACGATAATATGTGAAAGGGAATATGATTCTTGGCAATAGAATAGCGGAACAGTTCGTTTATATATTAAATCAGAATTGTTTGTCAATTGTCAAACACTTCAACTACCATGTTCCTATTGGCTCCCACTATACAGGTGTAACCTAGTTTGGATACCGCTGTCAATCATAGCGTAGCAAGTAGCAACACGGTCACCAACTTTCCTCTAATACTTATGTACCTGTATTACTTATGTTGGTTAAATTAATTAATTTTGATTATATTATACTAGCGACCCGCCCGCGGCTTCGCCCGCGTGGAATGTATTATGCATTATAAACCTTCCTTAAGAATCACTCTATCTATTAAAAAAAACCGCATCAAAATCCGTTGCGTAGTTTTAAAGATTTAAGCATACATAGGGACAGACAGCGCAAGCGACTTTGTTTTATACTATGTAGTGATTTATTTTTGAAATTTTAAAATATCTGGTTACTCTCTTTAG
Organism: Acleris emargana; assembly: GCA_927399475.2. NCBI lineage: Eukaryota > Metazoa > Arthropoda > Insecta > Lepidoptera > Tortricidae > Acleris > Acleris emargana. The sequence continues at coordinate 11,475,264 of OV656841.1, read as the reverse complement.
ATACTAGATTCCCAAACCACTACATTCGAAATATTGAATACGAATATTGATCCATACTTTAATTTGTATGTTAAGATAATATAGGGATCCGGTATAGTGAGAATCTGGTATTTTAAACTTCCAGTATTATGGAAATAGTCGCAGTTTACTTCTTAATAATAATATTATACTCATTTTTTAATACTTACCAACGCATTTTTTAGGACCAGCTCCAAAAGGAATAAAAGCATGAGAATGTATCGAATTTACATCATCAAAGCGATTAGGGTTGAACACTTCGGGATTCTTGTAAAATCTTGCATCTTTGTGCATAGCTTCAATAGGAACAGTGATAGTGACGCCCTTATCAATGACAAGGCCATCGGAAAATTTGTACATCTTTACACATTTTCTAGAAGCAATAGAGTATGCAGGATGCAGCCTCAATGTTTCATTTACAACCTTGTCCATGTAAACTTCACAGCCGTCACCAGAACCACAAGTACGAATTTTCCTTTGAACTTCAGGATTCTTGGCTAATTCGTAAAACATAGCAGTTAAAACATTGAGACACGGAATATAACCCTCCGTAATGAATAAGGAAAGCATGGAAAATGCGAATTCGTCGTCAGATTCGGTATTCTGCTTGTTACGTTTATCTTTAATGTCCAATTGAAATTCGGAGCGTATCCTCTTGACTTCCTTCATTAAATTTGACTTTTCAAGTGATCCAAGGGTTCTATTTACCGTCTCTCCAGATAATGTACTCAGGCCAAATAATAAATACAAAGAAGGAAATACTTGCTTTAAGTAAGTCTTGAACTTTTCTGATATTGTTGGTTTTTCAACGACTGACCTGACGTTGCGTATAATCATGCGCTCGTCCCGCGTTACCTCCTTGTTTAAAAGTAAATACTCAAAAGTACTGTCCAATATATCCGCTAGAAACTGTTGAACGTTTGTGTCTCCATTGATTCCTGACAAACAGTCATATAAACTGTCTTCAATCTCATAAGGCATGCTTTTCAACAATGACTCCAATGCTTCACGCAGTACGGTCCACTTTTCGCCTTCGGCGTAAAACAAATTGTTTCGTAAACAAACATCCCGAGATTTGTCCAAGCCAAGGCCCCTGCTGTGGAAACTTGCAAAATCCGTAGACAACATCTTCTCGATTACATCCGGATCTTTGACGATCAAATCTGGGATTCTACTTTTGATGCAACCGTAGAAACTTTCACCGGGGTGTTTTGCGTACAACTTGTTAACTTCATCGGTGTTGTTTCTTATTCCGAGAACGCGGTGGTAGTCGCTTCCAAAGGCTGGAACCGGTGATTTGTAAGAGATGTGTCTGACGTACCAATAACTGAAGAATTTTGTCACATAGTCAAACAAGAGAGCGGCGATGAGGATGGTAACCACGGAGAAGTTAACGAGGAAACTTTCGAAAAACATGTTGCGTTAGCACCGTTGGGAGCGTGGACAGTTACTGAGGATGCTGGCCGCCTCGTGGGTCGTAACGGTACATCTCTGAGGCGCTACGGACGTTCGAAGGTTTTCGCCGGGTGCTATTGAACTCGCGAGAATTTGGGTTACACTCATAAATTGATCGTCACGCGTCATTTATGTATCGACTATTATTTATGATTAACAAGGTAACAATACAAATATTATTAAGAATTAAATCTATAGATAAGTAACATCAAAACGAAAAAAATATAACTTGAGGATCTTTTAATATATGTAAAGTTTCTTTTTTTGAGTCGGGTTTGGCAGTATCGATTAGATAGCTTTCGCTTTATTCGTCTTCTTCTTTATTCGATTAGGTTATTTATGTTATTATAAAAAAGAGAGAGCCAGAGAAAGAGATAGAATGGGAGACAGATTAGTATAAAACAAATTATCAATACAGTATTTATTTCAATTTGATTTATGGTACAAAGTTAAATTACAAATTGTGTCTCATACTAATACTAATTAAACACAGTATTTACATATAGAAGTATAGTATTATAAAATTTACTCTCAATGCCAAGCTAAGCTATGCAGGGCCAGCTTTCCTGTTTGTCAAATTATCTATTGATTACTAACCCCCACCTGTTGCAGGTTGAGTAGTCGTTTAACTAGTAGAAAATATCTTAACTCCACATGAGACGACGCGACAGCCTAGTTGGTAGTAACCCTGCCTACAAAGCTAGTGGTCTCGGGTTCAATTCCCGGTATGGGAAAATATTTGTGTGATGAGCACTAGTATTTATTTCAGAGTCCTGAATGTTTTCTATGTTTTTAAGTAGGTATTTATATCGTTGTCTAGTACCCATAGTACAAGCCTACAGCTTAGTTTGGGACTAGGTCAATTTGTGTGAGATCGTCGTCGTATAAATTATATTATTACAATAATTAAAGTGTTACTTACTATACAAGCTAACCAACTCCGCTTTTTCATCATAAAATGAATCCTGTACAATTTGTACGAGTAGTTTTTATATTTTTGTTTGTAATTGTGTTCTTGAAACCAGTTCCAACGATTTTGATAAAAATTGCGGAATAGGGGTTTAATGGGTATCGTCTACGTGAAAGTTCATTGTATTTCAGGCACCTAATAACAACATGCATGCCTCGCAAATGTAAAAAATACAAGGAACTGGAATGAAAACACGTGTTTTTAATCAAATTCAAATTTTACGACATTCGGACGCTACCTTGGCGTCATGCTGGGTTTATACCAGGTCATGAGCCAAAGGTTAAAGTACCTTAATTAAATAATTATCTTTTGTTAAGGAGACAAATCATGTAGTAGGTATTTACCGATATCGTGTAGGTACATAACTTTACTAGTATGATACTACGCATTATAGATACGTTTAAGGTATAATCACAATAGCGATTTGTGAGCGTTGATGGCATTCAAATAAAAACCCTTAATCACTAAGCCATTTTTCTAACAGTCAAAATGCGGCTTTGAAAATATGAACATTGTATTAACCCGTCTTGCTTCTAAATCCTAATAATATTCTTAACGTTACGACAGTTCTTATTAATTAAACAGTAAGAATTATCTATCGTTGGAAAATAAATAAACCATAGTGTTAACATGATAACATTATACAGTAATTCAAACCACGAAGTGTCTTCCTACTTAATTTTAAGTTGTAATTTTTTTTTAAGGTTCGTGCCCCTTCAAACCACTACCCATAAGTAGTTCAATTGACAGTACATAGGTACTACACCCTTCCAGGGTTCATGTCATACTTAAGCATTAAGTATCTTACTTGTCATCATCATCGTCATCATCATGTTAGCCGAAAGTCGTCCACTGCTGGACATAGGCCTCCCCCAAGGCTCTCCACTCAGACCGGTATTGTGCTTTTTGCATCCACCGCGTTCCCGTGATCCTTACAAGGTCATCACTTAAACTTGTACATGGTAGCAAATAACTGATTTAATTTAATTTGAGATGCCTAGTTAGAAAGCAAGATGAGTAAAAAAAGTCTTCGAATTGAGAACCTCCTTCTACTTATGTATGCACTTGTTTTTCTTGAAGTTTGTTAAAAACTGGAATAGAGATAGCTACTGGTGCCAACCGGTGTCAAATAGCTCGGGGTGCTTAGTATAGTGCCGTGCGTGGTGGCAAGCAACATCGTTGATTTTAAGTCGTGTCTACCGTTTTGATTGATTATACGATCATTAGTAAAAGCATTCAATATTTAACAAAAAAAAGTTTGAGAGCATGACGGACCATGCCCAGTGTAGGCTTTCGAAGCCCCTTTAACTAACCTACTGAATTAAAGACTGCCATTTCCTTACAATTTGACACAACTTAACTTCTTTCTACGTGGGTACTTTATTTTTGCTACAAGAGGCACCTAATATTTCATTTAAGTTTGTATTTATTCTTCGGCCTTCTACTAAATCTTTGTCGATACGTTATTTTAGTAAAATTATTATAACTTTATTTTGTTCGTATATTTTTTCACAAATTAGCTGTAAGTACCTATTATAATAGAATCTTTATTGTAAAACGACATAAAATAATACAACAACCATAACACAACTATTATAATTAAGTACAAAGGCATTGAATACGTTGTCTATTGTTGTTATCTACATGCTTCCTTTTTTTAAAATTAAGTATGTATTAAGTACATTAAGACACTTGAAAAATACGTGGATAATAGAAAATTATTTTTGTCATTTACCGCCATCTATCTTCAACAGCCTGCATTATGTGCTACAATCGTTCCTTTCACTTCCATTTCAACGTCTCTGTTCAAGCTACTTTAGAATCTCTCCACCAAGTTACATAAACATACAACAGATGGCAGTATTTTCCCTATTTAACGCCATCTAGTGATTAAGATTAAATTTTAGCAGAATGCGTCTCGCAGCAAAACTGTTTTAGTTGACTCAGCGTCGTCGGTTTCTAGTGTTGCTGACAAGAAAATACAGATGCCACCACCTGCACTTTTATGTATTTGATTAAGTTTGTGGACTGCGTCTTAATTATGTTTCTAATACATAGTTTATTGTTTGTATAAAAATGTATATCTATAGTGAATCTACCTACCTACTTATGCATTTATATCAGTGGTTTAGCACCGACCTACGTCAAAATTTCTATTTTATTTGGAAAAACATAGGGAAGTTACTACTCAGAGCGTAACTACAGGCAACATTCATATTTTTTACCCAATCGCTGCACTCAATTTTAACTTTGCTCACACTTCTGCTTGTACTAAGGAAACTACCTGTAATTTTCTTAGTAATTTTCTGAATGTGCTTGTACTACGTACTTAGCTATAATGTTTATAGTAATTTTCTGAAATACTTATTAAGATATATTTATATCAAAATTAACTATTACTTATATTTACTTTTTAACCGACTTCCAAAAATGAAGGACGTTCTCAGTTTGTCGGAATCTTTTTTTATGTATGTTCCCCGATTATTCGGCTTGAAGGCTAGATCGATTCGTTACTATTATTTTGCTTATGCTCTTGTATTTGTAGGTGAAATACAGTGATTAGTTTACATACATACTTTGAGTAAAATAGGAAACTTTTCTATTAAAATGTCTGATTAATTAAACGAATTTAGTTTTTATGGACAGGAGGGTCTCTATGGGTCTTACTAAAACAAAAATTACTTTCTTTATTGGAGAACAATAAAGAACAAAAACAAAAACAAAAAGGAGTATGAACTAGTGTGCACTCATTTCCTAGACAGCTCCCACTTAAACCTGTTTTGTATTAAATTTTGTTGCACTAGCACTAAGACTAAAGAAGAAAAGAAGAAAACATGACAAACCTAAAGTATAAGAATAAGTATGTCGTAGTAAGTAAGTGGTAAAATAGTAGTAGGAAGTAGTTTATCCTACTGACTATAAAATAAATAAGACATTGACTTATACAGTAAGTACAAATTACTCTTACAAAACTGATAACAAGAAATAATAAATATTGTTGATAATAAGAGATGTCATAAGACGTCTGTGGTCTCAGGGCTTGATTAATGATCGATCTTATCGGGGATCTAAGGTTATGTCGTCACGTACTGGACCAGGCTGCGTGCGCAATAGGAATACCTACTTAATGGTTTACAATCTTGCGCAGTTTTTATTACCACTTCACGTCAATCATGAAGGGTATTTCCTTGGAAGTATTACTCTGTATTTTGATCTAAGTTTATTTTGGAGCGTTTCTCCTAAGAGTAAGAAAACTGAAGTAAGTTATAACATTTTTTTTGAATAAATAGTTAGAAATATACTGAGCCTAGAACTAAGAACCTACCTACAAACTTGCCATTTTTTTTACAAAGAGTAGCCGTCTGCCTAAATGTTTCTCATAAGATTATTAAGTACATTTTGGCCAGGCATTCTAATAATACATATAAAAATCTCATTCAAATGGACATTCAGAAGTTGCTGGAAATAAGATAGTAGATACGAGGCGAACCAGGGTCCATGTCATACTTTCATGTAGATACATGGTAGAAAATAACATTTAATTTAATTTGATTTGATTTTATATGCTTCGCTAGAAAGCAAGATGGTTAAAAAAAGTCGTCGAATTGAGAACTTCCTTCTACTTATGTACGCACTTTTTTCCTTGCAGTTTGTTAAAAACTGGAATAGGGCCACTGGTGCCAACCGGTGTCAAATAGCTTGGGGTGCTTAGTATAGTGCCGTGCGTGGTGGCAAGCAACATCGTTGATTTTAAGTCGTGTCTACCGTTTACAGGGCGTTACAGGGCGGGTTTAAAAAAAGTGCACTTACAGTTAAAGTCTAAAATTAACAACGGTAACCTTTCCGTCATACTGGTCCTACATTATGAAAATTAGCAGACATTGCACTAGCTAAAGGACCTTTGTCTGAGATACCACCATGTGTTTTATATAGGTACTTAGTTAGTTAATTTTCATGACGAAGTGGAAAGTTACCGTTGTAAATTTGAATCTATTGCAAAGTAATAAAAACCATGCAGTTTACATAAAACAATTTGAATAAGTTAGGAAGGTATTTATTGTAGCGCTTGTTGAATAACTCTTAAGTATTTATTTGTGACAAATTAATTTTCAAGAAATGGTGGAAAGCGCTCACTTCATCCACATTACCTATCCTATCCTATTAGCTTCTGCCCGCGACTTCGTCCGCGTAGATTTTGATTATCGTTATTTCCTCCGGAACTTTTAAATTTCCCAGGACGAAAAGTAGCCTACCACCAGGGTAAGCTATCTCATTTTTTTATTTTATTTGTTTAGCCGTTGCATCGTAAAGGAGTAACAAACTAACACGAATAAATATTAGAAGAATAACAATATAAAATCCTAATATACGGTTCCCGCTTTTAAAGAAAGAAAAATTTAGAGATTAAAAACTGACCTTTAAATGGATGTTTTAGAATTTTAGTCAAGTTGTTATCTTCAAGAAACCTTACTATTAACTTGCTGTTTAAATAGAATAGAATAGAATAGTATAACTTAATTTCAGGCTACAAGGCCCATATTTACAAATACCTTACAGACTAACATAAATAACAATATATCTGTGCCTCCTGTGACAAGTGATACAACTCGAGTTATAGGAGTTTTCGTTTTCTTTCATGAAACACCTTAAAAAAAAATAACGCATCGTTTGCTCCAACTCCCGTGTTCCTAGGCCTTCTAGTTTCGAAGATACTTTCGTGTAAAATGATACAATTGACCCTTTTTTTCTGATTTTCCGTGTTCAATGCTATTTCTCTAGTTAAACCACGTCAAAAAACTATGAGATATTTTTTTTCTCGTGCCAGATGATATATCTCAAAATGTATCATAAATCACGGTTCTTATACCTTTAAATTTTTCTGTGTCTTTTGACATAACTTGAGTTATATCATTTATCACCAGAGTTTTGCGTATTTCGAAAGTTACAACTTGAGTTAGATCAAAAATTAAACCTGTTTTTGCTTCTTTTGGTTTGTGTTAATTGATACAACTCGATTTATATCAAATGTTTTCAAATATTTCCTAATCTTTGCAAATGTATAAGTCAGTTGTATCAAAAATGTGAGAATATTACGACCATTTAGAACTTGTAAAGTTTGGTGCATAGTGATACAATTACTATAAAATAAAAATAAAAATATCAGGGGAGAATCCCACACAAATTGGCCTAGTCCCAAACTAAGCTCTAGGCTTGTACTTTGGTTATAGTATTTATATCGTTGTCTAGTACAACGATATAAATACTTATATAGAAAAATATAAACATATTGTACATATTTTTATATTAATTGTATTGCAATGGTTTTTCTGTTGTACAATAAAGTGTTTACATACATATATACATACAAATCTTAAAAATATATCTAAACAAATTTATTGATACTTACCATAGAACCGTGTCATAATACAGTGTAATATTTAAATCGACAGGTCTACTAATATTACTTTGTGACTGAGTTTTTATAGGTTGAGAATAAAATAGTTTATCTCTAATAGTTACGCAAAAGAGACCAATAATAAAAAATCGGTATCGAGATACAGCCGTTTTTAGGAAAAAAATATATTTATTACTTCCTAGTATGTTTTCTTATAAAAACCCTAATTGTTAGAACTAAGTATAATGCAGTGTATTAAGCACATTTTAAACAAATTAACTGGAGTATTCGTAGGTTTTTTAAAAAACAATGTAGTTGGATGTTTTATATACAACTAATTATAATATTTGCTATCCTCCTTTCAATCGTAATTTTACGAAAGTGACAATTTCTTTAGCCAATTTATACCGATTACAATATTAAATTCTTACATACATACATAACATACATAACTTCACGTCTGTCTCCCAATGGGGTAGGCAAAGACTACGGAACGCCAGGTGCACCGATCTAAACATACAACTTTCGCTTCCTCTACATTCATCAATCTCTTCATGCACGTACGTCAGTTTCGGGTGCTTTTTATTTGGCCCTTATTCAGTACATCGCGAATCTGATCACCGTACGTCCGTGTAGGACGTCCCCTACCGACATATCCACTCACTCTCGCTCGCCATATATCTTTCGTAACCCTTCTTTCATCCATCCTTTCTAAATGACCAAACCATCTTAGCATACCCTTTTCGATTTTAGTCACTACATCTTCTTTCAATCCACATCGTTCTCGGATCTCGCTATTTCTTTCTCTATCTATCATCCTAACACCACACATACTTCTTAGAGCTCTAATTTCAACTGCATTACTCCGGCTTGCGTTCTTCTTCTGCCATTCCCAAGATTCACTACCATACATTAATTGAATTCTTGTATTGTTATAAAAAGTGCTATATGCTATTACCCTAGTTGTCTCATGCTAATTACAAATAGTAGATTATAGTATTTATATAGAAATATTGTATAATCCGACTAATTGACGATTGGCTGTGTTCTGCAGATTAAAAGTATCATCTTTTAACGGAAAAAATAGACTAAATCAAGTACTTTGGCTGCGTTCGACATTATAGAACGCACATTTCGTTATTGGCGGTTTTATACATAACTTTATGTATAATTTAGTGAATTGACGTGCTAAAATAGGTCGCTTGCAACATAACATAGTTTAAAAAATCTAGTTTACGATGGCATAGCTAACTCATGTTCCGAAAAATGAGTCTGGTCTCTTTCTTCATAGCTATGGTCACCCTGTCATCGAGGGTGGGAGCACACGCTCGCTGTGGCCTGAACCGACGCGTAAGCATGATTTCTATTGTAGGTAACTTAATGTTAATATCCTTTTATGGCTGCGATACAATATTATGATTTACATGTGTATGGAACTAGTTATTTGTGTAAAATATTATGACAGAAGATAAAAACGGTAAAAATCTCGCGACGGAAAGAAATAGTTATTTACCAACCAACACGTTTTATTTTGTGAAGTGGCAGGTTAGTAAATGCTACCGTTCTGTGGTGACTTAAATTATTGTATCAAATTCAGTAAGATGAAATTCAGGTGGACCATGCGCTATGTCACTTAACTACCTATTCGTACTTACTACTTCGACTGACGGCAAGCTTAATTTAACTTTCTTCATATCTTACCTACCTGAGATTTAGTTATCATTATTTTCATGTTTTGTAGGTGATTAGATTATGCTGATGATTGAGAATTGTTATTTGTTTTTTTGTGTAGGTGCCTATTTAGTTTTTGTTTTGGATGGCAATATGCACTGGTTAATTTACCTCCTGTATTGTTGCAACATCGTAATTTTGCTTTGAAATGAAGGAGTATAAGTTAATTTGTTTCCTCAGTGATTTAATTTCATGTTTAGTTCCTTTATTCTTTATATTTAAAAAAACAAAATTATCATAATTGCAATCGTTTGTTTTGATCAATTACTTGTATTATTTGACACAAGTTTTTTCGTTACCAGACCTAACAATAACTCGATATGTAACATTAGTCACGGTTTAAATTAAGATTATTTTTTGTGATTAATGATACAACTCACTAAAATCCTAAATATTACGCCCGTTCGTTTTCAGAAAGATTACTTATTCAATTCCCTACAACTTGTGTATAAAGGTTAGACCTCTAACTCAAGAAATAATAGAAAAATTAAGCTTTAAAAAAAAAGTTGTATCAGTGATCACCAGAGCTCCTTGATTACACTTTTTTGTGTTAAGTAATACAATTCGAGTTGTATCATCATACCTACACGAGTTAAATAGATTAATCTGAAATGTAAAATGATACATTTCAGACGTTTCTTCAAATATCTTAAAATCTATAACTAGTATCATTATTTTTGTCAAACCAGTTTATAAAGTGATATTACATGTTATAAAAATCGAAAGAAATGTTCAAAAAAACGTATTCGTTTAAAAGCAGTATTTTTTTTAAACTTGTTTTTGCTCTCCTGTAAAATCGTGTTTTTCGAGTTGTATCACTTGTCACAGGAGGCACAGATATAACAAAATTAACACTACTACTAATACACTTTCGTTGTTCCATGTGGTTGCTGGGTTAGAATAGTACGACTTCATGTCTTCCCGTGGTTGTCGTAAGAGGCGACTTAAGGAATAAAGTCTCGTAGTCAGTACTGTTAGGCGATGGGCTTGCAACCTGTCACCAATACACTGATAAACATCTTAGCCTAATTGTGCAAAGTTGTTAGAGTTGTTAATAATTCTGTAGCTCTGCCTACCCCACTCTGGGATTACTGGCGTGAAGGTATGTGTGTATGTAGATAATATACATATACAGGTAATATTTAAAGCTACCCCTTTCATAAACGCGCAATAGATAATATAAAATCTTTGGAAATCTGTATTAAAATTTCGGCCAATCAAAATCGACCTTATTACATAGAAAATAAAGTTCATACCAAAATGAGTATTTTCTTTTGTGGTTACCAAGCATACATACATTAAATCACGCCTGTTTCCCAGAGGGGTAGGCAGAGACCACTTCTTTCCACTTGCTACGATCCTGACAAATTTCCTTCGCTTCTTCAACATTCATACATCGAGTCATGCACGCACGTCGGTTTCGGGTACTTAAGATTCGGCCCTTTTCCAGTATTTCTCCGATTTGATTCGAAAAAGTACGCCTAGGGCGGCCCCTTCCGACCCTTCCACACACTTTCGATCTGTATATCTCTTTCGTCAATCTTCCCTCATCCATCCTTTCCAAATGACCGAACCATCGAAGCATGCCCTTTTCAATCTTAGTCACTACATCTTCTTTTATTCCACACTTCTCTCTGATTTTTTCATTTCTAACTCTATCAATCAGTTTCACACCACACATACTACGCAAAGAGCGCATTTCAACTGCATTTACACGACTTACATGCTTGTCCTGCCACACCCAACATTCACTACCATACATCAGGGTAGGGGCCAGCACTCCATTGTGAACAGCCAGCCGGGCTTTTTGTGAAACGCCCTGTCTGCTCACAAAGGAGTACAGTGCCCCATTAATTTGATTCCCCGCATTTACCCTCCTCTCGATATCCTTCTCACACTTACCATCTCTTGTAAACACACTTCCCAGGTACACAAATTCGCTCACTTGTTCTACTAATTCGCCATTTACATTTATCACGCACTCAGTCATCTCTTCATCCTTCTCTATCACCATGACCTTGGTCTTGGCAACATTTACTTTCATCCCCTTTTGCTTAAATCCCTCATTCATCACTGTCAACATCTCCTGCAACTCAAGTACCGATGGGGCAAGTATAACTTGATCATCGGCATATAAGAGGCATTTGATGAGCAACTCTTGCACACGCAAACCCTTATCATACTCTTTCAAATCCCTCATACAACTGTCCATAAATAGATTGAACAGCCATGGTGAGGCAACACAGCCCTGTCTAACACCTTTAGAGATGTTAAACCAGGCCGAGTATGCCCCATTGATCCTGACACAGGCTCTGGAGCCCTCATAAAGGGACCTCAAAGCCTGCACCAGGTTGCTGCTCACTCCATACATAGACAACACCGTCCACAACTCCTTTCTATCTACCCTATCATAGGCCTTTTCCAGGTTCACAAAAGCACAGAAAACCTTTTGGTTGACAGCCAAGAACTTTTCTGTGATGGACCGTAGTGAAAAGACCTGATCCGTACATCCCATTCCCTTTCGAAATCCCGCTTGTACATCCCAGATTTTGTCATTCGTAACATTCAATACCCTTTCAATTAAAATCTTCGCATATACTTTGCCGACAACACTAAGGAGGCTGATACCGCGGTAGTTTTTGCAGTCTTGCTGTGACCCCTTTCCTTTATACAGTGGGACGATAACGGCCTTGACCCAATCTTCCGGGACTCGGCCGCTTCTCCAACATGCATTGAAAAGGCGGTATAACAGACTACCCACCAGGCCATCTCCTCTCCTCAGCATTTCTATCGACACTCTATCACAACCTGCTGATTTTCCCGCTTTCATACTTTTTAATGCTTTCATGATTTCACTCATACTAATCACACTTTCATCTTCGCTACTTGCACCTTTACTCATGCTTTCTGGCTCACGAGAAATATCTTCGCATTCAAACAAGCTTTCAAAATAAGTTTTCCATCTATCAAGCATTTTTTCTTCCTCACATATTAAGTTTCCAGACTCATCCCTCACCGCGCTTAATTTAGTTTTCTCTGATTTCCCCCGAGCCGATTTAATCAAGCATGTTAATAAGTTACCAAGCATGTTATCTTAAATACGGAACCCTCGGTCTTCTATCTATGGGTCTCAGATCCACTTACCTTCGCGTAGCCTGTGTGCTAGAATGCCTTCCCATAAGCAATAAAAAAAAAATGCGCCAGAGTTTTAATAATTGTTTTTAGCTTCACTAAATTTTAAATAATAAACTTTACTCAAACAATTCATGACCTGGTAATTTAACCCCCATCTAAACCCATTCACCGAACCGTTACCGACATCATTTCGACTGCTTAGTACCTAATCAATCCCTACCGTATCTAATGCATCCAAAGCCACAATCCCATCGCTCGGGGGGACAAATTTTAATGCAACCGCATTGCAACGTGTGCTACCGCGTGCGATGTGATTGCAGATCTGCGGAGCCCCGGGCAGCTCCTGATTAATACGTTGAAGAGGGGTACTGCGCGGTACGACTATTTGAATTAAAACAATAAGGTAATATACATGTGTGTATGTATGTAAACTCTTTATTGCACAAAAATATAAATATTACAATATAAATATTAAATCAATGTATAAAGGCGAACTTATCCCTAAATGGAATCTCTTCCAGCTAACCCTAAAGTAGATGAGTAAGGACAATGCATAGGTACATCTTGAAATAGGTACGTTTAAAAAGGTGCTACAGTATTTACCTACCGTACCTCAAGATCCTTCCTCATGCGTCTGCGGACCGGGAGACGAGCTGTAGGTAGGCCTCCAACAAGATGGAGTGACGACCTTCTAAGGATCGCGGGATCGCGGTGGATGCGAAAAGCACAGGACCGGTCTGAGTGGAGAGCCTTGGGGGAGGCCTATATCCAGCAGTGGACATCTTTTGGCTGACATGATGATGATGATGATAGTACCTACGTTAATTCGAACAGTGACACTATGTTAAAAAAAAACTGAAGTGGTAGAGCCACGCACACTGTGTTCAATTATTATGTTGAGTGCAGTATGAATGGGCTGGCTCGACCGGGGTAGTACCACCCTCTCACAGAATACCGACGTGAAGTAGCAGTACCTATGCTGCGTTTCTTCTGGTCAAGAGAGAGTACCAGTGGCCCAATTTCCCCTCTCCCCCTTTCCCCTCCCCCTACCCCCCTGGTAGGCAACGCACTGATAACCCTTCTTGAGTTGCTGGTGTTTATGGGCGGTGGTGATTACTTCCCATCTGGTAACCCTCATGCTCGTTTGCTTCCCACTCTAATAATTATATATTTAAAAAATCATGCATAAATGTTAATTGTTTTTAACAGCGATGATGTCACTTTTCATAGTCTTTTTCGTTATTTAGTGACATCGTTGGTTTTGTGTGCGGAATGAATGTATGCAAATATTAAAATGATAGAAATAAAAGCAGTACAAAAGCAATCTCATCCCTTAAGGTATCTTTTCAAATTAACCGATGGCAGAATGAGAAAAAAAGCAAATTTTTGAGATCTTGGGATTGCTGTCTTGATGTTGCGAAATGACAATGGGACATAGACCTACCATGTTGCTCTGTGTGCTTGTTTGTCTCGTAAATGCCATTTTAAGTAACATTTTTTTTATATATTAAGTCAGTTTCTAAAAAAATACGTATTTTTTTATTGGAAACGTCTTATTTAATATATATTTTTTTTATTTTGTTATTTGGTCCCCCGATATTATACATTCATACGGTAAAAATAAATGTCAAAAGATAATATAATTTAAAAAAATGGGTATCAAAAGTATTACTCTAAGCCCACAACATTTGTACCGAGTTGCAAGCCCTGCAGATAGTGCATTTGCCTCTGATTAATATGTCCCATTCCTTGGGCCGGTAACTACTGGGTTTGAGACAAACTAAATGCGTACAATAAGTCCAAGGAACAAGTAGTTAGTACAGTTTTGATTTTGCGGAGTATATCTATTTTCCTTTAGTTTGTTAATTCAAGATGTACTAAACAAAACATACATATTTAAAAAGAACATGAAGTAGAATTGAGGTACCAAATAAACTCGTTACTGATATTATAACTCTTTTAAGCTATTGTATCTACCAAATTTGTAGGCTAAATCAATAAGAATATTAAAAACATATCAAATTTCTTAGTTATAACAAAAATAAACTCAACATGCTTTTAATGCTTGTCACACACTACAATAACCATTTTTATAGTTATTCTATTTATTTTAGTATATTATATGCAATTGCATGCATATGTAGGTACAGGTTGCACGCCTTCCATGAAATTGAAACAAAAATACTTCTTCTTTCGAATGTTCGTAGAATTTATATGCAACTAGGTAGCGTCTTAGGTAATTAAATATCTAAATTAATAAATTGAGAAATGAAAAATGTTACCTTTTGTACACTACAGCAACTGCCAGTTATAAGTATCATACATAGCGTGTGAATCACTAATAACCTGCGTCTGCTCAAGTTAGCGTTGGATAGGACATTGTCATCAGAAGGTAGTTATTACAAAACACTATGCTAAACGTCACTCAAAATTATAACATTGAATACTTTCAAATTTGACTTGCTCTAAAGCATGTTTTCATTTGATGAAAATAATAATATTACAAAACATTCGGTATCAAAACCAAAATGAACGGAGAAAAGACAAAACTATCAGCGGCAACAATGTGATTTTATAGACACTGTATTTCTGTGATTTTTTTAAGGAATAAATTAATCCTTTGCCTCAAATTTTAGTTCCAGCATTATTAATATTCACACACGACAAGTCTAGTGCAATCAATTCTGTACCTTATTTTATATGACCAAGGTTCTTTAGTACAATTTGTAATGTGTCAAAGCATTTGGCTCATTCCGCTTCATTCGCGACGTTCCTAATCGAAATCGAAATCGATTCCGTCCAACAAAAGATCCGTAGATCACTGATCGATCTCTTACTGCGATTAAGAAGCAATCTTTTGATCGCATTATTGATTTTAAATCGAGCGTGCAAGTTGTTCTTTAGGAGCACGTGTTGAAAATGGTTTATTTTTTATTTCTTTACGATAAGAATGCAAGGTATGATAGATTCCTGGACTGAATTATTGATTGTTATCTGCGTATTGCAGCAGTTAGGCAGCACATTTTTACAAATAGAAAGTATATATTTAAACGAACTTAAGAAACGAATTCTATTTGACCTATTTTTATTAAATAATATCTGAGAGGATAATTAGGACAAAAACAACGCATGCATTTAAGTCTCTGTTAATAGGTGTATTTTAGTAGACACATAACTAAATAAATAAATAATAAATAAATATAATAATAAATATCAGGGGACAATCTAACACGAATTGACCTAGCCCCAAACTAAGCACTAGGCTTGTACTATGGGTACTAGGCAGCGATAATCTTACTTATGTATAGATAAATACATACTTAAATACGTAGAAAACACCCAAGACTCAGAAGAATATTTGCCCGTATCGGGGATTGAACCTGGAAACGCTAGCTTCGTAGGCAGGGTCACTACCGACTAGGCGACCGCGTCGTCAATATATCAATATATTACATAATATACTTTTCATCTAAATTATGACGGTCTACAGTGTTTGTTTATATCCAGGTACATCTCACATCGTTGTACTTTAAGTTTCAGTCAAGGTTGGCAGGCTAAAATGGGTTTTTAAAATCCCTTAATGTTCAGTATCTCAGAGAGTAAAAATAACTAATCACAGCACTCATTTCGTCAATAAATACATATCAAACAGGCAAGGACCTCAAAACATTATGATCCCTGGCGACACCAAGGCGCTCCTGCGCCCTGAGGCCCTGAGCATTACCCTAATGATCGCACCATTATGCTACCTTTCTTAGAAAAAAGGGCCCATAACCTATTACATTCGTTAGATATAAGCAACTTTACAAGTTACTGCGGAAGGTCGATTTTCGCAAAATTATTAATGTTTAAATACGTCTTTTGTTTTTAAAATGGGCAGCATGACCACGTTATTATGGCCCCGTCCATAATTACCCTCGTTTATTAGGGATAATATAGGTAACGAGTTTTTTACTCTGTCTTAAAGTTTTGGGACCAAAACTGCGATGTCAAATTACGAGATCACGACCGATCTAGGTTTATATTTAAGTCAAGTAACCTATTATGGTTTTTTTTTGTTATACAATATGATTACAGGACTATTCTGAATCGAGGTTAATAGACATCTGGGCTTGTTTTTTTTTTAGAAGAGGGACCATGCTCAAGGACAATATTGTAAATCAAATTTAACATTAGAGTGTCGTAACAGCCTTGACTCTTATATTTCTCTTTACTCTTATTAGATGCGCAAGCTTTATTGTCATAGAAGATAATTCAGCACACTAGCATATTGGTTATAATGCAGTATGCCAGTACTCAATTCCTGTCAGAGAGTCTAATTTTACGTCGTACTTACGCCGATATTGTTTTTGACATGTTACGATAACTCTTGTTTACGAAAGTACCTAATGGCGACCGAATTATGAAAACCATACGATAACAATATGTCAAAAGCAATATAGTTTTATCGCATAGAATATAGAGTCAGGGCTTGTGCACTGTTTTTTAAACTTTATTGATCAGTTGTATTCATAAGACTTTCATAAAAGTTATTTTTTATGTAATGTGCGGTATAGTGTTATTGTTTAAAAAAAACTCGCATACCATTTTCAACTTCTAATGGGAATGCTGCTTTATTAACAAGCTTAAGCAGTTCAACATCCTTTGGCGATAAAGTTGCACATACGTTATTTAAATTAAAAAGGGTAGAATGAATAAAGCAACAGTTACTTAGTGAGATCACACAAACACCGGCCGAACATTCAAGATCCATATTAACATGACACAGCCTAACGCGCCAGATATCTCAACCGATAGTGTTTGATTGACATAATTTGTAATTTCGTAATTGGTGTAGCCATGCGCATGAGTAGGTTGGTGCTTGCGGCTAGTATATTGAGCTGTAAAGTGAACTTGTTATGAGTTACTTGTGACTATTAATGAAAAAAGTTTTGAGATTTGCTTGAAATACTATTTCTTTCTATTTTAGTTATTTTCTGGCTGTCACACTGCTGCGCTATGGTTCCCGGTGGCCCATGATTGCAAAGTCTATTTCGCTCTCATCTTCATAAAAGATGAAAGTCCAATGCTTGTCCTAAGGACCGCTACCACAATCAAGTGGGGAAAGTCCTCAAAGAACTACATGTTTTGAACTGGGGGTTTTATCAGAGAAGTGGAATATGCACACATTTCATAACATATAAAGAAATTGTAGAATGTTACCAATTAAAGAAATGGGTACCCTGAATATCTATACGATTTCTGGTTTTTAGTGTTTTAATTAAAGTGCAGACAGATGGGCCAAAATACTGTCGATTAGCAGCAGCTGTTAGACCTAAAAGGAGATGGTGAAACGACAATGTGACACAAGCACAGCCTAACAAAATGCTTATTATTTTTCATGGCATGGGGAAGTCACTCGAATACGCATAAGCCAATGTTTAGTGGACTATAGGTCTAAGGATATTTGCAATTTTGAACTATTTACTTTAGGTATCATAATTTTTTATAATTAATACTTTTATATTGACGATAATTTTGAAAATTACATACGATTTATCAAACTGAAATAAATACCTCCCATCTACCATCTGGTAAGATGATGATGCTTTGGATGCTTGCCTACGCGGCAGGAGAAAAGAAACAGTCGTTGCACTTTTTCCCAACTTCTTAATATTTCTCACTGATCTACTTCTCTTTGTTTTCTAAGCGAAGGAAACTTGTCATGAAAACAACATACAAAAGCCTGCTTTAAAACTTACCTACACAAGTTGGGCATTAAATCGATTCCGTACAAAACAGCGGGCTAGTTATGGTATAAGATTCCAAATTCTTTTGTGTTTGCCGACCGGCGAACAGTAGCGGCATACATTGAATACAATACGACACTTATTTATAGTCAAAATGTCGACGCCATACCGTCCCGGCCGCCGGCCAAGAGCGACTTTACACTGCAGCGGGACCATATAAATATAAAGTGTTTTAATGGACGAGAAAATAAGAGCGAAGCTTTGTTTTGCTTTAATGATTATAAAGTTGTAGTTCTGACATATAATATTCATAATTTTATTTACACTGAATTAATAATGTTTAGTTCAAGCTTTTATACAGTTTAACACTATCTTATGCAGCAAAAATAAAAACCCTTACCGACTGAATTCACTGGTACAGTACAGCACATTACTGTCTTATTTAGCGACCAAACTACGAGTATACATCAGCCCTAATAAAAACCGGCACATAACTCCTTCACGGTTGAATAGATTGGGATAAAATTGGAAATGTTAGATAGCTTGGGTTGGATTTGGCAGGGCTATGCTGTAGATTAACACAGAGTTCGTTTAAAAAATCCTACTCCCGTTGGATGGCGAACCCCTATATCTACGTGGATGAAACCGCGGGCTGAAACTAGCTAGCAATTCAAATATTCCAAAGACCAGTGTAAAAGCTGCTTAAAGCAGTTTCAAGCCGCTCTCCTTTTGCGGGTCTGAAGATCAGACGACAGCGCCCTAACCTTTTTTCAAAGGTCTGCCCTAACGGTCCCGGACCGCAAGGTCAGTGCTAATGATTTGCTTTTGTTTGTGGACTCGAAAACTTCTGTTTTTGTTTCTCTAATCGTTGAGTCAGAATGTGAAACCCGTTACAATGGTAATATCGGGCTTTATTGATAGAATGGTTTGGTAAGAATAAAATTAAGGAGTTTTTGTTTGATACTAATAAAATAATTAAACTTGTAGACAGACATACAATTTTTTTTTTTTCTAATATCCTTACTTTTATTTTAAATGTGAAAGTTTGAGATAATGTTTGGATGGAAGTATCTATTAATGACGCATAAAATGCTCAATGGATTTAGATGAAAACCGTCTATTAGCACATAGGCTACCTTTTATACCGAAAAAAATACTGTTTCCGTTAGATGGTAGACGAGGACAAATCACGGACACACTTGTTAAAAATGATTATATTTCTTACTGAATTTAATTCATTTTATCTTGATAAGTTAACTTTTTATAGGCTATCAGACAGAGCGTTGACATAATTTCAATTATTAGACAGCCTTAAGCTGTTTTGAAATTTAATACATTAGTAATCGGTTTGCAAACATTTATTTCTCACAGTGGTTATTGAGTTTTAACTGTACCTAATTTTAAATTTTAATGTTAAATTGTTTGAATAAATATTTCAAAGTGTAAAATAGGAGTTCTCCTGAATAGTAAGAAGTGGTTCTTAGATAGTTTTCGTTGCGGTCCGCTACAATAGGCGAGATCAAGACAAATATAAGTACTTAATTATTTTAAGTTTTTCTATGAGGCTAAGTACAATACTTTGACTAGGTCTAATGATCCGAGTAGATGAATATATTTTGTTATTATCTTATTTTTAATAAAACTGGTTTACTCTTGTTATCCAACAGTTTCTACCCATGGTAAAATATTACCAATGAGACTCCATTTCTTCCGAAACAAATTTGACATGAGCAATTTTCGTCCAATCCGTAAAACAATAGCCACTCCATACCGTAATTAATCGACCAATCGTCAAGTTAAATAATATCTGCAAACGAAATAACGACACTTATAAATCAAGGATGAAACGACACATGAATAGAGCTGGCTTTACTCGTTAATAAATTAATCGATCGTGATACAATTATTATTGTAATGACCGGCTCCCGGTTGTGGAGAGACTTGGTATCGTAATTGAATCTGCGACGCTGAAACGTGGGAATAGTTTTAACCAGTTATTAACGATGGTTATTTTAACGTTAATAACGATTAATATTTGTATGGTTCCAATATTTTTGCAGTCATATTATATCAATATAATCTTTTGTACAAAAAAAAATCAACTTATGACCATCAGTGCTTGCACACCCCAAAACGTTAACGCTAAAAGCAACGAATTTTACCTTTTTTTTGTAACACCCAAACCGAGTGACTTATGTTTTTTTTTTTAATAAAACTAAAAGATTGCTACATGGATGTAGTCGCAAGCATAGGCTAGTCAGTCGATCGAGATCATCGAGACATAGGAAAAACCTTTTTTTCTTCATTCATAAATAAGTTTTTCTTGAATTACGCTTTCAATCTAGTGATTTCTGGACCATCCGTCGAAGTGGTTATTTGCTCCACATTACTGTAGTATCGATTTCATAATTATAAAAAAAAAACCATATTGCAAACACACACACACACATTATTTTGTGTTAAGGTGCAATTACCTAACTGCCACCATTCAGTTAGTGTACGTAAGAACAATTAAAAATGCCTAATAATTTCCAATACTTTGTTTTGGCATAATTTGAATTATTATATTGATAGATCTACGTTTCGTTTCGAAACGATAAAACGTTTTTAAGTCTAGTTATTTAAAAGCACATCACTAGCAGAACGGAATAGCTAAAGTAACGTACGAGGAGCTAGCTATCATGGCACGTTTTATGGTTTTTTGATCCAAATCTAAAATTGCTTCTTACCGTCTCGAGATTACTCAAAGGCGTTTTGTAAAAAACGTAGGTACTTTATGAAACTTTACTTTTTTTTGTTTAAGATCTTAATAGTTTGTATTACCTACTCGTTTTCATTGTACAAAAAAATCACAAATGTCCGCTAAAAGTCAATGAAAAGCATCTTAATAGACAGATACAATTAACAGAGCTATCTTATATGACATCTTAGCACTTAATCCAAAACTCTTTTTAAGGATATAATATGTCGTTGTTATAATATTATATTATCCTTAAAACAAATTAGGAATATTTAATCTTTAATTTGATTAATGATAGTACGTAAGTAATGTTTTATACCTACAAAAAATCACCAAAAACTGGTGGCGGCGCACACGCACGACGTTAAAGCCACGCTTTGAAATTACCAGGCCATAAGTACAACCACGCCGATTATTACCTTCGATAAGTAAAAAAACTCATCCGGTACGGTCTATCATCTACTAGATTTATTATTAAATCGGAGGCGATCTAATGAAATCGATACTACAGTAATGTGGAGCAAATAACCACTTCGGCGGATGGTCCAGAAATTACTATAATCAAGGTTTGAACCGGCTACCGTCGTCGGTTGAGAGCCTATCAAAATTCCGCCTTATCTTCGTAAGGGAGCGATTCATACGAGGTAATCTTTACAAACATTAAACTAAATAAAATGTGGTTAAATAAATTCAGACAAAGTTTACAGTTGCTTTACCAGTAAATGTTCAATCCTTATTTAATTGATTAATGCAGCCCGCACTTAATCTACTAAAAGACAAAATATCAATTACGAAGATGCAAATGAAATGTTTTACCTCCTTTATTGAAGTTTCATTAACAAACTGCCTTTGTTTCATGCTCTGAGAGGAACATAAAATCATCTTTTTAGTAGATATCGGGAATTAAGTAGTGATTATGTGAACGATCTATTTAGCAAAGAACATACTATAGGTGCTTTTCTTTCAACACTGAATTGGATGTAGTTATTTTATTCTGGAGCTTTAAAGTCCCATTAATTATTTAGATTATAAGCATCAGATAACTCATATATTGAATATAGCTATTGCAAAAGAGTTTTAGTACATGGAATACCATTACTAAAGGCCAAAACTAAGCTATAGAAGCTTGCTTGCTGTATCGCAATGAGCTATATTAGTTTTCGTAGTCTTTATTATTTGAATTTAAATTATATTATTTTATTATGTTAAATCATAATTATGCTGTTCACTTTACAAACTAAAAACAGAGCATAAACCGAATCCGTTTAATAAACAAAATTGGCAATACCACATTTTTACAAGTGTTAACAGTTATATATATGTACCTATAAACATTATTTACATACCAAATTCAAACTAGTATCCAATTGATCAGTATCGGTAGAAATACTCAAACACAGGTCAATGCTACTCATACAGTACTGGTAAATTAGACAGCGACGCAGGAAGTGGCTTCTTAAGCTGTCAGTGGG
Source organism: Acleris emargana (assembly GCA_927399475.2). NCBI lineage: Eukaryota > Metazoa > Arthropoda > Insecta > Lepidoptera > Tortricidae > Acleris > Acleris emargana. Next base: position 11,452,619 of record OV656841.1, on the reverse strand, counting down.
CCGGCGATTAGCGGTCAGCGATCACTGATCAGCCAGTGATCGCTTGATCACTGACGGCTGAGTGTCGGTGCCAGTAAAAAGTGCGACATAGATCAATTTTTGGCAGATGTGGAAATATATTGATTGTTTAAAGACGATGTTAGGTGTGACTCGAATGCGTTAAGCCAAAATTTTATTTGATTTCATGTATTTAATATTGCATACCTGTATGTAATATCATTAGCTGAATATTCCGCTAGAGCTAAAGTTCTTTATAAATAATTGTATAGTTAAAGTACGTACCTACTCAATTATTAAGAAAAACTTGTAAGTGTCTAAAATATTAAAAGGGGTAGTCGCAAGTTAGGTCTTATACTTATGCATATTTTTTTTGTTTTGTGTATAATTAATTTTCAGACGTTTGACTCGTTTAGAAATAGGACCTTCTTATAATCAACGCCACTCCCACAGATTGTGGCCATATTACTCGTACTGTAAAAAATGCATTTCGTAATTAAATTGTTTGCATTTAACGATTTGTAATAAATCAAAATAAAAAACACTGCTTTCATTGAATGTGGTGTGTCTTGTCTTTAATTCTACGTAATCTTTGTACGACCAGTAGGCGCTCTAACCGTGTGTTTAAGTAAGGCACGATAATTGAAGATATGCCCGTATCATATACCGGACCACTTCCACTCGGCTGACGTGTGATTACTTGTGACCAACTAGACGAGTTTATATTGGAGGAAATGGAACCCGCGTGGTGTGTAGCTTCTCAGCAAACCAGTATGACTTAACACAGGTTTATGATATTTACTTTATTGTTAGACGGTGTTTTATTTTAGATAATAAAATAGCGAGAGATATAGAAGGTAGGTATTAAGTATTCTCAATTTATGCCATATCCCACCATATAATTTTAAATTGCTCGACAGTGTTAATGTACGTTAAATAAATTAACGGGCCACTCTATGTAGATTTTAAACACTATAGCCATGTCTGACATACAATATGACTAAAAAAGTTTTGTATAGATAACTAAGAATATTGTACAAGAGTTCATAAATAACATAATGAGCCCCTAACACTTAATACGACAAAGCCAATTCCTCAGTTCCACATATTTTGGGCCGTAATATCCATTCACTACGTAGGCACAGTAAGCCTAGACGAGTTCGTTATCGAAAATGTGTATGATTGACGTGAGCTGCTCAACTGCTTTATGTATCTTTATGTCTTGTGTGTCTTCTGTGCTACGCTGAACGTATATGAGATTCGAATTGAACCGAAAGCATTGACTCGTGCATTAATCGTTTCATTATCATACCTTTCCATCCGAACGCACGTACCCTTACCCTTACCATGAGTTACAATTACCGTACTCGCTAGCGCGTCAAATGCTCTGTCCCTCGCACTCTATAAGAATACTGCGAGGTCTGCGAAGGACAGAGCGTTCGACTCGCTTGTGAGTACAGTAGGTAATTGTAACTCATGGTAAGGTTACTGGTGTCATATCCATAAGACGACATGAGGGATCAGTGGTGAGGTAATCAAGAAAACCAAGTTTTTGCAGAAAGGTCTTGGCACATATGAATGCACGATTAAGGTGACCATGATATTGTGTGTGATTATAAACGCCCATCAAGATAGCATGTAAAACCAGAGGCCCTTGACAACATGCCTTTGGTTTTCGTTATCTTTCTAATTCTAATTTTAATTAATGGCTTTAAGTCCTGTTACGGTGTATTTCGCCAATTTCACACGTGAAGACTAGTGTTCGGTGAAAGAGTATTTTCTCTAATGGACTTAACATGCTCATGGGGTTAGCTCCACTCGCTTCTGTTAATCCTTCGTAATCGTTATCAAAAATGTATAGGATTCTGCGGTCAGACGTTCGCGTCGAGCGCCGACGTCAAATTCCAATTACAGTGCAATAGCTCTTAGAAGGTGGTTCTGGTTTGTACTTGTCTCATACTCCACTCGTACATTCTTACTAAGAGCAAGTGAGGAAGAAGCCTTCTGAGAGCTACCGCACCTTCCAAGTGCTCACAGACTGTACTTACTTGTGTTTTCAATTACAACCGTTTACAATAAATTGTGCCAATGTTACTAATACTTAGAGTACCTATATCCTAAATAGGTTGGTATTTCATGATAAAACATAGCAATCAAGTCCCTAGTACTTACCTATGAGTCTGAAGAAATTTTGACTTAACTATTTTAATGAATAACGTTGTTCATTTAAAATATTTATCATGTTAGAAGTATGTATAATTTTGTTGAAATTTTTGGTAAAGAGAGAACACAAAACCCAAATTACATATAATAAAAATTACAATAAAAATATTACTAATGAAAAATTAAAGGAGGTTTTATATAATCAATCCTGATATACACCAAATCGTGGACATACGCGTATAACAAGCGCGCAACTATCTCTGCGCGTTAATGGTGCGCCTGCGCGCATCCGAAGCGCCATCGGCAGCGCCATTATATGCTCGTGCCGCAAAGTGCGCGGCCAAAATCAAAGTCAAAGTTTACTTGATGAAGGCAACATTTCTACAAGACAAATATAGTTTTATGCAAAAATATATTAAACAAATACCAAACTCATAAAAATGTTAAAGTTTCTGATGACGCTTTATATTATAAGATATTTTGCCTTTCCGACCGACCCGCTCGTTCCCTTTAAACCATAATTGCAAAATATCTAATTGCCGATATACATGCTTACCAAAATATTAGATTCCCACAATACCAGTATTTTTATATATTATGTTCCTTTTTATATCAGTTTTATAAAATACCATGTTCTCAATACACCATGTTCCCTATAAAACCTTATACCGAAAATAATTTAATTTCGAAATCACAAGAATCTCAAAACACTGAAATACTTTACAAACCTGATTAGGAAAACACAATTTACTCGAAAGAACTTGATCTCGCCTTAGCATGATCATGTAATACTAGATTTTTCAAAGAGCAGATTTCAGATAAACCATATTTTCGATATACCAGATTGAAGAACACCAGATCCCCAGAATATCAAATATCAAACAAGTACGGTCAGGTGCTTCAGGACTTCGTTTGCGTTAAATACCAACTTTGTCACTCCTTTTCTCTTCTTTTGGGGATGAGTTGTAAAAAATGCTGAAATACATGTCTAATGAATTTTATTCAGAAATATTCAATCCAAGATTCAAAAAATAGGTCAAAAAAAAACTCTTTCAGCTACTTAGCGATTATTCACCATATTGAAGACGCAATTCAGAATGAACATTGTTCTATTTAAATGCGACTATGAAACTGCAGCACAACAAGCAGTAAAAAAAGTGTTTGAAAACGCTACAGTTAAGGGGTGCTATTACTATTTCCTTAATGCTGTATGGAGAATGAGCAAGAAACTCGAGATAACTGCATCAGCGGAGACTTTACTTTACTTTATTCATAGACTGTATTTGCCATTTGCTAATGATAAAGTTCAGTACCTAGTTATAAATAGTTGACGATAAAAATTTGAAATTTACGGTTGGTTTTGTTGTCTAACCGTACTTATGTAATCTACCAAAGTAAAAATCCGGTGTTTTAGGAATTTAGGCATTCGGAAATCGTGTTTTGAAAACATGTTGATTTGCCAATCCGATATAAAAAGAAACACGGTAAAAAGAAAGTCTGGTATTTTGGGTATTTCATATTTCAGAAAATGGGTAAATCGGCAATTAGATATTTTGCAATTATGGTTTTATGGGAACGAGCGGACCGACCGACCTTCAAAACTGTATAAAGTGCTGAGATACATTGTCAAAAATTGCATGATACTTTGGAATTAACAATTGAAAGAAAACGTTTTTACTTATAATGGAGCCGAAACATTAATTTTAAGCAAGCTTTTATGCAGTTTCATTTAGAAAATGTACAGAAAATATTTTTTGGTTTTCTTTAGTGAATGGTAACGTAAACAAAGGTAGAACCGCCGGCGGGCACGCAGCAAAATATAACGATTTCAAGCCGATGTTCCGACAAAAAACATATTATTTCATACGGTAGCCCACGCTGCACGCTGCCTCGAGGAGGGACTACTGCGCATGCGTACAGTCACAGGAGCAAGTGCTAAGGATAATGGCAAATACATATTTAAAGTTGCGTTATGAAAACAAAAGATAGTGACTGAGAAAAATGAAGTCCTCTGTGGCCCTATAAAAGCATTCCTAAAGTTTCATTTAGCTAACGCAGCTACTGATGAAATCTGTCGAAATGTATAATAATTGAGATAGGCGGGCTATTAACGGCTCCTTACGTCAAACCTATCCCCCTTTTTTTGATGCTTGCGAGAAATTTTAAATTTTCTAATTAAATGTAGCCTATGCGTTATTCCAGGGTAATATAAGCTATTTCAACTTTCATCCCAATCAGTCTAGACCCTCCAGCGAGAAGGAATAACCAAACTAACACACAGCCTTTCGCATTAATCATATAAGTAGGATATCTTCCGCCCGCGACTTCGTCCGCGTAGATTTCGATTATCGTTATTCCTTCAGGACCTTTTTACTTTCTAATATGAAATATAGCTTAGCTTTACTATGTGTTAATCCAGGGTATACTCGTTAGCTATTTCCAGTCCAAATTTTATACAAATCTTTCACATTTATAATTATGAGTGAGATAAATACATAACCAGATCCTCAAATTTCAGTTTGATCAACCAAAAACCTACATCATCCTTTTTGACAAACAATGTCAAAGTATAATGCTCTATGCATATACTACGAATTCTTCAAATTGTCCGTGCAACAGTACCGCAATGTACTGATTACTACCAGTTTTTGTACGGCAGCGTCCCCAGACACGTGGGAGGATGAAATTATGGTAATCACAATTGGTTTCATTGCTGCAAGTCGCTTGTTTTCAGGGTGCCTGAGGAAGGGTTTCCATGGCGCTTTTATTTTAAATAATTCACTCAAAGAATCTTTGGCTAATTTTGTAGTTGATGTCTATAAATTCAATTCTAAAGTACTTAAATCTAATTTAAAAAAAACTGATACGAGTACAAGTAAAATTGAATCCAACTGCCAATAAAATTGTGTCTTTGTAATGTTTAAAAGATAAATTTGTTTTGGTCACATAAAATTTGCCTCCTTGCATGATAAATGTATTTTCAAAGGTAGATGGAGGATGATCCGGCAGTACGTAAGTAATTGCCCGATCTTGGCCAGGAGACTGCCGAGTCCACAGATGACTCATTATTGAAACATTGTTTCTACATCTGTTATTTATAAAGTACATCTTAACCCTTCAAGTGGCAAGCAGCCGTAAAACGAACATGAACTCAAATTTCAAATTTAAACTAACTAATTTTTTTTTCTATTTTTTTTTTGGAGGAGTCCTATATCCAGCAGTGGACGTCTTTCAGCTGACATGATGTTGACATGTTGATATTTTTCTTGCCAACTGAATAATTATACCAAAAAATATTAGAGACTTTTAAGTAAAAACCCACAGAACCCTCATAAGTTGAGGTTGGGATCAAGTCCAGCGATCTTTTTTTAGTAATAATCGCCGTCCACATTCATCAGCATCGTTCTATTTATCTCCCTAACGTCACGCACACTCCAGTGTTGCATGCGTCCGAGTGTTATAATGGAAGAACGTATTGTTATTTGTCAACAATGTAATTTGACCAATTAGCTGCAACTTTGATGAGGTTATTGAAACAAATTATTTGTAGAATAGGTTACCCTATTCTACAAATAATTTAGAGCTAGAAATTGTAATGAAACAACTGCCACCACAGTTTGTTTTCCTTATTAATATATGAGTGGTTATAGTCTATGGAATGTTATCATGATATGATGGTGTTGAACCAGAAAGTAAAGAGATCGGCGAAAACAGGAGTAGCTATCCACTACTCGACCTATGTCTTAAATAGAGAAAGGTTCACATTGTGGTCACAAACACGTACAAATGGAGATTATAATTGTCAAAAGAAATGGAATGCCATTATGTGCTATAAAATTACAAGCGTGTGCACAGAAATAACATTTTGTGACACAAAGGTGGGAATTATTTATCATTATTTTAACTGTCGTACTGGTTCCAGTAGCTAAATAAGAATTATATAATTAAACTTAATCACACCTTGGATTGCATAAATATTTTAAGCATATTTTTTGTTACTTTGTTCTCAAAATGTACCTTATTAAAACTGTTTGTAATGTTTGTCTTGTCCATGCCATGCGTTTTCCATGCGTTTTCCTGTTGTACCTTAAATAATTTGTAGTTAAATGTTTATAACCTATAATAAATGATTTGAATTTGAATTATATCGAAACACTTTTCGACGAATGTATCGTTACGTAGAATTTTATTTCATCGAAAGGCATTACCTACTTTGTTGTTTTTTTTGGTACTCACAGGTCTAACAAAAACTAATGTTTTGGATATCCTGATAACATCATGGTTTTATCAGAATAAAGTGCTCGATGAAATTAAATTCAATTAAATAATATAGTTAAGGTATATTTAAATTAATATGAATGTTGTGGAAAACCATTCTCTATTTTCTGTGTGTTTTGTGCTGTTATAGCTGACATTCAGGAGGTTATTTCGTAAAATGCATAAAGTTAAGTTAAGGGTACGTCTTCGAGGGACTCAATCACTACACCGACTTTGCCCCATCATCAATCATCGTAAAAAAAGTATCGAAAAGGTGCCCACTACCGTAGTTAACAACAAAGTTGAAAATAAATCCGTTATGCGATGAAAAAGAAACTCAAAATTGATAGCAAAATGTGGTTGCCCAAGGAAAAATGCCACAGTTTTTTTTTATTAATATGTAACTTTGGTTCAAATTTTTTTGCACTACAACCTTATACTTGAAAAATTCCATGTAAATAATGTAATCTTTAATATGTGTCTCTAAATCGCAACCAACGAAAAAATAGGAAATCGGATGCTACTTTAAGAAATAATAGAACTTAAACTCTATATGAGTGGTTCCCCTCAGTCAAGTGCAGGCTGAGCATCAACTCTGCTGTCACGTACTCAGGTAACATCATAATGACGGCTTCTTGATAATTATAGTAGGGATACCGGTCGCAGCATCCTCCATTCATGATGACGGGCCTTCAGATCGGGCCCTGATTTGTGGTATGCTTGTAATGAACTCAATTAACCGTTGGATTGCAGTAAGTTGTATCCGCTAAATGTATTGAAATAACCGCCGTTGCAGTACACTGTATAAATAGTAATTATGCTTTCTTGCTTAGCTTTTTACAGATGGATACACTACAGAAAAAAAAGTATTTTAATGTCTAGTTTGCAACTAAAACCTTAAATTTATAACTAAGGTTAGGACTTTTCGTGGCATATCGTAGCTCTTGAATCCATGGAGTCGCTTATTCCATAATTATTATAAGGAATAAGCTGGAAGAGATCCCTTAAAGGGATAAGGTCACGTTTGTAAATTCGAATTCTATCAATATTGTATTTGAATTTCTGTTTTTTGTACAATAAAGTCTTTACATACATACTCATAAATCTGTCGGTTCATTGAAAGAAAGATTAAAGAAGTTGTGGCTAAATAAACAGGATGAGCCTGAGTGTTGATCCTTCTGTTGTAGGTTTTAACTGTTGTAGTATTATATTGTATATTATATTATTTCTATATTTAGGTATGTATCTTATTAAGGAAGATATTTTATTTTCTTCCAATTTCTCTGTTGTATGTACTATTTGTTATTTCCTGAAATTTTGTTAATTTGTCTATCCTTCAGCATTGTCCTTGCTCTTTTTACTCCAAGGTTAACTGGAAGAGATACCATATGGGATAAGTTCGCCTATATACATTATTTATATTATGCAAACATGTCTTGTAATTGTTTATGTGCAATAAAGAGTTTACATACATACATACATACTAGATTTAGGATACTCCTGATCTAACCCTTTTGTCGAGTTAATTACGGATCAAATAACTCTCCTTTACAAATACTTAGGTAACACTTACATAAATATACCAGTTTCACATAGTATTCAATAATTAATAATAACGAACAGTACCAGTAACCAAGTTTGGAATTTATTGACAGGCTGTTATTGTCTGTATTTTTTTCTCATAACCGATGTTAAGTATTTTCAATCTGTGCTCCACCACCTAATACATTCATTAACAATTTTTTTAAATTGTCTAATATGGCAAAAATAGTTTTAGATTTATTTTTTATTTGCCCAGTTTAAAACAACGAACCAGTTTGCCATGTAGATATCGTGGGCTGCGCACGCGCTCATACATACAAATTGGGGGATTATTCATAATGTTCACTCGAAATTCGGGTGCATTATGGTAATGACGTAATAATGCGCTGACGAATTGGTTCAGTCTTGTCTGGGGAAAATTGCCTCAACAGGGTAAAAAATAAGATGACGTTATGGAATGTAACGAAATCATTTTCCTGGAATAACAAAGAAGGGGATTAAGTAGGTACAGTGCCGAAAGAATCGAATTAATTAGTCATTTCGGCATATTATTACAATGCAATCGTTTTTTAAAATAAATAAATTATGATGATGAGTACAAAATATTTCTCAAGTGCTTATTTTATCTAAAGTCAAGGTTTTTGTCCATAATTATAACTAAATTTAAATACTTTTAAGAGTTTTAGGCGAAATGTTTGATATAAAACGCTAAGTCATCATCATTTTTACTTACACAATGTTATGACATTGTATGTGTATATTGATAAATGTCTCGGAAGTTTTTTGTTTGCGTACTTTTTTTTGAGCATAGAACCCCGAATGGAAGCCCGCTACAGCCCTTCAGTGTAATTTTAACAACATTAACCTGCATGCTTCACATCAGGAATTTCTTGTTAGCAACAACTAAAATTAACAAACGGAGAAATGGAATAAAGTACCTAATAAACTCTTCGATTAAGAAACCAATCTAATTCAACTAATTGGCGTTTAAATTAATAATGATTGAGACAAAAAACCTTAAGGAATCACATTTGAAACTCCAATTAAGCCATAAAGGTCTTATCATGAAGCCATTAGCGGACAACGAACACGTAGGGAGGTTTATGAGTTTTACTACACAAAATCGTTGCCGGCCATTTTGAACAATCTGCTTTCGATTTACAACCAATTAGCTCAATAAATACGGGGGCTCGGTTGTTCCGTAGGCCGCCAGAATGAGGCGATGAGGTGGGCGGTCTTGGACGCTTATGGTAATTAGAAGTCTTTACTATTTTGGGAAAGTTTAGACTTAGGTGCTCGTAGGTGGTTTTACTTATAGCAGTATCTGCCTTACCATGTTCTTTCTGCATCTTACTCTGGTTACCTACTTATCTTAAGTACGAAAAAAAATTGTCCGCTGTTTCCTTTGCCCGAAATTTTCATTTGTCCGAAAAGCATTTTTCTCTGAAACGGTTTAACTTTATCTGGATTTTTATAAAACTTATCTTACTTTACCTACAGGTTCAGTAGGTATATATTTTTTAACTTTTTGAAGAGTTAAGGGTTCAGAGAAAAAAGATTTAAGGGCAAATGAAAAATTTGGACAAACGAAACCGCGTAAGAAAGTTTTTCGCTCGCTATATCAATAGGTTACACCTTGCTCTATTTCAAGTTTCATATCGTAAAAACGGCATGAGGTTGTCTGACCATGTTCAGTCTAGGATTCCAAAGAAGTTAGTTTTTTGCTGTCTAAGTGATTTTAGTAGGTATAACAACTTTAATCGCCAGTATCTCAAGAACTAATCAAGTCTACTTAGACGACATATTTTTTCTTTTAAATTCGTTATATTATGCACTTTCATTGGAGATAATTTTATATTTAGAATTACGCAGTGGTGATAACGTAACGAACAGTCAACGCTCGTGTGGCATCTCTTTTACGTGTTTTTGATTTAATTCATACTGTCCAAACATTATTTTAACCAAATAAACTTCCACCGAATAATATATTTATAAAGAAAAACGGTGAAATAGTCGCAAGTTTCGTGGCTTCATCTTTATGAAAACGACCACTAAAACTAATCAAATTTAAGCCGAACGTGCATATAGCTCGTTCATGAGAAACTCGACTAGAAACAAAGCCACGGTGTCTAATTGAACATAAAATGATTATTGACGAATGATGAACGGTAGCTAACGGCTATATTCAGCCATAAAATGTAAGTTTCCTATCTTACTGATGTAATAGGCTTAAAGTAGTAGGACCATAATATGGAGTGGCTTTTGGTAAATCAGAACGATCAGTTATTTTATAAGTAGTCATGTCGTAAATAGTTTAAATTAATTAAAACTGCGTTTCGATAACTTTACATTTACGGTTAAATACATGATAAAATACATATCATGTATGTATTTAAGTAATGGGAAACAGGCGTGATTTAATGTATGTAAATACATACATACATTAAATCACGCCTGTTTCCCAGAGGGGAAGGCAGAGACCATTTCTTTCCACTTGCTACGATCTTGACAAATTTCTTTCGCTTCTTCAACATTCATACATCGAGTCATACACGCACTATGATTAAATAAATTTCTAGCAAACGTTTTAGTCTACATAAATACAATTGAAGTGGATCGACAATTCTCAAAAATCACCAAGAGGCACTATTCCCAAGAATTTCTCGTGAACGGGCACACCTTCGAATGGAAACATCGGCTTTATACTCGACTATACTAAGACTGTCTATACTCGAAACCTATAAAATTTATACGGTTGCCAAAACATGATCAATGGAAGTGCGTAATTAATTTGTAGGTACGGTAAATTCAGCGGTCCAAGTGAAACAGGGTATAAGTCTTCTAAAGATCAAGTGGAAAATAATTTAAGTCTAGTCTACTGCATTCACGTATATACCCTTTATTATTACGAGTTAAGTCGACTTGTTCCCTTTTTCACTAGGACCCTAGAATTAGCCTTGGATTAGCATACATTTTTTTTGCAACCTCTTATGGGGGGGGGGGGGATTTATATACTTATACTTACTCGTATTGGAGCAACAAATATGAAACAAATCTAAAATTGGGAGCACATCGTCCTCAATTCTAATCATCAAAAAAAAAGCTAATAAAACTGACGAGAAGTACCTTACATTGGTCGAGACATTACTTCGCTCGAGGCAATATTGTTATTGCTTTTAGCCATCGGAAACTACCTTAATTTTTACTCATTGAATTCGTGAATGCAAATCACCTCTCGTTCCATCCAATATTTTTCCCTAAGCTCCTTAGTATACAGTTGAATTCAGTCTGGGTTTATTAAAAAGGTACCATATCCGGTCACTTGAAAGAGCTTCAGGCAATAATTTGTTAATGTTCCCGTAGCTACATTTTGATAGCTCAAATTAGACAAAAGACGATCGTCGGTTTCTTCGAAGAATGAAGACTTCATTCTTTTGAGTTATGTTGTGCTATTGAGACGTTCTATGCCCAATGTATTTGGAGTCAATCAATCAAATTGAGTATTAGTTACTCTATTTTGAAATAAAGAGCACATTAAACCACTGGCCAGAGGCTTAGAGTCAGAGTAATTTATTTTACTAAATCTCTTACTAAGTAAAACCATTAGATTACAATACTAATAGACACCATAATTGTGGGTTTCTTGATGATTCAACTCCAAACATTATTAATTGCTACAACGATCACCGTTCGTTATTTTACGAGATTGTTTTGATTCATCGAATTAGAAATCAATCGATATTCGGTTCTTCAAAGACAATCGGCTTTTGCTTAATCTTTTTGAACTGCGTCAATCACTTTAATTGTTATTTATTACAGATTTTTAGTCGGTTAATAACATATTTTATGGCATGAAATGTAAAGATGAACACAGGCTATAACCATATTTGCAAACTTAAAAGAGTTAACGAAAGACCCTAACCTACCCCGACCTTACCCTAAGACTGCAAACCTGGTAATCCTGAGAAAAATGATGAAATGCCTTTTTATGGTGAATTTTCTAGTAATTTATAAGTTAATTAAATAAGTTTACCATACGGCCATTCTCGGTTATTTTCGGTGACCGTCATTTTTCACATAGAGTATATAAAATAATAGATATGACTATTAACCGTTAATTTAGCAATGTTCAACACAGTGAACAAACTGTGATGTTCACTTTTTTTGTTTGGATTGTGGTTTTAATCTTTTGCTGATTCAACATCAAAAAGGGCTTAAATTCCCAACCTTTTTTTTTTTTTCTAAATTAATGGTTAAATATATTACCTGTTTGTTATCTTAGTAAACACAATACAACATAATGATATAAGCAACAAAACCTATACCAATATATGGGTACAGTTATAAGGCTATTTCGTGTAAAAATATCGAAATGAATATAATGTCAGTGAAAAACTTCTCATGAAAAAAAAAAAAGTTAGGACCTGAAGAATGAACAAAAGTCTGTAATCATGCAACTAAGAGTGAATTTATGAGTTTTTAACAGAAGAAGAGAAACTACACATGTTTAGCGATAGTTGTATAATTAATGTAAATGATTCAAATAGTGATAGTGAATGATACAGCAAATCATTTTATGTCTGTGTAGGGAATAAATAAAGGATCTCTATAATAAAACAGAATGCGTCGTCTGTCTTGGTATGAATTTTAGTATTTACGTGATAAAAAATATTGTGCCATAAAAAAAACCAGTTTGTACAGGAAAATTTGTGCTTTCTACAATTTTTTTATTAATTCTCAAAATCAAAAATTATACTTTTATCCCGACATAATATCGTACGTAAAACATGTCAGTCATGAATATTTTTTGTTATAAGTACCCAATAAATAGTGCATGTCTATATCGCATCTTAGGTCTACTGGTTAGTAATGTCATCATGGCAGGTGATATACATTGCGTTGACGATACTACTTTCAGTTGAGTGCTAACTGCTACCTAAAAGAAATCGCAGCAATGTATTTTATGTAATTTTCGTCGACGGGTGTAGCCGATAATAGCCGAGAAAAGTCGAATCGTAAACTGATTTTAATCGTACTGTGTCCTTAATTTTAAAGATAGGTACGGCACAGCCCTCACGAAGTAAACTGAAAGATATGGGGTCATTCTTGACTATACTTCTGTGTGAGCTGTAATTCTTCAATTTGATGAGTGATATCTACATGACATAAGCAGTCTATGTACTCGTACGGCTTGTACATAGTTGGGATCTTAGCTCAGTGTAGCTTGTTTCTCTATATCAAACGTATTAAATGTTATTTTTTTTGATATAATGATACGACTATCTGCATAAATAGTTTTTTTTATACAGAAATATAAAATATATGGTAAAATGTATGTTTAAATATTGTGTATTTATTATGATCTATTGAGTATTAAATTAATTTGTGAATTTATGTAATGATAAGATATTTCAAATGCAAAGTATATTGTTTCTGAATAAATGACTATATGTAACTATGAAACCATAACGTCGTTAATAATTTGTGTTAAATAATATTTTTAAAATCACATGATTTAGCACTTCCAATAATAATCCCCACGTTGACAGTACAGCCTCGTAAACCACGATGGGTATTAATATTTTACCACCGGCTTCAAACCAAACCTCCATATGGACGGGCGTGGTGGCCACAATATAGTGTTGGATCTCACCTGCCAGTCTATTTGCGTATAGTGCAAGTAAATCAGAAGTAGCGGTTTAGTAGAATAAACAAGTACAGTCTGTGAGCATTTAGAAGAGGCTTCGGTGTAGTACTTCTCTCTCAATCGCTCTCATACGATCTTATTAAGAGCGAGTGAGAGAGAAGTACTAAACCGAGAGGCTACTAAGTGCTCACAGACTGTAGACCTGTGAGGCTAGACAATATCCTTAACGCTAGCCTAAACGATTTTAGAGAACTGATACAATGTATGGAATCGACGTAGGCGTTTGACGTTTACGTCAATCCTATATATATATACATTGTGGACAACGATAATGAACACCGAATGCAGCTTGACTAGGGCCTCTGGACAAGTTGCATTAGGAACACTTATTAATGTAGAAATCTGACAAAATGTATGGAATTAACGTTGGTGATGAACGTGACTGCGAGTTTCCGTCAACTCTATACATTTTACTTGATATGACAGTCTTTATCGTTTGCATGAAATAGTCGACGCCCGCAAGGCGTTAATATGTCTATAAAAATATGCAAGAGAATGTTAACGTTATGCATCGGCTTCGTACTTTTATGAAATTTCTCTACCATTATTAAAACCTAAGAACTATGTGCTATTGTTTTGACAATGGAATTTTTGCAATTTTTGTATTGTTTCTGAAATTACTTTTGACTTAAAATCTCATTTTAGATGACATTATACAAAATGCCATAATGCCGTTTTAAGGTTTGTTATAAACCATGGGAACGAGTAACCCGACAAATTTTAACCATCGATTCTAGAGCCAATTTGTAGTATATAATGTGATATAACATGTAGCCCAATAACGCATAATTTCAGAGGTTTTAATTATTAAAAAAAAAAAACATAATTAATTGAATTTAAACTCTGTCACCTTAACGTAAAGCAATATTTTCTAAGAAAGATTCATCTTGTAAATAGCAAAGACATCAACGTACAACGTAAATTAATTTAATCAATTTCTTAGTAAATAATGCTTTAGGTATAGGTGACAAAGTTCAAATTCAATTAATTATGTTTTTTTTTTTTAATAACTAATATCTTGGAAATTATGCTTTATTGGACTACATGTTATATCACATTATATACTACAAATTGGCTCTAGAATCGATGTTTAAAATTTGTCGGGTTACTCGTTCCCACGGTGTATGATAAAGTTTATTTTCTTAGGTTTAGTTAATGCAAACGAGTTAACAACCCACTGTATTAAACACTAAAATAAACAATGAGTTACCCGTATCGTAATGAGCCAGGCGCTATAACTTTAAAGTAGTTTTTCTAAAATCTTTAACAAAAAAACTTGTCTATGCAAACTTAATCAACCGAAACTCTATAGCTCTTATATTAGACTACACTATGCCCGCTGGCCGACAACACCTGAGCTGATCTATAGTCCCAACGGTACTGCGGGCCAAATTGTTACTTGCAATAATGTATTAGTTAAATAATGCGTGCATATAGAGCGATGTTTGGCTTAGTTTCTAGCATTTTGACTCGAGTGGCACGCGAACAGATAATAATGTATTGTTAGACAGCTGTGGATGGATGTTAGAAATTGCCGGCTATGTCGGCTATATCGTTTTGTTAGTATATGTTTCCTTGTAATTTAAATTTTGATGTTATGAGAATTCAAACAAAGTTGCTTCTTTACTTGTGGGAGGACCTTGTGCAGGGTCCGTCCGGGTTGGTACCACCATCTTATCCATTAACCTACCGCCAAGCAGCAGTGTTCGCACTGTTGTGTTCCGGTTTGGGGATAAGACAGCCGGTGAAATGACTAGCATAGAGGCATTCCATCTTAGTCCTCAGGGTTGGCAGTACATTTGCTTGTGAATGCGAATGTCTATGGGTCACAGTTTCCACTTACCATCTGGTGGCTTTTGTGCTCGTCTGCCTTCCCATACCTTAAAAAAAAAAAAAAACTTATCCTTTAAACGTTACGTTACGGCGAGCAGTATTCGCATTCGCATTGTGGCATAATGACTATAGTTTGACAACAATGTGAGACCTTTCCGTGACAGGCCTTGAAAAAGGCAAGTCTACTGATAAGTCTAAGTATAATTATTGATAGCTATCGATAATTATTATGTTAGTGAGTTTAAAGTCTTTAAGCAGAATAAATATAATACAAAAGAAGTTAGATTAAGAAAGTATGTTCAAAATTATGCTAACTATTATGGTAGGTGAACTAGTTTGTATCTGGTTCCAAAAATATATAACGAAATTGGTTAAGAGCACACAAAAAATAGCAAAAACGTAGTAAAAAAATCCTTAAAGAGAATACTTTTGGAAGGGTTACTGAAGGCAAACTTTTCATAAGTATCCTTTCTTCCTCTTTTTCAATATTAAAATGTATACTTTTATACTAACTTAATTTATTTGTAATTTAGGTGCATGCATAGCAGAAAATGTAATGTAAGCGCGATCTCGCCAACAAACGGCCTTGTCAGTTTGGCGGGTTAATTTGGAATGATTATTTGTTTTGGACGCTTTGAAATAATTGAAAAAAAAAAAAAATATAGGATTACTATACCGAAGCATAAAATATGCTAAAGTTTTGTACATTTCGCTGCATCAATGTCGCAAACAGTAATAACATGGCGTGCTTATGGACTTGACGACATCAGTCGGAGTAAAAGACCCGCTAAAACCGTGACGCAGTAGGCTTTTTTTTTATGGCATAGGGAAGCCAAACGAGCGCACAGGCCACCTGATGGTAAGTGGAAACTGTGACCCATAGACATTCGCAATCACAAGACTGCAATCCTAAGACTGAAAATGTACTGCCAACCCTGAGGACTAAGATGGAATGCCTCTATGCTAGTCATTTCACCGGCTGTCTTATCCCCAAACCGGAACACAACAATGCAAACACTGCTGTTTGGCGGTAGGTTAATGGATAAGATGGTGGTACCAACCCGGACGGACCCTGCACAAGGTCCTCCCACCAAAGCGTCACTACCGCTGCGTCAGAGTATTTTAAGCTTCGGTTTTGTCCATCGAAATAATCGCAACGTGGTCGGCTTCAAGAGCGTCTGTACGTTTTTTCTTGTGATTATTTGTAAAATAATTGTATTCAATTGTTTGGTTAAATCAATGGATAAAAAATTTACACGGGCCTTAATATTCACCCTGTATCTGCATCAATAAATTGGCTAAGTTAACACCAAACTAGAACGTCGCATACACCACAATTAGCAGCAAAAAAACTCGTTTAAAATTGAATAACAAAATCGATACTAACCCATTATTTTCACAGATAGCATCTAGCGAAACATTCCGAAATAATTCGACGACGCGTGCGCCGGCGTCTATCGGCTTTCATCTGCTTGTAATAACTATTCATTCTGGATAATAAAAATTTCGTATCTCTCCGAATTGCCGACGTACCGTAATAGCTGGAAGCTGATTTCTATGAGTATTTATTACTGTCTTTATTTTTATAAATCGGTCCAGATGTTTTTTGTGTCTACCGCTAGCATGAGTGTTCGCTGATGATATACGAGTATAGGTATTGCTTTAGTCGGTGGACAGAGACGTTTGCAAAATAGTTTTACGTCGTTATAAAAATGGTTCTACAAGCCTAGAGCTTATTTAGAGACTAGGTCAATTAGTGTGAAATTGGACCCGATTCTACAGTGACCTCTAAACTTCCTAATTTTATTAAGGTGTCGCTAAAACATTTTGTTATTCTATGAGCTGTCATAATCAAATGACAGCGCCATGACAGCGCTAATTTGAAGCTGACGCTTCTTATTTTAGGCGGTCTTATACATTGTTAGCTTGACATTATGGTAATAGCACTGATCAAATCTGCCGTCTAAACTATGTCTTAAAATTAGACAATTTAGTTTTAGTTAGTTTTAGCTATTTAAGCGATGTGCACGTAGTAGAATCGGGTCCATTGTCCCCTGATATTTTAAAGTAAGCTAATATTATGAAGTTTATGCGTCACGCAATTTGTTAATTATACTAATGGTTAAGTCATACGTGCTATTATCTAATACTAGTTAGTTGACAAGTAGGTTTTAAAAATGTGGTTAGTCAAAATATCTTTTTTATAATTATTTATTAACTACCTACTAATCTAAAAAAAAACCCTAATAAGATCATGCTTTTGGTTGTCCATTGATGCCGGAGTTCTAGAAATGAATTCACGTAGCTAATTTAAAAGTTTCGAGTTAGGCATAGTTCAATCAAAGTGACCTTCAATCAGCGTAATATATAATGGTAAAAGGTTATGTTAAAAAAAATGGCAAGTAGGGAAAAGTAGGCTTCGGAATAAATAACATATAAGGTGACGGCACCAATGATGGACACTTTTAGCTGACAGGCACCAGTAATGGACACTTCAGTCTTAAATCAAATTTCATACGGTCCTAAATTGATTGTTGCAAAACAAATGAATAACCCTTATCTTCTGTAAAATAAGAATCAAGTGTCCATTATTGGTGCCTTGTCCATTACTGGTTCCGTCACCCTACTGGGTTTTTTTTTTTCATAATATGCAAAAAATTCCTCACATTATTACTGCAGTTTGAATGTTTAATAATTATTACTAACGTACCTATATTAAAAGAAAACGTAATATTTTTCAGTTATAAATCTCCATTAAATTCAGCAAACTATTGCCATAGAATATGAGTATATTACATATGCCACTAAAAAAACTGGACCATTGTCAGTTAACCACTGTAGTAGCTGGGTGTAGCTGATGTTGAGTAATAAATCATTAAACTGGACCCGGTCTGATAACCAGAGTTTAAAGCCCAGCTAAACCAAACGTGGGCGACATAAAATCAGTAATTAAACTGAGCGTTAACTGTATATTCTTTGTTAACCCACACGGTGGGTCTAAAGTATCGTTTAAAATCAGCCCAAAAACAGAGAACCTAAGGTTACGAGTAAATTCGTATTGATTTCACCTAATTACTGTTTTAAAGTTTTTGGTAGAAAGCTTTGTTCAGTTTGTTGCAGTGCTTCCTCTCAGCAGTTGTCTTCTGAAAAGTACTACTAGACTCGAAGTCCGAACTGGAACTCTTACAATCCTATATAGAAGTCATTTATGGCTGCTCCCTAGGGAACTGTCCAAATTTCCCGGATTAAAAAATATCCTTTGTCCTATTCCAGGACATAACCAATATGTGCCCAATCCGTTCAGTGGTTGAAGCGTGAAAGATGGACCAACATACACACTTTAATATTTATAATATTAGTATGGATTACGGCAAAAAAATTAATACGGGGACCCCGTACAAGATTTTTTTTTATTCATCATATTTGTTGTAACGTATGGTAAAACATACCCTGAACCAAAAAACAAATATTAAAAATGTCAAGTATGAGTTGGGCTCACGTTGATTCGATTCGAAGACGAATTCAAATATGAATGTAATAATACCTTCTGTGCAGCGGTACGGGACCCTCGGTGCGAGAGTCCATCTCACACTTGACTATCCCCCTTACTAATAATGGTTGTATAGTGGTGGTATAGCTATACAATGTTTTGTCCTTATCTGTCACTGTGACATTTGAATTTGACAGATAAGGACAAAACATTGTATAGCTATACCACCACTATACAACCATTATTAGTAAGGGGGTATGTTTTTAGATTAAGCGTTTTAGTTTTACGCCCATCACCACTTAACTCTAGCCTTAAGGCTATGTCGGTGACTTTGGTTACTCGTACGGATCTAAATCTAAATACGATCACCCGAAAAAAATTCGCCGTGTAGTACCGGCTAAGAATGTTTCTCTTCCCGTGGGTCTCGTAAGACGCAGCAGAGGGATAAACTGGGGTTGGGCAGCAGTCCCAAGAGTACTTAGCCATTTGACTGCCGTCACCAACCCGCATGAAAAGCATGGTGACTATGGCAAATCCCCCCAAGATCAAAACAAAAACGTACTATCAAATCTTAATATATAAAAGAAGAAACTGACTGAACGCACAGCCCAAACCGCTGGACCTAACCTCCTAAGGCCCACCATACAACGAAATTCGACAAAGGAATATGAATCTATTTTGAATGAATTAAAGTAAATTTTCTTATTTGACAATTTGTCATAAAAACAAAAGAGATTCTACTTTACTTCCTTTGCACTAGATCTTTATTTCAATGGCTGTATTTTGTACTATTTTAGGGAATATTCCTTGGATATCCTAGGGGTGCACCTAGAAGGGATAATTGGAAATTCATTCCCTAAGGGGTTAAAAAAGGGTTAGTAACGGGAACTCGGAACCTAATTCTACGCGTTTTAAGTCCCGGGCTACCTCTAGAATAAATACCTATAAAGCAGTCATCATCATCATGTCAGCCGAAAGACGTCCACTGCTGGACATAGGCCTCCACCAAGGCTCTCCACTCAGACCGGTCTTGTGCTTTTCGCATCCACCGCGTTCCCGTGATCCTTACAAAAATCCTCCTAAATCCTTATTAAGCATTATTTATTATTAAAGCTATCCTATTTTTCTTGTTATAATTCTAAATGCACTTACTGGGGTCCTAGTGAAATTGGGTATAAGTCTTTCGAAGATCAAGTGAAAAAGGTTTTAAGTCTAGTATACTCAGTTCATGTACATACCACTTTTTATTACAATAATTTAGCTTGCTAATTGCAGCTTATGACTGTTATGAGTTAAAGTTAAGAACTAGATTACTATTCAATTAAATTGTTTTATTTTAAATTGCTGTAGCATATATTGAAATAAATTGCAGAATATTAATGAATAATTGAGAATAAATCTTCGAATTTCAATTTATTAATTATAAAAGGTGATCGTTTTTTGTGTAATGAAAGTCACTTAAGGCATTTGAAATGGCTGTAATAGACAAAATGGTGTTTATTAGTTGAAATAATTATCATCTACCTGATTGTAAGAGGTATATCATTCGGTACGGATGATAAAGGTGAACGAATGATGTAGACCAACTGATTTAGGGGGCGTGGTCAATTCACGCGGGTACAATTTACGAGGTAGCGAGTTTTAAACTTGCTTCCACAGAATTTATTTCAAAAATTATTTTTTGTTGCGTTTCACTGTTATATTATATTTAAAAATGAATGAATAATGGCGCAGGTTCCTCGATAAAATCCCGAACATTATGTTTCCATTTACAATAAACCCTCAACAGATTTCAACCGGCATGCAAAACAAATCACTCCCAAAAAATATATTCGAGAAAGACGTAATCTTCTCAGGAACTCTAAAGACATACGCCACTTTAGTTTAGCAGTATTAGTTCTAAACCGATCAATCATCTTCATTCCACACAATACGTATAATTGACGCCCTGTCCGCTACCATTCTGCCGTCGACACATGAAAGGGTGGAATAAAAAAAACAACAAAAGCTACATGTAAAAATTACCGATTGTTATGAATATCAGAAGCGTAGGTAGAAAGGTCGTATGTGCGCTTAAATTTTAGGGTTCCGAGGACAGAAAAACACAGTGGTCCAATTAAAAACTAAAACAAATGCTATGCTGTGTCGCATACGTTCACATTCAAGCCTTAAAGATACAAAATTATTTCTCGTTTATTAGCCTTCTCCAAAAAAGTGCTAATTGATTATGAAATCTAAATCTAATCATCATGTTTTTACTGATGTAATTTTTTTTTCACGTCACTTCAGTATTATTCTCATAAATGCTTTCTCATTTACCATAATAATTTGGGATAATTTTTACTTAAACTTTTTAACGTATCAAACCTTTCCAAGTACCAAAAACCCAAGAACATGTACAGTCAAGTGCAAAAATGTTTATAGAAAGAATTCTGTCGTATTTACAGAATACGTTCGTATTTATGTTACGAAGTTCTTATCACACAGATATAACACTTATTACTATTCAAATTAATACAATGTGTTGGCAAAATCATGTTAAAAAGGGTAACAATAAAAAAAACTTAATGTAAGTAAAACATAATAGTACGAACCCTTCATTTTCGAAAGCCTACATCAAACTTGCCTGGTAAGTAGACGCGTAAAAGGCAGGCTGTATATGTTATTATGAAACATATGGGCGACACATGGCTGGCGCATAAGGCGCTATTGATATTATTGAGTGTTTGTGCATGATAATTTTTTTTTGTTGTAATATATTTATACCAATGTGTATGAGATATCGATTTATGTTTTAATATTTACATACATACATACCTTCACGCCTGTGATCCCAGAATGGGGTAGGCAGAGCTACAGAATTACCGACAACTTTAAAAACTTGTTGATAATTCAGTAACCACATTTTGCACAAATAGGCTAAGAAGTTTACAAGCGGTTTAGTGACAGGTTGCAAGCCCATCGCCTAACAGTACTACCTGCCTTTATTCCCTTAGCCGCCTCTTACGACATCCACGGGAAGACATGGAGTGGCACTATTCTAACCACTAGTCACTAGTTTAATGTACTAAATTGCAATGTAAGGTTTCCCCTTTTGCATTTGTTCATTATTCATTATAAAATGGTGGCACATCTAAGCAAAACTAAAAAAGTTAAATTAAAATACTTTTTTCAATTTTTCCATAAGATTAGGAAATATATATTTTATACAGAGTAGAAATAATGAAATGGCCATGATCGGGAAGTACCCTGAATCAGTAACAGAATGAACAACAAGTTTTTGGAGTTGTTGGTAATTCCGTAGCTCTGCCTGCCCCACTCTGGGAATGAACGCGTGACGATATATTATAATGTATGTATGTAGCTCATTTTACTTAAAGGTTTTTTTTAAAGATGAATAAATGCATTCATAGTTTTTTAAAAGCTTACCTTACCTGGGCTGGGAATCTAGTTAATCAAAAATTAAAAAAAACCGCTAACTTCTTTATTTTACGGATTGATAGGATCAATAAATATTCTAACATTTATCTAATTTTATCATCAACATACGAAGGTTACGACATTTAGGCACTCCAAATTATAATCTTTAGCAGTCTGTTGCAAATTGTTACCTAAAATATTCACAAATTATCAAATGATTACATAAATACAAATAAGATTTATGTTATATTTTATAGAAGTATTTTTTTCCAAGACCTAATTTCATGTTGCAATTGATTCCTATAACGTTTAGTAAAGTAAAATAGTGACTTATTTGTCTTTAAAAAAGAATGTCACTTTTAAGTCAAATGAGCTATCTCAAGGATTTTGGTACTTCCCTTTCATGGCCCATTGATTATGGTCAACCTGCATAAAATCTTTAAACGAAATCTTATTCAACTTTGACATTTTCAAGTACCCATACCACACACCAACAATATATTTACACCGGACAATATCCTGTACTTCAGAGGAGTATACGGAGCTGATTGCAAACTTTCGCTAGTCGCATAATATAGGCACCGAAAAAAGAAGCATTTTAGCGTAACGTCAAAGACCGAATGCCTACAAACAGTAAATAAAAGAATGTAGCATCGTTATAAGCCCTTTTTATGACGTTTTGCTCTTAATCGTGCACCCTCCCGTCACGCTGTCGCGTGGTCCGATTCGCCGCGGTCGCCGCACCTTGCTCTCGCCACTCTTTTTGCTGACTTTAATATTTTAAGGGGTTCCGGAATATTGTTGATGTGCTATATACACTTATTGATGCTTTAACCTGCGAATGCAGTGTGCTGACAATATTATAATGAATGAATGAAACTATCCAAACTTTTTTTTCAAACACTGCTTCTCCAAGTTTCTTTACGCAATGTTCTGATTAATAGAGGAATTAAATGGAGTCTATATTCATGAACAGACCTTTTCTCAAGTTTAATTTGGAGTCCTAGCACAAGTTTTCCGCGACTTGTTTGCCGTTCGGATCTCCCCTTCTATCTGATCTGTAACGATAGAGATGCACTGAGCGATAAGCGAGAAAAAACCACTTGTGGCAGCCGTACTGGTAAATATTTTTTTAAACGACTGCAGCAAAGCCTACCTACCTTAGAGGTATTACACTTATTATTAGTCTTGTTTGTAACTATATTGGTGGTTGCTATATCCTAGAGGGTAAAATATTTAGATGTGTTGTCGCGGGCAGCTAGACGTCAATAGCTACCACGATTCTGACAATATCGGTAATTGTACCGATCTGTACCAAATTGATTAATCACCTGAAATATCGATTCTGAACACACATACTCGTACTAAGAGTTATCTTAAATGTTGGGAAAAGAGCTTGCAGCGCTGCTGGGGAGTTTTGGGACTGATTTAGTTATGGGACTTATGGGTCTCAAATTCAAATTTTGACAGGTATCAATGACAACGAAGTGCTAAAATACCTTACAATATAACAAAAAAAAGGTTTTCAAATCATTATCCTGGTGAACCCTAAACAGATCACCTACTGGACGGTGACGAACGGAGATTTTGTGGCACTGGCACGAGCGACGTAAATAATGACTGAAGGAGAAAAAACGCCGCGTTTTGGTCACCCACCGAATAGTTCGTGGTCATTGTAATTTGATTTTGCTTTTTCTGTAACTACGGTAGCTTACCAGGGCCACTTTAATTGTTAAAGCACTTAGTTGTGTCCAGTAGCGGATGCATTCAATGTTTTTGCTGTAGAAAAAATACAATGGGAAAATCTTAATGACTGTAACCCATATAGTTGTTGGATGACAAAATCTTAAAAACACCATAGCTTTAAAACTGACCAAAGAGTACTTAGTATGTTTTACTAAAAAATATCTCGCAATCAAAAAATAACTACTTCTTATATGGTAAAATGTAACACAGTTTAAATCTATGATTGTTAAATGTTACCTTCAGGTCAATAAATTCATCCTTAAATATACCCATAAGGCTTACAAGATGCTGTTGACATTTTATGCTAATTATTTGAATACATAAGTCATAAGTTGGCCTTAAAGTTTTTATAGGAACAAACATTTGCTACGAAAAGGGGAATAGGGGTAACAAAGGTCTGTCCGTTGGTCCATTTCCGTCTGGAACGTAATTGCGGATGCCACGTGTTCTGTTATATTTAAATGTTAACTTTTAAAATAAATGCGTTCGGATAAAGTTATTAGTCACTAAATTATATAAGAAGTGGGTGGATTAACGTATCGCTCGCCATTAGCGGCTAAGAGAAATCAGTTTCCTGATTCGGTGGACGTTTTGATCTCTATGGCCATGTATTACCTCCAGGCTATGTTAGTTTTTACTAATGATTTTTTTAATGTAAAAAAACAATGTTAATTTAAATGAATCATCAGACTCTTACAGATTGCTTTTTAATTATCATTAGTGGTGGCAAATACGAACTGTTTTTAAGAAATATCTTGGAGAATCGTGTTGGCAAACATAATATTGCTTCGAGAACACCATTTTAATGAATAGCAAACTTTTCTACTGAATGATATCCTACCTACAATTCATCGATGCCGAAATTGCCAAGTACGTGTGTTTACTATAATTGTCTTTGTAATCAACAAAAAAACATTCCCTTCTCTCAACCAAATTCAATTCAAAGCTCCAAATTCCAAACCGCAAATTAAACTACCTAGTATTTTTTCTCCACAGCATTATCCCCTACTTACTATTGCACCGAAATTAACATGCAAACGCTACTGTGATTGCCCCGACGTTACTTCATTAGCTCCGTCCATTCACCAGTAGGCGGTATGTAATTTTTCTAAAACATTAACAACTGCTCCACATTTGTACTCAGTACAAAAAACCTTAAGGCGTGCAGGTAAGTAGATAAAACAACAGCAGCCGTCAAATTTCCTCTTGACATTAATCACACTAGTATGTTCGTCTGTTTGTCGGGTGACCAGAGAATTGATGTTAGATGAGACTATGGTTGTATATTTTTGTTCCTAATTCACCGGTCAACTTAAGCTTTGAGTGTGATCCTTTTTAAAACAACACCACAATGAAGTAAGGCCAAAGATGCATTACTATTTTTTCGTATCAAAATTACACATTATTTAGATTTTTCAAAGACGTATTTTTCAAAAAGCTTATAACCACGTCTCTTTTTGCGTTGGAGGTTAAAAATATAGTACTACAATACAAGTATACCAATGAATTCAGAAATATTACCTCCACCCAAAAGTATGGTCATCCGATTCGCGTGCCGGCGCGGTCGCGCACTTTCTACCGCTAACGGTCGGCGCGTGCGCAGGCACCTGTCTCGCGACCCTAGCGTCGCTATAGCTGCTTCATTACATTTCTGAAATGTTAATGAGCCTTAGTCTATGGGGAATGAGAGCGTATAATGCTGATAAAGATCCTAGGGAAGTTCAGCCATCGATTGTATTGAATAAGGTATTTGAGTCGCTGTAGAGTAGCGTAGGTGGAAATTTAATTGACTTTAACGGTGAAATGGGCGCAAGATATTTATGAAAGGTGTTTGCGTAAATGATGAATATTCTTATTCCTAAAATAAAAATATTTTTCTTAAAATAAAGATTAAACACTATTTAGTAAATTGTCGTATTATTAAAAACGAAATGAAAAATTATTGGTAAACTAGGTAGTTTCCTACATTTCTACATACACTAATATTTTGTATGTAAATAAAATGTAAAGTTATTTTCAAGTAAGTATCAGCGGAGGCTGTATTAATAAGCAAAACTTCATTAAACCTAAATTACGTTTATTTTGTTTTATGCAGTTTTCGTCGACGAGCATGCTTCTTGAATATAAACCGCTCGAACTATAAAAAACAATTTCTGATTATTTTGCTAAAACACTAAATTAAACACCTTTTACGTAACAACCTTCCAAATCAAATTACGTCATACGTTAACGGTCAGTGGGGATGCGCGGGCACGTGCTCGGAGTATAAGGGTCGTAAGTGCATATGCTACCTTATGTCTTTGTGACGTTTTAATTATGCGCACGCGCAACAGGTGAACCGGCACCTGCGTCAACGGTCGCTTCCTTTGTGCGTTTGACATTACGATGGTTAGATTAGATGGGGTGCTATTGACTGGAGTTTCGATACTTCGTATTGTGGTAGCATGCGAATGTTTTTATTGTTTTTTAACCGTAATTGGCTTATTTTTGGGTTGGTTTTTGTTAACATTCGGTTTTTATAATCTTTAAATAGTTTTTAGTTAACCAATAAATACTAAACCGTCCATATTTGAACAGCAGTTGTATTAAAGCTGCGAAACGCATTGTTTGTGCAAACTTAAAATTAACGGGTACTTTCTTGTTTATAAAACATCTTTTTTTTTATGATTATGAATGTATTTTGTTAAGGTATTTTGTTCAAATCGCGCAACGTTATATTTAATTTACTCGTAGGTACATTTCTATCCGTAATATTATATGTTACAGTTTCTGCACGAAAGAGGAAACTAAATCACCTATCTTGGTTATCTACATAAAGTTAGACTATGCTTTGCCCAAGTCTCATAGTAAACTTGCTAAACAAAGTCAGTAGAACAAATGTAAGAAATGAGTTTGCTCAGCTCTCAAATCTTAGACCTCCCATTTGTTCTACAAATGCCTGTTTGTTTTGCTCAATAGTGAATAAGTCAATTATATACCAAAAAACGAACGCCGGATAATATATGCGCTATTTTGTATATTTATTTGCAAAATAATTTATTTAACCTTTTAGACATTGGAAATTTTTGTTGTTTTTTAATTCGGAAACTATAATTAACTTACCTTCAAAACTTGGATAATGTTTTTTAACATTTACTTGCTTCTATAAGTATGTAAAGACGTTAGCTTGTATTTATCATAGTAAATACAGTAAGTACCTAATTCGTTTTCAAACAAAGGTATAAAGGTAGGGTCTTTTTAGTTTCTCATTTTCTGTTAAGAAAGAGTATACATACATACATATTGCTCGGCTCGAGCAAACTGTAGGAAACCCAACAGGACGCACCAAGGTGGTTCATTCGGGGCGCGCCGGTGCCACGTTTGTTTGCGTGCGTATTAAGTATCAAACCTATCAAACGACGCGCATAGACAACCTAAACGCCCGAGAGACAATAGGTAACAGAAACTAGAATTCAATGTCTTTTTGTTTATGGTTCAGGCCTTCTCATTTTGAACGTTACGATAATATAAACACCTCATCCGTATTTCGATTGTAACTCAAAACTACTCTGTGGGTGCCACGAATCACTTCCATTCCAATAATCAGCACTACAAACAAATAACAATAATACCCAATCGTGAGCGCACTATCTTTAACGGAAAATGAACTTTCAACCGGAGCAGCCAATAGAGAACCTAATGCTGTTATGATACAGGGGTCTTCGATGTAAAGTAAAGGTTGTAATATTATATAGAGAAATTGTTTTTGCTGCGAGCGGCACGCGCCTGTAGCCCAGTTCCAAGTGATTTGTTGTCAGGGCTGCACAATGTTAGGGACATAGTTTTTGCATTTTATTGAGACATTCCGAGTATGCAGTACTACTTATTGTTTACTTTGTACGTAGGCATATTTAGTGCAGTATTCACCAACAAATTAAACAGACAATTTTATTTTTAATACAAGTTCATTTGAGAACCGTAAAGTATTGTTAAAATGTCTGTTTAATTGTTAGCCATGCCTGCACTTTTTTAAATACTGCAATTGTAAGTTGAAAATAATTATATTTAAAAGCGAAATTGACTATAACATGGTTTCAAATTTATTTATTTATTTAATTATGTATAAATCAACACTTCTATCTGGTTTTCATTTAGAATTTACAATTATAAGTGCCTGTTTTAGTCTCCATCAATTGACACATTTATGTCAATTGCTCAATTTGTAATTGTCTGATTTTAACTGTCGATGAAGTTCGGTACAGCAATATTGTTTTTGACATTTTCGTTCGTATGAAGGTCGTTTTAAGAACTGTTGCAGTACAGGGGCTCTACCCTACAGTGCAATAGTTCTTAAAACGACCTTCAGATTTGGTTTTCCCTCACACAGCTTGCTAGTCTAACAGCCTTTATAGATTTTACCATTACTTAAAGCCCATTTGTTAAAACATTTTGCTTTCAATATTTCTCACACCCCTTACAGAAAGTATCAGCCAGATTCTATCAAGCGGTGTGGCGATAAAACAATCAACCTGGTTTTTGCAGCATTAGATGAAATTGTATCCAATATCATTTGGTTGTGTTTGCAGAATCCAATACGCCAAGTTTATAGTGCTCCCTGCAGCAAAGTAACTGTGGCAGAATTATTTGAAGGAGTGGCAGTAAAGGAGACACATATAACAGTGGCTTGCAAAAAATATTAATTAATAATTGATTGATTGATAATTGACTTGTTATTATGTTAAAATTACCAATATTACCATCGATAACCAAGAAAAATAAATGTACTTCATGAAAGCTGACATTGTATTTTTATTTTTTTGACGAGGCGATAGCCTAGTCTTAGTGACCCTGCCTACGAAGTTAGCGGTCCCGTGTACGATCCCCGGTAAGGGTAAATATTTGTATGATGAGAGCGAGTATTGGTTCCTGAGTCTAGGATGTTTTCTATAGTACAAGCCTAGCGCTTAGTTTGGGGCTGGGTCAATTTGTGTCAGATTGTCCCGTTTTTTTTCCTTATTTTTGCTATCAAAGTTTTGAAAGATTCTAATCTGTCAAGGTCACCGCCACGTGCAGACTTCATCCACAGCGTTTGGCACCTGATATTTTAGATGTATTTGCAAGTCAATGGTCCGATGTGTATTTTCAGTGTCTTAGGTTCTGTGAGATAATGGATGGAAGTGTAATTTCTAGATGAAAACTTTTTAATGAAAACGGTAATCAGTTTGTGTGTGTTATTAATATTAGGTTTCTTTCTGTATATATAATATTAAGTTTCTCAGGGTATTGGTTTTACTGTAATTCTTTTTTATTTTTTATTTAAATAATAATAATAAAAAGCACTCTTTTCATCTTTGAACCTTGGCTGCCTTCATCTGAATAAAAACTGCTTATTTGCATCAAAGCACCGAATCACATCCTCATTATCGTTAATTTTAAAAGGGAAACTTAGCTCCATAAAATACCTTAACACCACATTCCACTCACAAATAAGTCACACAATTACACTCCCCGACTCCCGCATCATAAACAGCCGGATCGCTCATTCCGGACTTATGTGCTTTTAGCACGCCATCCCGCGCGTACGCAGCACTTCGATAAATTAACTGTTCGCACCCCGATAGCGCTTTGTGCGAACATCGATGATTTACTGACAATTACCGATTAATTCAAGCAGCGATCGTAAGTTTAATCGATATTATTAAGGAGTCGATTTGAATGCGCGAACTGGCGGATTGTAAATCATGGGTTAACGTGGCAATTAGCGGTGATAATGTATTTTAGAATGGGAACGAGATTCACAATACTAGTTTTAATTGCAGTAACAAAAGATGCATAAGGTTTCTTACAGTATTTCCTTATAGTGGTCAGCGGCGGGAAAATGTGTGAGGGTATTTTTTGAATGGATTAAAAAGTTAAATAATATTTTATATACAAGATCATTAAAAGTTTAAACTGACTTCTGTAAAATAAAGTCAATTGAACTGCTATTTTTATTTACAGATTCGCACTGTATAAAATATTTCCCACTAGACCCTATTTAATGAAAATTAAAAAGCCGTGTCTGATAAGAATTCAAACTGTACGCACTTACTTAGATATTGTAAGCAAACCAATAAGTGCTCTCTCGTCCAAGGGTTTCCAGTTATCCGAACTCACGAACAACATCACACTCTGCCCAATAGCTTTTTTGTCGGCGAAATGGGAGCGATACTCATCAGTTAACAAAAACCGACGACGGCCGGCTCTCAAAGAGCCACCGTCGCGTCGATTATGCCCTATGACAAGGCATTTTGCTCCGAACAACACTCCATATTGATCCAAACCACTTCTCTATTTTGTTTGAGCCTTATTAGATTTTTTGTGGCGCGATACGTGCTGGTGTAAACGCGGAGCAAAAGCGTGATCAAGGCAAATAATGAGTTAGGTTGTGAAGTGAGGCACAAGTAAACTCATTGTAAATGCAACAGTACTCGTAGTTTACATATTTTTGTGCAATTTTTAGAGAAAAGGTAATGCCCGGCTTTTTTTTATTGCACTTTATTTAAAATGTACCTTTATAAAACTCGTCAGGTTAAGTCTTTTTTGAGTTTTTTCATTCGTTATGCAGCTAATTATAACTCAAATCAGGCAACAGTACATATTTTTGGGAAGTTTTCGGAGAAAAATTATTACCAAGTAAATAGGTTTTTTTTATTTGCACTTTTATAAACGCTGTCATGTGATTAATTAAAATTAAACATAAATTAAGTAGATTTTTTTTATTTGCATGTGACTTTGATATGATGTCAGGATCCTAGTTTTACATCAAAGTCACCTTGAAAAAAACATTTAATCACAGTTTTATTATACTTTATGAAGTTTTACATAACCCAAGTCAATCTTACGCTATGTATTATGTCTTCTTAACATGAAGATTTTGAAGATTAATTTTATTAAAAGACTGTTATGTATCCACTTGGAGCGCTAGTACATTAAGACATCTGAAATTGCCTTCAGGACATACAAGAT
Organism: Acleris emargana; assembly: GCA_927399475.2. Classification (NCBI taxonomy): domain Eukaryota; kingdom Metazoa; phylum Arthropoda; class Insecta; order Lepidoptera; family Tortricidae; genus Acleris; species Acleris emargana. Next base: position 11,421,477 of record OV656841.1, on the reverse strand, counting down.
AAATATTTCAATTTTATTTTTATAAGGAACATAAACTAGATTTATCAACTATACTCAATACTGTTATTTATAGCCGACTGCGCGAAGTCAAAATAATGGTTTTAAGTTTAAGAGTTTATAACGTATGTGATCTGATATTCGGTTTTCCACTATGGCTCCTAAACTGTTCGATTGAGGACTTGAGGTTTCATTATTATCGTACCTAAATCAAAAACGTGTAAGTGTCAAATTGAGTGCGTCATACGTAGTCCCCATCCGGGTTCAAGTTTATAAGTAATAAATTTCTATACATCTAGCGGCATTATATAAAAATCGCTTGCTCCCTTACTCTACAACCTGGTAAGAATTTCTAGCTCCTCTTCATAGTTCTAAGAAATTAGCCACTTTTACAGGACCCATTCCTTCTCGCACTAGTCATGCGCTCATAGTTTATGGTAAACTGGTGATAATATAGTTCGTAAGGCTCCCGTGGCGCGATCTATGGCCTTCTGCGCCTCGCCAGCTAAATTGTTAGTTTAATGTTCCTTTTTGTATTTGGATGTTTGTGAGGAAACGACTAATAGTCAGTGACTTTTTTTCAAATGTCAATCGTATTAATAGAATGTCTGCTGACTTGAGTTTGAGCGCAGGTGCCTACCAATCCATGCTGATTCGTTATTTTTTTCGCCAACCGCATACATATTTACTTTACTTCTTCTTTACTTTGTTTCATCGGAAACAAAGTAGTCTTCATTTGTGAATAGTAATAAAACAATAATATTGTTGGGAATATCAAGAGGCGCTTTGTTCCGTGTTAACGTAGCATGGCTTTCTATTTCATACAAATTATTTAGAGTTAACAAAATATTAACGAGATGTTGAAATTTTGCACGAAGTTATCTTAAATATAATATTTAACCGATGGGTAAGGGCCTATAGAAGCCAATAATAACGTGTTACGAACAGAACGTGGGTTGTTTTCACATGATCGTAGTTAAGTTAGTATAATATTATCAATAGTTAATAGAACAATTGGTGGTCCAATTTTTTCCAGCTGGGTGGTCGCAGACGATGGTCATAATTGATTTCGTGTAAAGATTTATAATGTTCGAAATGAATACCGGCCGTTTTGGACGGCTTTCTTAAAAGTGAATCTACGGTGTGTTTCATTGTTAGGTTCTTATTATTTTGTAAGTATCGATTTTGAATTGATTAGACAGGTTAGAGAGAAAATATTGATAACGTTACTTTCATACATAAAAATGTTATTTTATATGTTATGATACCTACTTTAATCTTCATGTTAGTTAAGATTAGACAAGTTAAAGAGAAAATATTGATAACGTTACTTTCATACATAAAAATGTTATTATATATGTTATGATACCTACTTTAATCTTCATGTTAGTTAATATTTTTATTATCAAATACAGTAAAGGTATTTAAAATTAATATTTTTTTAAGTACATGGTTTGATTTTAATCCATATTTTATTCTAATTTTCGTAGTTTCAAAGTTAATATCCAACGTAAATCCAACAATACAATATTAAATAATCAAAACGTTGAACACCCTTTGTGCGCACAAGAAAACGTTGAACGGTTTAAGTGAATTATATCAATCATCAATATGTAGTCGGTATTAATTATCATCCAATGGGTCTAATTTATTAACAATATCATTTAATAAGCGAAAGTTAACTTTAATAATTACGTAAATCAATAATAATAATTTTTTAAACATGGTGGCCACGATGTGAAACGTACTTGCAAAATATTAAAGACATAATTTTCGAAGGAGTCAACGCAACTGGACAATAAAAGTATCAGTAAGTAAAAGTAAGCATTGTCATGACATGATAAATCTATCAGTCTTTTATCTGAGAATTAAAAAATCATCTTACATTTAATTTACTCTTCAGAAGCTCTATCTGACATTAGCTAAGTGGCGTAAGAATGTAATTGCTAACTTGCGTATCCTTTGACGAGACACTATGCCTTTGAAGCGGTAAGTGGTACCTATAGGTGAAAACTTAAGTAAATGGCCTCATGCATGCAATTGTTACCCACCTGTATAGACCGTTTGACATTACGTATACAGGTTGATGGTATTGCTTAGACATCATTTTATTTGTGGGGTTTATGATAAGTATACATCGGTATCAACGTTCAAATTTCATGGCACTCGGTAAGGGTAGTAAAATAAGTAAATACATTTGAATATTTGAATAATACCGTTTAATTTTTTTTTAGTTTTTACACTCATACACTGCGGTAAACTGTAAATATACTAAAAGAGGTTGATATTCTAAATACGTCATAAAACCTCAATACTCATTTCGCATTCGAAAAATAAAACAATATGTTAAATTTCCCAACGAATGTCAATTTAACTGTCATGCAAAATAATCTGTAAAGTATTATTTAATACTTTATCGAAACATTCATAATTCATAAGTTTCATAACTGAAAATTAGCTTTCATGACAAATGCCCAATCAAACTCCGTGTTAGACTGAGATAATGGACTCAACACAATATCCTGATTTTATATTTATTTACATTTTTAGTTCTTTTTTACTTATACAAAATAAACGTTTAAAATACTAAGTATATTTGTTTGTATTTGTTTTTCTGCCGACCATACATTGCCATGAAATTTGAACGTTGATACCGATGTCTAATGATAAGGATAGCACTATTGAAAACTCTTTTAAGATGTTTTTAATTCAATTATAGGTACCTATTTATGTTTATAACTTTATTTCGATTTCGACAATACGATTGGCCAAGTGACTCGCTATTTAAAATGCTCATGGAGCTAGCAATCCAGAGTTCAAATTCCGGTAAGGTTAAATATTTAAGTTGGTGTGATGTGATGAGCCCAAATATTCGATGCTAAGTCTTGAATTTTTTCTATTAAGCAAGTACTTTTCCAAATAAATATGTTCATCGTTTGTCTAGAACCCAAGATGAAAGCTCAGAGTTAGCTTGTAGTACATACATACATACATAAACTCACGCCTTCATTCCCAGAGTGGGGTAGGCAGAGCTACAGAATTACCAAGCACTCTTAAATAAGTTGTTGATAATTCTGTAACCACGTTTTGCACAATCAGGCTAAGATGTTTACCAGTGTATTAGTGACAGGTTGCAAGCCCATTGCCTAAGCTATTCCCTAGCTTGTAGTAGTTAGTTAGTATTTACTCAGTTTAGGACTAAGTTAGGTATTGATATGAACCTCGGTTCGTATAATAAGGTATTTGTATCATCAAAAGTACTTCTAAAATTTGTACAAACTCTTTTAAAGTAGTATCCCAAAATATAAAAGGACCGTCCTGTGAAATTTATTAATTTTGCTTATTTGATTGAAATTATTTTATAAAAACCAATGCAAAATATAAAATAAACAAAGCCAAACTAAACTAAGCAATAGACCAGTAAATCTTCGGGCAATGAAATGTTAGAATGGCTTTATCGTTCAGGAGCATGTCGCATCCCACAGGACCGTACAATTAAGACTTAATACTCCAACTGAAGTTGTATTATGCAAATGTGTCGAGCCTCGCGTGTCGCGACGCCTACTCCACCGTCTATATTTAAAATGGTTGCGATAAATTCAAATTGGTGACTGCCTTTTTGTTTGTTTACTTTAGGAACTGACAGTTCTTTTGCACAAGTGAAGTTTCTATGATATCCATATGATATCTGATAATTGGTGGATTTTCATATTTTTATAAACTGGGAAATAGCATGGTGGGCCATGTTCAGTGTAGGACTCCAAAACCGTTCTAACAAAAACAAAAAATATAACTCAAATAACAACAAATAGAAGCATTTTATTTTTATTTAAAGTTATTTGGTGCTTTCTAGCTTTTGGTTAAAGTTAGATGATTAGTAAGGTATAAACAATTTAATCGCCTGTATCCCCCGAATACCAATCAAGTTTTCTTAGTCGAGATAGTTTTTCTTTAAAATTCGTTACATGTGCTTTCAATTACAAAATTTAACAATTTTTTTGCATTTGTAGTATCGCGGTAGGGCCTAGGGGGGACGCTCAACTCTAGCAAAAACGAAACAATTTGAGTTCAATTTTTCTTAAACGGTCATCCAATTCTTAAAATTGATAATAACATAAAGAGTGATTATTTTTCAAGAGCTACCCAATGATACGATTCGAGGTTATACTAAATGTAAAATAAAAATTACCTTTTGTTTTACAGGTAAGGGATGTACAGTCGAGTTTATAAATATGTATACACTTTAGTACCATGTCTATTCAATGTCATGTTTAAACTGCCAAACTGCTATATATGAATTGTCACAGCGATTAAAGTGACAAGGTACTAAAGTGAATTTGACTGTACCAGAAAAAAACATGGTTTTATTTTACAATCTTGACGGCGTAATTTGCCAAATTACAGCTAGTCCCAAGTGTCACTAAGCTTGACCGCGGACAGACGGACATGGCGAAACTATTAAGGGTTCCTAGTTTGAAAAAAACCTTCAAACATTTAATCAAAAGTATTGAATGATTGATAAATAATAATAACTGCTTCAGCGTGCCGAGTGCTTTGATTATTAAACAATTTTACTGATAAACTCAAAATTGTCTTTTACTTTATTTTACTATTAGGTCTTGTTTATAATAATATTTGACTTACTCTTCGTTCCTTATTAGGTCTATTTTGCCAGGTGCAGGTTAAGTTCAAGTTCATTATAACTGTTGTGGGAAATGGGATAGGTAAACGTAATAATTTTGAATGAATTATAGGTACCTGGAATGAAAACCACAAAAATAATTTACGATAGTTTAATTACTCGAATACTTATTTCATCTTAGTATAAATAGTTTTCTTAAATAAGCTATAACTTAAAATAATATGTACAAATTGGACGGAATGGATGATCACAGTATACGTACGTAATGTAAGTATACTATTAATATAATCTACATAATACTACGTAGTGTTTTTACATCCATTGATGTAAAGATACAATTATTAAATTTAAATGCTGAAGGACCAAAAACCGTTTTGATTTTGAAAAAGCTTAGCTCAATTGATCACTTCCCAATTTAAGTTGGAAACTAGTTGTAAACAAGTTGTATACTAGCTTTAAACTAATATTAAAGTCGTTAATAGGTACCTTGCCGAGAATAAAAATAAATAACAGCCTATTATTTAGGTATTAACCATAACTGAAACTTATGCTAAAACCTTTAAATAAATAGTTATTATTAAATACTTCAAAACTTTTGCTCTCTAACCAGACATTTGAAGACCATAGTAAAACATTAAGAATAAGAATTAATTAACACTTACATACTATTTAAAAATAATATCACACTTTGTCTTGTATGTTTCATTACAATGCATAAATCGATGAAAGAATTACACCTTTTGTATTCGCAATCAAATAAATAATGTAACTTTCACAATAAATACTATACTCAGAGCAGAAGTAAGGTGAGCTATTATTTAAGCTTGTTGTTGGCATTTTCTTTCTCTATTCCGTGACAAGAGTATAATGAATAGAACAATACTAAAGTTAGCTTTTAACTTGGTACCGGTAGTCTTCAAGTTGCTTCTCTAGTACCGTTTCGCTGATGTTTTGCTGTAAAAAAAGAAAAAAAAAATTAGGCAACTACATAAACAATTAATAATAAAGGAAAAACTTAATAAATATTAAATATTGATTACATATTTATTCAAATACTCGTAGTACTTTTTCAATTTTCAAAGTGCATAGATAAAGTGCTAACTTGTCCGGATTAAATAAGACTATAAAATTCTCAGTTCCTATTTTTTCGGTCGTAATATAAAAGAAACTGATTGTGGTTTTAAGGGGGATATAAGACCCAAAGTATTTTAATTCTCAAGACTGCCATCTTTAGACTGCAATCATATGACTCCAAATGCGTTCCGAACCTTACTAAGATGGAATGCCTCTATTTATACTAGTAATGCTTAGTAATGTTTAGGGCTTCCGCAACATTTTTAGATTTTTAGCTAAATGAGAATGAGTGATTCCAAGAAGGAGAGTAATGTGTTTGACCTGTATATATATATATAGGTATGTATGTATGGTTTTTTGTTTGGTTTTAGAAATTGAACGGATGACCCGATTTCGACAAACGAGGTGTCGTTACATTCGGCTTAGTACAGTATAAACAGTAGTTCATCATCAAATAAAGGTATATCCCGCAGCGTGCAAGCCACCACAAGCAAGCTCAATAGAACGAACCAAGCCGGTTTAGTCGGGGCCGCGCTGTCGTTACGTTTGTTTGAAATATCGAGCGCGGCGCATCGACGCAACCCTAACGCCGGAGCGGCAATAGGTAACAGAAACGACTAAAGGGCCGAAGACAAAACATTTTTCTATTTATACTGTGGTCTTAGCAATGGGAGTGTTGCTATTAGATAGTAATTTAAAAAAAACGAAATGGCAGTATTAAAATGTAAAATGATATGGGTATAAGCATATTATTTAGATGACAATACGAAAAAAAACAGTAAATTTGTAAAAGTTGGCGTAAGACTTATGTATTTTGGATTATTTCAAATACATACCGGTATGTAAAAACAGGTGGTTCTTCAGGTTCGTATGTTTCGAGAACCCTCTAGAGCAAATGTGGCACTTGTAGGGCCAGGAACCGCTGTGGACGTACATGTGTGACTTCAGGTCTCCAGGAGTTGGGAATGACTTGGAGCAGAGGCTGCACTTATGTGGTTTTTCCTGGGAACAAAAGAGAAAGATTGTTAGTAATCAGGTAAAAAATAAATTAAGAGTTTTATGACCACTCTATTACATACGAGTCTTTGTTATAAGTACCACCTAGAAAATGTGAAAATAAATCCTATAGAAATGCGACAACTTAGAATAGTGACGTACTTTAAGGCCGTATTCTCTTTAATGGTTTAGAAATGCGACGATGGTTTCGCTTTGTACGTACGGTAGTTTGAAATGACATTGTTAAATATCTGTAATTTCCTTTCCCTTTCTCAAAAAATACAAGTACTCAAACATAACAAAAAAACAGTGCACCCAACAGAAGAAAACAATAATCAGTACGATGATAGAGTTCACGGCGCCGCATGCCACAAATGAGTATGTAATGGAACGGGTGTTCGAAACATGTTTGTAGACGTGTTTCATTTCATTTTAATTATGTTTTATCATCTTTTGTGCGTACTACTGCTTTACTAGTCTACTTACATTACTTACATTGTAAACAGGATGATTTATTTTTTGATCTTATTCCAATATTTTTGGATCTTACATACCATTTACTTACAAATTTACCGTCAGAAATATTTATCAAATAAAACAATATAAGTAACAAATAATGATACTGATGAAATGAGTAAAATTTACAAGCCTACTGTTCATAACTTAATAAATCATCAGCACTAAAATATTTTTAAAGTTTCCATTAAATTTAACTTACACGTGCCCAGGAAGCCTTATTTAGTTTCGGTACCTACAGTCGTCAGCTAATATGCTTGTCGTTAGACGCCATTAGAGGCGGCTGCACTTCAATATACGACATTTACTAAAGTTAGGGAGCATTAAAGGTGTTAAAATAGTGATGTTCAGACGTTTATCGATGATACTTATATTTACCTTCTAAGGTTAAATTATATTAATATTATACTTTTAAATAAAGATAGACGTAATAATTAAAGTAACGGTATAGAAGCTATTATACGCGTCAGTGGCCTAGGAGGTGAGTAGTATATTATTGGGAGTTTCAAAACACATTTTACATGTTTTGTGTTTTGAAACTCCCAAGGCGTTTTTTGACGAAACGCTCATTTCGAGTTGATCGTTTTTTTAAACGCTAAAATAGGTGTTTTGAAACTCCCAATCGGTTTTGAGGTGTTTTGAAACTCCCAAGGCGTTTTTTTAAACGCTAAAATAGGTGTTTTGAAACTCAATCGGTTTTATGGTGTTCTGAAACTCCCAATCGGTTTTGAGGTGTTTTGAAACTCTCAATCGGTTGTATGGTGTTCTGAAACTCCCAATCGGTTTTATGGTTGTAATTTATTTAAAACTCTTAATAGTTTTTAAGTAGCATTTGATTCGAAATGCTCAATATTTTTTTTTTCTGAAATTCTTAGCAGTTATTTTATTAAGTTGTAATTGATTCGAACCCTTAGCATGCGTTTGACTTGATCAATGTTCAATTTTTCATTTGTTACTTGATTATTTCACAGTTAACTTGAGCAAAACTGTTGCTTGTACACCTGACAATTGGAGTCAGTTAATACTTTGTTTTTCAATTGTCAGGTGCACAAACAACGGTAGGTTATTTAGCAAAAGCTTAACACGATGGGCACAGCTAGCTTTGCACCCACCAGACCAAGTACATCTCTGCTCAACTCAGTGTAGTACGAGGTCACATAGCGCCCCAGTCGAGACATGGTTTGCTAAGGTGTTTTTCACAACTTGCTGCAAAGGTGATCAAGCTTCACAACAAGGACGGGCCACCCGGGATGCGATAAGTTCCCAGTAGTCTTATGGCCGCATTTTACGTGAAGGTGGATTTGGGGGCCTTCCACCAAGGCGTGGGTCATCCGTACCTACCACCGCATAGGTACAGAATCTCCAAAGTTCCAAGATAACATCGTTCAGCGGTTAGTAACAAGGGTGATCAGGCCGAGTCACAGGTTGCTGGTGAACCCTACCATTCCGCCGGTCGGTCACGGAAGGTGGGAGCACGCCGTTTAAATATTTTATGTTGTATATATATGAACAAATCTTAAAAACTTCGTTAGCGCGATGTAGACCTGAGCCTGTGATTGGATGGTTTCTGTGACGTGCTCGTAACGCGTTGCAAGAAATTATAAATATAAACTAGTTGCAAGTCAATAAATACGCCGGTCTGATTTGTATTTTCACTAGCACAAATAAAGTCTGCAATTCGTTAAAGTTTAACTTAACATGCTACCTTAATTTGCTGTCCCATCAGAATTAGACACGGCTATTAAGCAGGAATCATGACTCCTACTGTAAGGGTTACATTATGTTAAAGATATACGATCAAGCGATTAATAAAATATAAAGCGCACGTAAATCCAACAGCGGCACTAAACTTCAGAGGAATTTACTTTAGTTTCTAAACTTGTTTTGCATAGTAACACTATTGGATTTAACTTGGGTAGGGAATTGAATAATTATTGAGAAACAAAGTTGCAAAAACACAAAATTTTATTAAAGAAATACAAAAACGTAAAATAACGTATACTGTAAAATCTAATAGCTAACGTTACTGAGTCTTCTCACGATTCGGTCAACTAATGATTCCGTAGCACTTAACAATTCATCGTAGTTATCTTCGATGACAAATTGCACCGCCATGAGGTCATCAGCGTCCTGCTGCGATTCAAGGTTTGCAATACTGATCTTAATTAATCGCTTCCCTTTTTTCGCTTTTTTAATTACATGCGAGTTTAATCCAATATCAGTTTTTATTTGCACTGCTCTCTTCTTTATCTTGGGTTTTTTCGGTGAATTTTCTAAAGATGGATTTTGAATTTGATTTATACATCTATTCTGGTATTGCAAATAAGCATCCATATCTTGGGAGTAGCCAAATGGTTCGTCGAATGCCGCAAGGGTTTGAGACGAAAAAGACGGGAACTGTTCGTTGGTATCTTTCACGGAGTCAATGTTTTGAGAAGTCATCATACTCTGCAAAATAAGAGAATATAATTAGATTTATATCTACTAGGAAAAAAACAATATCAGTATATTAGTAAATAAGTTAGGTACTCACCGTTTAATTCAAGAACTTCAGTCAGTATTATTGTAGGTACGGGATACGAAATAAAACTGCGACTTTCTGAATTGGCGTCTAAAGATGAACTGAGATATTAAACGTATGTATTTATATTTTTCCTTTGCTAAACACGTGCACAGCTCTAATACAGGTTTAAACATGTATTATTGAGCCCTACAAAATATAATATGCTAAACACGAACTTAACTCCAGTACAGGTTTATTCAAGTATTGTTGACAAGTCCTATAAAATAAATCATTCATCGCATTCAGTGTAAATTGAACCTAAATGAAGTCGGCTTCTTTGTTAAACGACGGTTCCTTTCATTGATGCACCGATTACGACATATTTAACATGATACTTTTGTTTGTAACACAAATGCTTACTTTGCAAATCGACGTCTGAGGTATTAAACCTTTATAAAAACTTTGTTTTGTTCGCATTCCGTAGTACTGTTATTACAAATAGAATGTTATAAATATCTAAATGTTGAGAACTTCTGTGAGTGTTGTAAAGTGCTGAGCGGAAACTTTTTACGTTATAACGCGTAATTACATTTATTTCTACAAGAAAGTCAGTGTCAATCAGTCGCAAACTACAACTGCATTAAAATAATGTTCGTAAGTTTTTAATATTAATGTGTTCTGATATGGTTTTATTGATTATTAATTAAATAAATTGTATACAATATTCCATGTTCTTTTTTTTTTTTTTTTTACAGGTCTGATACGGAATACTCTGAAGTGAAAGTCTCCAAGAAGACTCGACCATATTCGGAGCTTCAAGATCCTGCTCCAATTTCAAGGTAATTAATTAATATCTAAGGTGCTGTGTGTTAGGAGTGCATTGTCGCGGTGTAATTATTATGTTTTGTGTTTTAAAGGTCTACGAAGCCGAAGGTGGTAAAAAAGAAAACCCTGCTGCCCGAATCAGGAGACGAAGCCTCAATACCTCGGTAATTCAATTTTAAACAATTATTACCTGATTACATTTTAAAGTGCTTTATTATATTATAGAACTTCTGTTTTATAGGTCAAAGAAGTTGAAGCTGTCAAAAACGAAATTCCCGCCGACTGAATCTGAAGACGAAGCACCGACTCCACGGTAAGTAAAATATGTATTTATTTCAGTAAATGGTAATTTTAAAAATAAATTTAAATAGGTAAGTACTTAGCTCTGCACATGTTTGTTCCGTTTATTATTATTTATTTATTTTTTTATCGATTTACAGCTCAAAAAAGTTGGCGCAGACAAGTCTGCTAGAGCAGCTCAACGGTCCTGCAGGCGGCTGGATAATCGACTCCGACAGTGAAGATGGTGACTGGCGTGCTCGCAAACCCGAACCAGTGCTGCTGTCGTCAGTATTGATAAGGCAAGTTCCCGGGGGCAGGGTGCGTCGAACTGCACAATTATCAGGCGACCTTTTTCTTGAGTTAAAGTTATACAATGTGGCTGACATAAAAAGCATTTCGCCAAAAGATCGATGGGAGAAAGCTCTAGTTAATTTAAAACTACAGTTAGATGTTAATTCGTCAGAGGTGTCAGATATTAATAAAGTGCTTAAATTATGTAAGGACTATTTCGCTGAAGATGGAACGTTCTATCGCGATTTAAAATAATAATTCTAGTATTAGTTACCTCTGTTTGTAATATTTGCCAGCACTTTTCAAATAGTATTCTTAAAAATAAAAAATAAAATAAAATGAGTTGTAATTCTATGTTTTGTTGAGTTGAAATTAAATAATGTGGCTGACTTAAAACTATTGTGACAAAAGATCTATAGGAGAAAGCTGTAGTTAATTTGAAAATTTCACCGAGCGTTATATTGTTACTAAAAATAATAATTCTCGCGATACCTTTGTTTATCTTATTTTCTAGCACTTTTCATCTACTATTCTTAAAAAATAAAATAAAATAAAAAAACAAAAAATGAGTTGTAAATCAATATTTTGTTCTGTTTGCGAAACATCTGTTCCTAGTCGAGCTTTTTCTGCTCATTTACGAAGTATTGTGCATAAAAAGAATATTTCTATTGATAACGGTGAAGGCGTTGAAAAAATAGCTTCAGCTTTTAGAAGTAGGATAGCATCTTACCGTGTGCGGGGGCGTGAAGGCGGGCCAGACCAGGTTTGTGCACCAGCCGAGTTTATACGTAACCTTCGCGACAGTGTTCGTAAAATTTTGGAAGCAAGACAATCAGTGTTTAATACTGTCAAAGTCAATTTTGAATTATTTGCTGAATTTTCTTTACTTAAAAACGATACTTGCGACGTAAAATCTTTTGCAACGAAAAATATAGTTATACATCAGAACTATGATTTTAATGAAATATTTTTAAATCTTTTACAATGTATTTGTGGAAAAATTGATGAGTTTCAAGACAGGGATAGTAGTTGGGCTTTTATGCGCAATTTATACCTAGAGGTAAACATCAGTAAATATAACCCACTGAGAGCATCAGGATTCATTGATTTGCCTAAAAATATAAAACTAAAACGGGCGTGCATCAATATACAAAATAAAGATGTTTTTTGCTTTTTGTGGTGTGTGATGGCTGCTTTATTTCCCGCTAAAAATAATGTGCATAGGGTATCTTCATATCCCCATTATGAAGGTGTTCTTAATAGCAAGGACATGACTTTTCCTGTGGGATTATCTGACATAAAAATATTCGAAAAAAACAATCAACGTATTAGTATTAATGTGTACGCACTCAAAAATAAATCTGAAATCGTAGGTCCACTTTACAAAACCACATGTCGGAAGCAACATCATATTAACCTTTTAATGTTAGAAAACGGTCGTCAAACACATTACTGTCTTATAAAAGATTTAAGTCGCCTGCTTAAACTTCAATTTACAAAACATAACGGGAAAATATTTTTTTGCGATGAATGTATGATATTTTTTAATAGTCAAGACAAATTTAATGCTCACGTATGCGGGGGCGTAAAGACAATTTTACCTAATCGGGGTGCGCATATTGAATTTAAAAATTTTGAGCGGATGCAAAATATGCCTTTTATAATTTATGCAGACTTTGAATCCTTATTGCAACCAAATACGGATGAAAAACTTAGTTCGAAATGTACTACAACATTGCAGGAACACATACCAGCTGCATTTGCGTACTACATTGTTAGTTCATACGATAGCTCCCTAAACAAATTCGTGTCTTATCGTGGAAAAGACTGCGTAGAAAAATTTCTCGAATATCTGCAAAAAGATGTACATAGAATAAATAAAATATATTCTGACCCGAAGCCAATAACTATTACAGAGAAAGAAGAAAATGATTTTTTGAACTCTCAATATTGTTTTCTTTGTCGCAAGTTATTACTCGGCGATTCCGTGAGAGATCATTGTCATTTAACAGGATGCTATAGAGGGGCAGCCCATTCTTATTGTAATATTCGGTACCGCCTACCAACATTTGTGCCAGTATTTTTTCACAACTTATCAGGATACGACAGTCATTTGTTTATACGTCAGTTGGGTGAACTTCCTGGTCAAGTCAAAGTTATTGCAAAAAACAAAGAAAATTACATATCATTTACGAAATTTTTCATTACAAGTCGAAATGAATATATGCCTGTTCGTTTTGTAGATTCATTCAAATTTTTAGGAGCAAGTTTGGAAGAACTTGTAAGCACCTTAAATAAAGAAGACTTTATTCATCTCTCACATTTTTTTTCCTTTAAAAGAGCATTTCGATTTATTGAAACGAAAGGGCGTCTATCCATACGAGTATATGTCTAGTTGGAGTCGCTATGAAGAGCAATGTTTACCTCAGCCACATTATTTTTACAACTCATTAACAAATGACATTATATCCAAATATGATTATGAACATGCCGAGCTTGTATGGAAATCATTCAATATTAATACTTTAGGAGAATACACCGATCTTTACCTTAAATCAGATGTATTATTACTAACTGACATATTTGAAAAGTTTCGTCAAACTTGTAAAGTCAATTATAGATTAGACCCTGCTTTTTATCTAACTGCCCCAAGTTTAAGTTTTGATGCCATGTTACTTATAACTGGTGTGAAGTTGCAACTCATTGATGACCTTGAAATAATTAGAATGATTCAAAAAGGTATTCGTGGGGGTGTATGTTTATGTTCTACTCGGTATGCAAAGGCAAATAATAAATACATGCCAAACTTTGATTCCAGTAATCCGAGCAGTTTCTTATTCTACATAGACTGTAATAATCTATACGGTTATGCAATGTGTGGCAATTTACCTTATGATGATTTCAAATTATTACCACGGGATAAAATTAATGTACTCGATATCCTACAAACACCTGATGATTCGGATTATGGTTATATTTTGGAAGTGGATTTAGAATATCCAGAACATTTGCATGACTTGCATAATGACATTCCATTCTGTCCTCAAAAATTCACACCGCCTGGTTCAAAGCAACCTAAACTTATCCCAAATTTATATGATAAATACGAGTATGTCATCCATTATGTGCATTTAAAAACATGTATAAAACATGGCTTGGTATTGAAAAACGTACATAGAGTAATCAAATTTAAACAAGGTCCATTTTTAAAACAATACATAGACTTAAATACGAAGTTAAGACAAAAAGCTAAATCCGTGTTTGAGCAAAATTCGTGCAAACTTGCAAACAATGCTATATTTGGAAAAACGTTGGAAGACGCTGAAAAAAGGTTAAATGTTCTGTTAGTTAATGCGTGGAGTGATAATAGAAATAAAACAAAAAAGAAGTACACAGCAGAGCATCTAACAGGTAGACCTAATTTTCATAGTTCTACCGTTTTTAGTGAAAATTTTGTCGCCATACAAATGAAACCGGAATCGGTAACTCTTGACCGGCCAATTTACATTGGATTTACTGTTTTGGAAATATCGAAAACTCATATGTACGATTTTCACTATTCTGTCATGAAACCTTTTTATGGATCTAATTTAAGTTTATGTTATACCGATACAGATTCTTTTTTGTATTCCATAAATACAGAAGATTTGTATGTAGATATAAAACGAAATTTTCAACATTATTTTGATACAAGTAATTATTCTGTCAGTAACGCATACGGTATAACTCTTAAACATAAAAAAGTACCCGGTTTATTTAAAGATGAACTTGGTGGAGAAATAATAAATGAGTTCGTTGGCCTTAGGTCTAAATTATATTGTATAAAAACAGAAAACAAACAACTGAAAAAGGCTAAAGGCACAAAGAGACATGTATTGCGCGGTGTGGATTTTGAGGAATATAAAAAAGTACTATTAAATAAGGAGCGGATAAGAAAACGCAATATTGTATTTAAATCTTTAAAACATGTTATTTTTACTCAGTCCTTGAATAAAGTAGCACTGTCGTCAAATGATGACAAACGCGTTATACTAAATAATCAAGTCTCGACGTTGTCTTGGGGTCATCAATCTTTGTTTTAATATTAAAGTTAAAATTAGATTTAAGGTGCTATGTTATAAACAAAGGTGTGGTAATTAATAAATAAACGTTATTTCCTATCAATCTGGTTTTATTTTACTTCTAAACCTTTTGTAACCCCTCTGGGTCCAATTCGAACTTTAAAATTAAAGTGCCCATAAAATAACAAATAGTTGTCATTATCATTGTTATTTTAAACTTTTACAGGCACTTAAATTTGCAGTTTTCGAATCGGACACTATCGTATCATATGTAGGTAGGTATATAAAGGGAAATAATTATGAAATAAAAATATGCTTTACAGTTATAATATTTATTGTACTTTATTACAAATGAGAATACAATGATAAATTATTTTCAGAATACCATTTTTTAATACATAAAACATTTTTTAACGCACAAGATTTTTTATGCGTTGAACAACTATAACTACTCTGGTCCTTACAATATTTTTGATACATAGATTCAAATTTAGGCAAACCGTTACAACCCAAGTCAATTACGGTACAGTTACTACACAAATCTTTAATCCATTTAACTTTTTCTAACCCTTTTACATATATTTTCTTGTTTTCCAAAAAACAGTGTATCATTCTTTTAAATTCCCTATAATCAACAAAGCCCTCATGCCATGAAATACCTAGGTTTTTCTCTATCCATCTTACTTGTCTTTTTTCGCTTTCCATTAACGTCGAAAACTTATATGGAGGTTTTATTGAAAATACTTGTGTGTATTCATTGGTACCGTATGCAAATTCTTTAACAATAAATTCATTTTGAAATGATTTAAACCCCTGGAGGTCTACGAACAAACAATCTGAATTCATGATATTTTTCGTGTAATGTTGCTCAATGGTTTGTATTCTAAAATACTGTCATTCAGAATAAGACAGTAAGCCGCGGTATTGTCGGGTATGTCTTGTTCACACTCTAGTTCAACTCTAACATCTATTGAACCCGTTTTTAAGGTTTCGTTTTGTCGAGAGCAGTCGATGACAAACAGAGGTGCTTTTTCTTTAAATTCTTGCGGACTCAACAACGGAGCTTCACTGCGGTTATAATAAGACTGTTGGAATTTAGCGTACTGTTCGTATAATATAGCAAACTTTTCAGCCCCAAAACTGACATTTAAACTTTCATATGGAAAATAGTTTGAATTCAAAAAGACTTTAACGTCTCTCAAATGACAATGATCAAAGTACGTTATATCTTTGTCAGGCATATTTTTTCTGTATGTTTTTAATCCAATTATGACGTATCGTGGTTTTTCAATTTGAGATGAAGTTTTGATTGCCCAAGAATGTTTTGATGTTATAGGTAAAAGTGGATACTCATAAAGATCCCAATTCCTAAAAGCTATCTGAATTGCATGATCTTTTTCTAACTGTCTGAGTAACCTTAATCTTTCTCGGTCAGAAACTTTGATATGAGGCATACGCCATACTATTTTAGATATAGTAATGTTGTCTATGTATTCATTTGTGTTCAATTTTACACTATTTAAATTACTATTCGATCTTAAAAGAATAAGTTCATGCTTACTGTTAATAATAATTTTATTATAATCCTCTGCAAAACCAAGAATCTTATTTAAAGGAACTGATACAGAAAATGATCCATGTGTAATTTTTGTGCCATTAACGTCCCACCCCCATACCTTCGACATCGATGATTCGAATTTATTCATGGATACAAGAGATTTCATAGTTGTTGTAACGCCAGCATTTTTAATTTTATCTATTTCGATTCCATTCAGCTCATATCGAATGTCTTGAAACAGATGGAGTATAGGGTTATTTGTAAATTGAACGCTGTTCACCTGCGTTTTTGTTTCTCTGTTGAATACTGCAATAGTACCCTCTATGTATAGTGTGCTTGCTGATGGTAATAAGTAGAGGTCTTGCTGGTTAATAGGAATACGGATTTCATCGTTCAAATTAAAACTTGTTACGTACGGTTTATACGAATGATATTCAAAACTTTCAATCGTGTTATCATAGCTAAAAGGATCTGACAAGTTTAGTATACTCATTTTAATAAGCCTATATATTTTAAAAATTGCTTATTTTCTTTCGTAAGCTTTGAAAGCTGATGTTTAGGTGTTCTTTTCTTGATAGCACAATGAGTAATAACATGTTTGTTGTGCGATACCACACTTTTATTGAAATCTATCATTTTTTCGAAGATGTAAATATAATTGAATCTCTTCACCTCGTAAATTAACTAAATTGCCGTTCGCGTCTAATATTCTTATTTTAAGAGAGGTCAAGTTGTTTTGTGTAACAGGGAAATAGATAACGTTTCTCGGTGTTTCTATCATCCGATAACCTGGTGGCACGTTAGGAACAAACTCATGAATAATATGGCTCGGTTTTCCGTTTACAAATGATCCGCTCACTATGTCACATTCAACTCGCACTATAGTTGTAGACAGAATGGACACAGGAAAAGGGGACTCTGTTAATATATTAGCTTGAACAGTTTCTTCTCCGAAACCTAGTACCTTACCTATCGAATTTTCTTTGTTAAAATATACAGTTTTAGAACACAATATAGACGTTTTTAACGTATTATTGTTACATGTCAGGGAAAATGTGCATCCCTGCAAGTGTTTTTTGAGGTAATCGTCAAGGTCTTGAAGTTCATATGACCCCTCTGGAATTTCTACTACTTCATTTTGACCGTAATAAAACTTATTATTTCTATAGTCTATATTAGGTATAGAATTAAAAGTCGACATATATAGCAACCCACATTCATATTCACCATCGAGTTGAAAAGCTGGTGAATAATTTGTGATCAAGGTAGAAGAGGTTCCGGTTATAGACAAAGCGAAAGACATCGTGAGAATGATAAGCTTTTTACTGTACAGAGATATTTAAACGGTTACTCCAGAATGTTTTTAAATATTTCAAACACAAATGACCACAATTAACAGTGTTAAACTTTTGGTAAGTGTTAAAATTGTATGATATATCATGATTTTTTAAATACTTTATTATTTCTATCGGTGGCTGAAGATCACCATAACTGTTAAAATATTCACAATAATTATTATCTTTGACATAGGCTACCCAGTGAGTTCCTTCGTTTTTACTACTATCTAAATTGACGATAGCACATTCCACTCTTTTAGGACGTTTTGGCAAATTATCTCTCATATAAACACCGCGAAAATGAGGGATATCTGCTGAGTGTTTTAAAATATCAACATTTGTAAGGGCACGTCTGGGTAACCTATGCGTTAGTTTTTTGACTGTTTCAAACATAATCCCTTTCCATTCTTGTACGGTTTAATATGTAATCCTTTTCCTAATGCGATAGACTCCATCATCTTGTTATGACGTTCTGATTCGGCCAAGTTTTTTCGTGCAGCTTTGTAATCTCCAACAGCTTTAGCGATCCCGGCAGCTCCTCCTGCTAATGATCCTAACGCCGAGAGCCCCGCGAAAATAGGTATTAGTGGTAATATACCTCCAGTTTTCGGAATTGGTATTAAACGAGGAGCTCTTAGTATACTATTATTATTACCAATTAATTTTCTTGCGGCAACAAGTGCGCGCTCGATCAAACTGGCGTTATTTTTAGATTTCTTCTTTTTCAATTCAGTGCGTATCTTAGAAACGTAGTGTTTAAATGATTTTATCCCTGCACCGGCTTTTACTTTAGACTTCATCACTTTGCTAACTAGCCATGAAGCGAGTTTTTCTCCCTTTCCAACCCCTTTCGACTTCAATCTTTGTTTAGCCATTTTATAAAGTTCTAAATCTGCACGGTGACGCTCTGCTAAACTAGAATATTTATCGTAAGCAATGTCGTGTTGCATGCATGCGTTATCCAGCGCATTAATTCCCTTATCGCCTCTTAGCAATCGTTCGTGTAATTTTGTACCAGGTCCACAATAATTATAACCAGGCAAGTGCAGTTCAAACGGTAAGTGATTAATAACACTATTTAAAAGTCCTCTTCCTTTCATATCCTATATGCGAATGGTTAGTTCTCTTACGTAAAATCGTATAAGTACATTTAGACAATAGCATTTCTATCAATCCAGCTGTTTTCGCTATCATTTAGTCCCAACCACTTGACATATAATTTTCTGCCCCTTTTTTTAATAATTTTTTCTATGAGGTAAACGTCAGGGTATTTAGTTTTCTGAAGCTCTTGTTCGTAAAATGACCCGAGTATAGGATTATTTCGTTGGTCGTTGATATGGTAAGTCACCGGTTGAGTGCGACTAACTTGTTTAATAGTAAATATCTCAGTAGACCAATTAGGTGTATAACCTTTATGGAAGGCGCTCTTATACTTGCTTATACGTACGCGATCTCCGACGTCGAATTTATTTAGTTTATAACGAAGATTGGACTGAGATTTTTCTATGTTTTTCTTTACTTCGGTTTCATTATGAAAATTAACATCAGCTGGTTTAAATTTTGTTGTTCTATGCACAGTTTCATTATAGGATTTTACTACATCATCTAAAGGTTTTCCAACCCATTTGTAATCTCCAATGAAACTAAAATATTTGTAAAGTTTGTTTTTGAGAGTTTTTATTAATCTTTCGACGATAGATGCCTTTTTAATTGAATACGTGGAATAATGATTTATTTTTAAAGACTTTACGTAACAATTAAATTCATTATTGTAAAACTCTTTACCAAAGTCTGTCTGTAAGTTTATCGGTACTCGTTTTGATGATTTAATAATTTGTTCGAAAGAATTTTTAACTTCTATTTTCGTTTTAGATTTTGTTGGAATACACCACGCATACTTTGAAAATGCGTCTATTACAACCAAAATGTATTTATATCCTCTATTTATCTTATGTAAATTTTGTAAGTCAATCAAATCCGCTTGCCACAAATCATCAATTCCTTTTAATAAAACTGCTCGTCGCTTAAAGTTTTTTCGAGCTGATCTGTGTATCTCGTTCACGACTTGCTGCTTTGCCATTGTTTAATTTGTTGAAAATATCGTCTATTTCAATTTTTGAATAAAAGTTCAATTTCAACTGATTTGCCAACTGATGAATTTGAGAATTTATAGTATCAAACATAGAATCTACATACTTCTTCTGATAAATATTCTGAACGAGCTGATCGACGTACTGCTTATTAACGGCATCATCAGGTGACGATGGATGTGCAAGCCCCTTTAATCTTAATGATTGTAAATCGAAATGTCCATCATCTGATCGGAGCAAAGCATTATTTTTAAGTTCAGTAACTTCAGATACACGCAGGCGTTTATGAAGATGATGTCCGAATTTGTCTATATTCATTTTATGATATATTTGCACGTCAAAAGTTCTGCCTCGACTAACGATAATTATAGTAAAGTAACTGTTTTATATATTAGCATTGTTAACTAATCCTGCTTCTTGCAGTTCTTCAATAACAGATATGATTTCATTATCCAATCCTGTATTACCAGCTTCACGAGAAGCTATAAGCAATTTTAATCTTTCTACTAATTCGTTTGGGTTATCCCAATATACATATGATACATCGGTTTTAACTCTTTTCATCATCGGTAATCCTTCACCACTTATTAAACGTTCTTTAGCCAATTTAAAAAGAGGTCTTATTACGTATAAATATTTCATACCTTTGTTGCTTTTTATTGGTTTATTAGGATTAAAATCTCTTCTATGTGCATTAGTTTCTAATAATAAGATTTTATAATTGCGTTTATCATCCTCAGTTATATTATTTAAATCCGATATTTTCTTAAATAGCAATTCGTTTAAACCTGGTGATAAATAGTAAGTTTGACCATTTACTTTCAGTTTTTTGTCACTTGTAGTGTATACCTGACAGGATCCCAACATTAGCTTGTCCCGTTCCGTTCGAACACCAAAAGGTATATTTAAGTTGGTCATATAATGCTTTTGAAATTTAGGGTCATCACGAGGAGATGCGAAAGAATCACTCGTCTTAAATGAAATATCGTTAGTATTTTCACTTTCCACTCCATCGCTTACATCACTTTCATCGCTGTTTGATGTCTCATCCCCTTCATCTTCATTATCAAGACTAGATTGAGAAGATTTCCTCACAACCGTTTGATCATGAATAGATTGCCTCTTTTCTTCACTAGGACTCAATTTTAATCCTTTTACCGACTTTTCCCATTGAAATCTGTCATTGGAATCATCATCATTAGTATTTAAGTAATTATTCTCATTTTTAACTTTAACTATTTCATTAAGTGGTTCTGTTATTGGTTTCAATACTGATTCCAACATCATATCATTATCAGTTTTCATATTACGAATCAGTCTAACCTTCTTTTTAATGGCTTCGACAGATTTAAGTACTTTTTCTTTCAAATTTTTCTCGTCATTGATTTTAAGATTCATGTCTGATCTTGATGGTTTCCTATGAAGCAATAAATGTTTCATAATAATGCATCATGTATTATAGTTAATCCATAATGATAAATGTGTCAAAACTCATTCTATAACATCCTGAATTACGACTACAATCTTTATTTATAACCAAGTAACTATATGGCAGTTTCCATACTTCGGCACACATTTCTCGAAACTGTGACCATGACATATCGCTTCCAACGTGCTCATCATAAACATGACGCAAATTAACATCATCTTGCTTAAATAGAATTATTAAGTTAGCATTGTCTCTTATTAATTGTTTAGGTATTTTACTATAAGTTTGATTAAGGTAGAAGCTATCAATATTTTTATGACGTCCCATTGCAAAGTAATCCCTTATGTTGTTTTGATTTTCACATGCAACATCATCAAATATAATAATGGAGTTAATGTTAGCTTCATGTGGACTTAGTACTTCATCATTCTCACTATATTTTTTAAATTCGACTGATGGAACCAACATTAGTATTTTTTCTAAATACTGATACATAGGTTGGAAGAGAGTTTTAGAATAAACATAAAGGTTTTGAAAGCGTAGCCCCCGTTCATGCAGCAGAAGACCGACAAGTAAATTAGTTTTTCCACAGTTAGAGGGACCACAAATGATACTTCGAATTGTGTTCGGTAAAAGTTCTCCATGACGTGAATTGCGATCGTGGCGAACTGGACAAACGACTTCTAATTGCAAGTTTTGAAGTTGTTTCACAAACTTCATATTTCCAAATATAAAAATAATATTACTACCTACGTGTTGTAAGCATGAAAGGTCTGTACACAATGAGACTAGACCTTCAAGATATTGAGTAGTTATATGTGAATATGTTCAAGTTTTTAAAACTGTATGAACTTCTTAGCCGATTGAGAGTTTCAAAACACCTCAAAACCGATTGGAAGTTTCAGAACACCATAAAACCGATTGAGTTTCAAAACACCTATTTTAGCGTTTAAAAAAACGCCTTGGGAGTTTCAAAACACCTCAAAACCGATTGGGAGTTTCAAAACATCTATTTTAGCGTTTAAAAAAAACGCCTTGGGAGTTTCAAAACACCTCAAAACCGATTGGGAGTTTCAAAACACCTATTTTAGCGTTTAAAAAAACGATCAACTCGAAATGAGCGTTTCGTCAAAAAACGCCTTGGGAGTTTCAAAACACAAAACATGTAAAATGTGTTTTGAAACTCCCAATAATATACTACTGAGGTGTCATTCCGTGATCGCAAATAATCAAATTTCACGTGGGTACTGAAGAAGCAAATAAGGGAAAAAATATGTTTTCATGGTTGATTTGCTAAGTAATTGGGGAAATCACATGTATCAGTTGAAATTCTTTATTACACATGGTTATGTAATAATTTGTCTTTTTAACTGACATAGCAGTTAAACGAAGAAAAATTAAAACAACAATTTTGTACGGTAAAGTGTTCACAAACATACACATAAATACACTTTTATCGATATGAAACTTTCCATTACCTAGTTTCCCACTGACAGTGGTTTATACAAATTGTTTAAAAAAAGCGCTGATGACTTTAATTCAAGACAAATTGAATAAACCATATCGTCGTTCCGCTGTGGCTTTCGTGGACTCAATTACCATAGTGACGGTAAACGTGTTGATGGAACACTTTGATGGTAGACCATTTGGCTTATTTAGTTTTAAAACGCACTAAATGTAAATTAGCGTTAAAGGAATTATAATAACAATGCGAAATAGGCTTTGTACTAGTAATACAAATATATTGACTTAGCGCCTATTATATATGATTGTGGTTTTAGCCTATGATAGTAAAAACCTAGATATCTCATTCTAAAATTAAACTACCTAAGTCAATTGTTTAATTTTTGTTAATAAAAACAAAATTATTTTTTCTTAATTAGGAAGGTGTGAAAGGAAGCCACTAGCTAAAAATAATTTGTTTTGGCTAAATAGAAACCCGAGAACGGAAATCAATATTTCTTTTGTTCCCTTTGGAACATCATAAACTCATTAGAACGAGTCTCAATCAGACCACTACCAAAAATCCAATTTGATTACCTAGGACCGACCCTCCCATTCATTTTCGCTTACCGCCCACTACCTCTTACAAAAATATATTAAACATACAGCGACTAAATCTAAAAGTCGATCGTACAATGCATCCAAAGAAGCAGTTAAGACCATCCTAAATCATTTGGATTGCTATCTGCGGTAGCTCAATCAAGGGGCAAAAAAACGACACCCGATATTATATCGACCTTTCTCGCTACCGAATATTGCAATATACATATAAATCAATAAACAAAGAGCCATTCGTTGTCAGACAATTTCCGTTGGATAAATCACGATGCGGACAAAAAC
Source organism: Acleris emargana (assembly GCA_927399475.2). Taxonomy (NCBI): domain Eukaryota; kingdom Metazoa; phylum Arthropoda; class Insecta; order Lepidoptera; family Tortricidae; genus Acleris; species Acleris emargana. Next base: position 11,397,533 of record OV656841.1, on the reverse strand, counting down.
TGGTCCTTATGTGCTACAGTAATGAATAGGCAAAGGTTTGGGACATGTAAAGCATCGATATTTATGACATAAACTTTGCAGTATAAAGGATGTTCATAATTTGTGCTACCTGTTTTGTAGCTTAATATTGAAGAAAAAATGGGAAAAAATGAAGCTTAAATCACACCGTGCAAAAAAGGTAATAATTATTACAGCCAGTTTTTCTCAATTTTCTCTTTTAATTCCAAACGATTCCTACATATACTAACCTAACCCACTAACTTAATTTAAGCCAATATTTACTATAAGTATATAAAAAAAACTCAGACGCTGATTGCAAATTGAAATTAAAAACATGCACTTAACTTTGCTACTAAATCGCGGCAATATCGTCAGCATAATCATTCCCGATCACCAATCCAGTATCTTGCACAGTGACGTATGGCCGCCGATACGCCCGGCCCGCGTTATGGAAATCGAATGCAAATGGCCTGTGCTTCGGTTAATTTAACTAAATAAATTGATGCACCAGTAACGTGCGTGTAGGGACTATTAGGTTTTGGTATTTGCCTCGTTAGTTGTTAAGTCTCGCTTCGCAGTTTATTTATCGGCACTCAAGATATGTGCATTGCACGTTTGTTTGAGATGTATTTTTTAATATTTTTTGTAGGAGTGTGAATTCATGAATCAATTTTATTATCATGTATGGAAATTTGTACGCAGTTTAATAAATAAAAAACAACAGTGAAAATAAGAAAAGTGCAAAAACTAAAATAATAACAACAACAAAAATAAATATGCAAGTTGTTTAATATCAAATCAATGTCTTCAATAAAATGCAGTTCACTTCCTAACTAAATTAGAGTTATGTACGATTTATATTAATATATTCAAAGAATAGACGATTCAATTAATAACCGTGTCCCAATTATTGATGCCCGCTGGTAATCAATATTGAGCTCAATCTGGACTCAAGACAAGGAGCGGTTTAATTGGGCCCTCGTGATAATATAACGATGGCCCTACGTTATGATTACAACCCTGGCAATAAAGACGTACTCACAAGCCTGTTGAGAAAGGGTTATTTTAACAGTTGTATCACTTATGTGTACCTATGTCATGACAATCTCACAAACTAAGCTCGAGGCTTGTACTATGGACATTGCATGAAGACAAACATACATGTAAAGAAATAATATATACAAAAAATCTAAGACTCGGGAACAATTTATACGCGCGCTCATCACGCAAATATTTGCCCATGCCGGGTATCAAACCCGAGACCACTAGCTTCATAGGAAGGGTCACTACCAAGTGGGGTTATCATGAAGGTATGATTTAATTATAAGTTTTAAAGTATTAGGTTTAAAAAAAAAACAAAAGTTAAATCATTTTCTATATTTAACGTGACGTTCACAAAATGCTCTTATTTACAATATTATTGTATAAAATAGTAAAATATACATCTCATTGAAGTTTTTAGCTTGGTCACACATTAATAAAAGGATGCGATTAATTTTTATAATTAACATCAATATTTATTGCTTGACTTCAATGAACGAACAGGAACGATACGTTATAACTGTAGAAGAGCAACATTTACAATATAAACTAGTTGACGAAATGCGCTAGATAAAACGAAATCCGTAGATTAATGAGTGTCTGGAAACGTTTTATCATGTTTTTATAAGTTTTATCAAACAATTTATCAGTGACAGAAGTGTCGCAGAATTCTTAGGTGCTGAAAGTTATCCCACCAAAGATCTAGATCTTTTTAGTTGCTGATGATCTAAAACCCGACCTAGTGATTTATGTCTGACCTGCTAACAGTGAAGTTTTTACTGTTTAAACAACCTTTTTCTTTTTCTTAGGTTGTCCCCATTGGCACGGTCGTTCCCCTTAATCTTGACACGTCACTACACTATTTAGTTATTTAGTATTATCAACAGTTCATGTAGCAACCAACCAAGCTGCGCCAAGCAGCAGTGTTCGCATCGTTGTGTTCCGGTTTGGGGATAAGACAGCCGGTGAAATGACTAGCATAGAGGCATTCCATCTTAGTCCTCAGGTTTGGCAACGCATTTGCAGTCTTGTGAATGCGAATGTCTATGGGTCACAGTTTCCACTTACCACCAGGTGGTCTGTGTGCTCGTTTGCCTTCCCATGATATATAAAAAAAAAACTTGATTGTTGATATACATAGTTCATGCTGTCTACCTTACTTTACCATCAATGCCAAAAACAACATTTTATATTTTACTATCAACTGTGCCTTTTTAGTATCCAACGGTTTATCTTTGCATTTAGCATTAATATTATTATATTAAGGGCTTTCGGTAGTAAATCAAACTTCGTCCCACGTGAAGTCGCCCTAAGTTAGCTATTTCATTAAGTCACCTCTCAGGAATAATTTAATCAGTACGGTCAGCAAAAGAACGATAAAGCATGATTGATAGCGCTGCCGACGGTACAGATGCAATCGGCGGCCGTATGCAAGTTATTTTTGTTCTTGATTATTTTACGCATACCGAGATGGGACAAAAATAGCAGGATATTTATACGTTTCATTTTCTGATTACTGATATGAAATAGATTTTTCTTTATTATAATTGAGTGCCGGGATTTAATAAGGTTTTTAACTACTGGTTGTACTTATCTGTTCTTACTCTATATCTAAATAATTCAAGTATGATAAGTTTTAATAGGAAACACCCTATAGGTAATTTGTAGGAAGAAGGGCAAAACAGCTCCAGTTTAATAGAAGCTTTATTCTAATGAGCAAAGATTCAAAATTTTAATGAGATTCATTGGGTGTCGTATCATTTTTATAGTGGTGTTATTGAGTGACACATCTGAGAGGCCGGTACTTAGCAAGCGAGCAATATATTTTAATATTCATTTGATGGAGTCGTGAGTGTGAGATAACGCCAAGACAGCATCATCTATTTGTAACATAGTGTGTTATTATATTCATAATTGTTGTTTTTTGTACGCGTTGAAAGTTTTGATTTATTGGAGCGGAAACTATTTTTTACTTGGTTCATAGCTAGTACTATGTCAATTTTATCGATAAGTAATCGCAATCTTTTACCACGTGACTATTCTTTTAAGGGGTTTATACAAACTGAATTACAAAATACAATTGGGATAGACCAAAAAAAATAACTCACGGTTTTTACATTCTAATTCGAAAGAAAAGGTAATTTTAAGAGAACAATTTCATTAATTTTGAATTTGACCCAATAGTTTTGTTTTAATATCTCTTTTTATTTAGCAGAAATTGTATGGATGACATGATTATTTTAAATTTTGGTTGGCATTTTCTAATAAATTACAACGATTAAATGATATCTAATGATAAAAAGTGTTTGTAATAGTGTAATATAATATTTCAAGCGGTTTTCGCCTAACCCGTAAGAAACACCTAGGAGGACTTCAAGCCGAAAACGAAAGTCAAACAAAGGTCAAATATACTTTTGTCGAAATGTCCGAAATAGATAAATATTTAAAAAAAATATATAATGCAGAACGGCTTTAAAACCCTATTCCTCGAAATGGTTTTCAAATCAGAGTAATTAAAAAACAACATGAACGTCGATATGAACAATCCCAACTGTGCACCAACGTTGCGACAGCTCCTTTAAGTACCCGTAGTAATGTTACGTGTGAAAAGTACCTACAGAACAATGGCCGGCTACCGCCCGTGTCATTACCAAGTTTCATAAAATCACTGCACAATTATTGACACATCTGTTTTTTGCCGTCACCATCTCATCATTATGCTGCACTCAACTGATGCGGAAAATGGTATTATCTGCACGCATTTCTTTGCAAGTTGAAAAAATTTAAAATGGCTTCTCGCACGCGTTGGATGATTAAATTATGATTGTGAGTACGCCATTGGTCATTATTTGTAAATCAAGTGTATTGTTTATTTTTAAACGGCATCCGGATCAGTTGCAGATGGTGCTGACACGCGATCTTTATTATGCGGCTGTTATCTATGATTAAATAAGTAATTGTGTCTTAGTGCACACCCTGTATAAAATATTTATTATATTGCGCTCTATCTACATTTCTTATAATTCTATTTCTACCTTATTTAAATAATATTTTTTATAAATTCGCACGTTCAAGGCAAAGATAAAAAATAATTAATTCCTGTAATTTTAATTATTCTAACATGCTTATTTATAATGCTGACCAAATTAAACTAAGAATTAAAATGTAAATAATGAGGTAAACCATTTCAAGTGCTTTAACTGACTTTTATTTGAAATAAAAACCCACAATCCATTATTTTAAAGTATAAACCATCTCATAAAAGTAAAATTGTTAACAACACATAAACATAATACCTCATCACTTAACAAAACAATCACTGAATAAGCTCGTTTCTGAACAGTTCATCACGAAATAGAAATAAATGCGTCTGCATATAACATAATTATATATTATATTAAACTTATGAAGCGAACGTGAAAGCAGTCTTTAATCATGCCAAACAATACGCGATACATATATCTCGCATATAATGTAGACCAAATGAAAGGCCCCACAAAGCTATATTGAATTGTTTACGGTTGAATGGAAAATGTATGAGAAAGCACGCCGATTTATGATGCTCAAGTTTCTGTTGGATAGTTGCGCATGATTTGTTATTTGGTTCAGTTTACAAGTTAAATATTTTTGGAAAAGCAGCTTTATTTGTGTTTTTAATTATAAAACTTTTATTAAGTTATTTCATCAAAGCTTCAAACCTTTATTTAATAATACAATCAGAAGTTACCTATTTGTGGTTAGCATGATGTGGTCACCAAATTCTTTACAAAATGTTCATATCGTATTAAGCTATGCAAATATAATTTTATCTGTATACTATTATAATTCTGACCTAATCTGAGCATTCCATTCTTTGCATAAAAATAGGGCATTAATATAAAACACATTGTTTGTACTGTAACATCAAAATATCAAAAAGGTTTCCGTGTCATTTATTATTACGAATTCAATACTCAATATATTTATTACATTCCATATTTTACAAATGTTGTTGTAATCAACATGTTCATGGTATGTGGACCCTGTTGGGTACAGCAACAGAAACAGAGGAGAGGGCTTAGCTTTATAATATTATAATAATGGTATTTACTAATTTTAATTGCACTTTAATCATTCATTTTATTAGCATAAAAAAGATTGCCACAATCATAGGTTTTCAAAAACGCTCTTCCTTATCGTAGGACCTAGTGGCATTTGAGACTTATTTAGAAGACCATTATTATACAACATGTTACAAATTACCCTGTAAAAAATATAATAAATTATCAAAGCCAAAAATATTGTCAACCCTAGTAAGCAGTCATGTCAGGGAACCGGAGTTAGCATAGATTATTTAACAGAGAGGCCTACCTACCAATTTTAATAATTGACAACTTTAATGGTTCCACAAAGGTTCAATACTATGATGTCATTATGCTTAAAGTACTGGCTTCAAAAAACGTCAAGACGGTTGAAAAAAAAATGTTATCAATTTCAAATCTTCTTAAAATTTTCCATATTTTTTCCAAAATGACGATGTTTTCTAACTCAGAATATTACGATTTATGATGTTATGCGTAGGCCATGAAGATAGCATTTTAAATCGTGCTCGCGAACTGTATCGGAGGTTGTGCATTGAGAAAGGCGGAGCTCACTTTGAGCCGTTCCTGTAAATTTGACGTTCATTACGAAAAAGTAAGTGTTAGTTTAGGTTTCTTCGTTTAAAATCTTCCAAAACTCGACTTGTAATATTTTTTGCGAATTAGGTAAAAATATACATAAACATTTTGTGTGGTTTACTCTTTAATTTTACTGAAATAGGGTTTGTACATCAATGAAAAAAACGTTTTTTTTATTTTTATCGGTTAGTCATACAGTGATAGTACGGTTCTCAAATATTGTAAATGGACTTGTTATAAGGCACCATTTTAGCCCCTTTTGGCTTTACGGGTATTTTTGTAACATCCTGTATATCGGTTCTAAATTCTACTCGGTCATTATATCACAGTGTAAGGTGATAGAACTTGCGTTCCGACAATTTTTAATCAGCCAGCTCGTAGCGCCGCTGGCAATTTTGGCTGGCAGGAAGTAGTGTCCATTAATGGATTTTATTGCCCACTTTCCAATCTATGTGGATCAATGTAACCTGTACAGTGCAACTAGTTTACCAACTGATTGCTTGACATTTACTGTCTCCACAGATAAGGCAATATTTTTAGCCATTTCCACAGCAACTAATTGGCGTGATCAGGAAATGAAATCGTCATTTGTTTATGCTTAATTGGGTTTATGGTTATTAACAAATTTATGAAAAGCCGTTCTACTTGATTCGAGAAGTTTTTTTAGTTTAATGCGAGTAAGACTTGTAGAGCTTTTATAAATTAGGTATAAAAAATTCATAGTGAGAAATAGTGTTTAGAGAAAGTAAAAATTAAATTACACAGTAATTTAAATTACACAGTTACATTAGTTCGCAAAATTAAATTAGTTTTTGCTATTTAAATACTAAGCATCTCTAAAGTTGATTAGAACGTTATGACTTAATCAAAATGGTTTGTTATTTCAAAATAAAATGTTATACGGGTTATTTTCTTTAAACACCTTTTTAAAAAAACGATTCGATCGATTAAAACAAACTATCACAGAAATGGTCACTCAGTGTTCTCGTCGGAGCCGTATCTTAATAATCTTGAAACTTTGTCACCTGTCAAACAGTGATATTTCTAATTCAAAAGTTTCCCATTGAGTAGCGAGTAGCAATCTAAAAAGCCGTTGCGGCAATTCGGTTTTTTTAACCCCATACAAGGCAGGTGCATGGAAACATGCCCAGGCGCCGACGCACCGGTCCCATATACCCCCACTTAAGATCGTAAACGTCGTAAGTACTAACACAACTTGGCGTTTATATAACATTCTTCTTTGAAGCAACATATTTTTAATGAGATTATGGAGGCAATATGGCTATAAACCTGGGTCTTTTATACCGTATAAAAAATTAATCCTTTGAAAATGACGTATGTTGGAAAAGGTGCAATTTGGAATCCCGATTGCCCTACGTTTTTGTTCGAGACAAGTGGTTAAGTTGACATTAAATTTGATTTTAATTACAGACCAGTTGCACGACCCTGTTTTTATGCTTCTTTAAATCGTATTAGAGCTGGGGGTTTTGTGTTATTTTGACAGGTCCTTTGACGTAAATTATAACAGCATTTTTCTACTTTCAACAATATAGAACATTTTCCTACTAAATCAAACAGTAAAAAACCTACGTTAACAGAGTTTCTTATTATAACAATCTAAGAAATTTCATGTTATCCATATTTTGACCACTGATAAGATGTTCTATGGACGAAAGAATGACGATTGGTTAGTTCAAACAAAAACTTCTGCGTATATTCTTGCTGTTTTTTTAAACAAGCCAAGGCGGAAACATATATTTTCCTGCACTACAAATCGAGTACAATTTATCCAAAGCTAAGTGTCAGCGTCACAAAACGCGTTGACAAACGCAAATCGGATTCTGATTTGAAACAACTACCAATCTTCGTTGGTCCTCGTTACTTTATTGTGTGGTCCGAATACAGGTGGAAATTCTTTGAATTTAACGCCTTATCTATCAAGATACGCTACTTTAAAACCAACTTTTTGATGACTAAGGGCGAGTTGTTTGATCAGTAGTTAACTAATTGTGAAAAGTCGAAAAAGGAATCGAACATTTGACACATTTACTTTAGATTTAACTATTAGTAACGGTTTTCAACGATTAGATGAAAAAAACTGTCACGTGGATTGTTAATTTTTTACTGTTATATAATTAAAATAATCATTAGCGTCACGTAAACAGAAATATATCAATTGCTGTACTGTTGAATAATTGTCTTTTTTATTAATCAAACCTAAACTTAACTAACCTTACCTACACATTAGTTAGAAATGTAAAACTGAACTAAAAAGTTTATAATGATATAAATTTAATACTATGACTATGTGTAAAAGACCCCTCATTTAGCCAATTTGAAAATATGCCAATATGAAATTATTATAAAACATAGAAATAACTTGCTTCGTAAATATTCGACCCATTCATCATATTTTTATATTTAAGCTTATCTACAAAACTATGTACCGATCTTCAGGTTAATTTTATTACAATAACATTTAGGGCTTAATCAAATAATGTTACTTGAAGTGTCAAGTATGTTATTGTTTTTTACAAACCTAAGAAAGCAAGCACAAACGTTTAAAGGGAAGAATATAAATAAAATATATTATTAATACATTTATTTAAGGATCCGCTACTCGCTTTTGTCTTAAGTCTGTACCGTGATGCTTTGTGTGGTCAGCAATTGTGGTAGCGGGTGCTGCTACGACAGGACAGACGGACCGACAGTGACAACAAACAACGTAACGAGTAGAAAAGTGTCAAGTTAGTTCAACGATTGGCTGAGAGCTTCTGCTGTATACGGATTTTTAAATATCGCATTGTTTTTGATACATATCAGTGAAATATTGGGTTAAAGTAGGTTTTTATTTGATTTTTATATGTTTTCCTGAATATTTTTTTACCATCTGTAGCTTTTATATCGGTATGCATCCAACAAGCCTAGTTTGACGCTATGAGTAAATGAGAACAAAGCATCCGTCACTCTTGTACTAACATTGATGTTTCATCTGCATTTATTAACAGCCATAGGCGCGACCGTAAATAGCCCTGTAGGAACTAATTGTCCTTGACAAATTTAATTAAAATTGGTAGAACATTGAGTAATAAGTAAACATTTGATAATGGATTGTCAGAGCTTTAGTTATTTTTGTAGAAAGTTTTAAAAAGACAAAGCGCAATGAGAAACAATGGTTATGCGTGTCAAGTTGAAGGCTTACTTTAACGAGGTATTGGTCTTCCTTTTAGGGTTGCCACCGCTGATGAAATGGTTAATGATATAAATAAGCGACGATATCAAACATAAAATAAAGTGGTTGCGTTAGTTATTATATAAATTCTGTAAAAAAAACTTTTAAATTTAAAGCTATTTTATGAAGATCTAGCTCATTTTTTACTATGGTCCATAAAAATATGTCAAATGTGAAATGTGGTACATAAACTCACGCCTTCATTCCCAGAGTGGGGTAGGCAGAGTTAGATTCATATTAAACTATTGTAAAACTAATAAACTAAATATATTTCATTATTGTCAAACATACTTGCATAAATTTAATAACAAACGAAACAAATTTTAAAACGTATCACTCAGACTGATATTTCGTTCAAAAATAAAAAATAAACCTGTACCATTATTATAAGCACATGATGGTAACCCTACGGGACCGGTAACGTCTATTGTGAGCCGTGCACACATATCAAGACTGGACAATGATAGTGCCTTAACTAGCCGCCTTAATTCGCAGACAGCTCAAAAGATCCTTAAGCAAAGAAAGCCTATCAATCAGCCACAAGGTATTGAAAAGCCACTCTATGAATAACCTGTATAATATAAAAGTATTGAATGTGTGTATAGCTTTTTCACCAACCAACAAGGTCTAGAAGTTTTGTAAAATATTTCTTGCGTATACGTATTGTAATGTGTACGTAGATCATTCACCATCTTGTTATTTGCAGTTTCCAGTTTATAAATAAACGGAAAACCTCCAAATAGAAGAGACCTAGTCGATCAAAAATAAAACGTATCGTGAAGGCAATAGTGATATTAACTTGGCCTACTTTGATTGCAAATAAAAAGACTCCTCAAAACTAGTAACCAGTAACGAAAAGCTACCTAAAGTTATCATTTGTCCAAACATTTGTGACAAATATAATTATCAAACGTTGCAGCCAACGCTCCGAAAGCCAAATTCATTCCCACGACTGGTCAAGGAACCGTATCGACCAAGACGATACCGAAGACGACTCCAACAGACCGTGGCTTCACACGGCCGTGTGTGAACTGCTATATGAGATGACTACCGTTTTTTAAGGCTGTATGTATGTAGTTATTCTAAACTATTAATATATTTTAAAGTCACTGGGTTTTTTACTGCTCATGCTAAAAAAAATGGTCTGAAATAATTCAAAACCCAATCAAATTTGATGAAATATTTGTCTTGTAATGGCACATTTTTTTTAAAAACTACGCATTGTGGTGAAACAAAAATCATTTGTCAACGACCGCCTACCATCATCAATCAAGATTTCAATAAATATTACAAAAACGCGAAAGTGTTAATATTTATCTGTATTCCTTTCATCTTTAGAGTTCAACTGTTTAGCGACCATTTATTACATGTTATGCCGGAAAATCCGAAATGTTTCCGAGGGGATACCGATAGCAAAAAATACGCAGACACTAGTGATTATCTACATTAAAAATACCTTTTCAAAGTAAACCACAGCAAAATAAATTCACACAATACACCTAAGACAAAACACTTACTTGTATCACGCCTCACTGACCTTAAGCGATAGCAACCAAAGCATACAAAATCAAATTAACCTATTACAGTGTCGCCACGGTCTCCTGCGCAGGGGAGTTCCCACGATGACCTGACCCGGTAATTTATAGGCCCTTGAACGCCTTAACTATAACTGCCTGTGACCGCAGGTGCGTCTTAAGGGTTGGTGAGTAACTTAGGGTTTTGTCTTTCACTGTTTAATTATTTGCAAGATGTCAATTTAGGTTAAAAAAAAAAACTTAGGCAGTTTTATGTGTCAATCTACCTAGAAAAAACACCGTTATAATTTTAAAAGGCAATCATTCTTTAACATAAATTATTATGAGAATGATCATAATGAAACAAAAAGGTATAGAATAGCCGAAATACATAATATCAAACGTAGTTAAAAGGGTTCAGAATTAGTTGATGAACCTAAATTCTTAACAACGCAAAAAATCATGTTTACTGATTGTAATTATGGTTTATTTACTCTTGTGCAAAAGTAATACATTCTGTGAAGAATTGAATTTACCTTCCAATAGAAAATCTCGGATCTGATAGTGCATTTTTATAAAGGCTACCGCTAATTCAGATATGAATTTGTCTAAATAAGTCATGGCCAAGTAAAATCTTGTGAGGTACCTAAATTCATAGATGCAAATCGCAAGAACGCTCTAGTTGTTTTCTTTTTTTAAAGAAACATGAAAAAGGAGGAAATATTGTTTATGTCTTGGCGCACCCCTGTGCCCACGGACCGTAGGCACTTGTGTGATTTTCTTAAGTCGCGGACAACATGAGGTCATAGTTAAAGTAAAAACTTAGGTGGGGCGTTATGGGAAGCGAGCACGGTAACATCACCGTATAATGTGCACCAAGCTTTACCGACCCGTAATATGGCACTTTGGAATATAATATTATCATCACTAAGACGTAGTTGTTACGTTTTTAAAGCTTTTAAAATGTTCGTGTGAAGCTTTGCTTTGAATAAATAGTCTTCATCTTTTAATATGACAAAATAATCGGCATTTTCTTGTATAAATTCCTTTGCACTATGATACTTGTTTCACATAGGACGCCTATATATATCTATATAATATTAACCGTCATAAATTTTATGTAAAATAATCTATTAGAATTATCATTTTATAGTACATAAACCATCACGTCATTTACTACTAGCAAGTAACGACAAGTTTTATAAAAAAGTAATTACTGTTGCATCCTAGAGTGTCATGAAAAAGGATACGTATAGCATGTGAATTATCAAAGAAAAAAAACAATAATGGTGTCCATTGTGTTCGCAATCAAGGATAACTGGTTTTTTTATTTCCGTGATGAAGTAAAGTGGTGGTAATAGGATGTTATTGAATAGGGAATTATGTGGATGATTGGAAACTCGACGTTATCCTGAAGAAAACCGAACACCAGGTATTTAAGTTGCAGTCGGTTTGCACAGTAATGTTAGAAATTAAAGGTAAAATCTTAGTTACTTAATATTAATCAAACTCTCTGATTTAGTAGAAAACCTATTATCACTACTTTTGGGTCTGTTGATTATGTTAGGTCTGGACGAGAGCCTAGCGAATACTCTCAGCAATACCTTGGCACCTAGTAATTCTCTTTTCTCACTTCTGATTCAGTTTCTCAGCCAAAACTTTACGCATGGTGGAACGTGCATGTTTGAACACATATAAAAATAAAATGGATTGCGTGAAACTTTCATAATTTGTAATTGTTTTCAAAATGTATTTACCATAAGGTGTCTTCCCACGGTGGTCTAAGACACATGACTTTTCCGCTTCGCTACGCTGCCCAGCCACGCAGAGTTCTTTGTTTTTGTGATTATATACGGGTGAAGATGGGTCGACATATTATACCGGTGACTTCAAATTGGTAATACAAAATCAATGTTTACATAGATCTTCGCTAAACAAACCCGTTTTCTAATTCTCACGCTGCTAATTCAATTACAAGTATTTTTATCTAATTTTTAATTTATTCCATTTTTTTAGGCTTGATGCGGTTACTCTGCCACCATGTTAAAGGTATGATAGTTCGATATTAAACGTAGGGTAACATTAGGACTTAAATTATTAGTTTAATTAGAAAAAATACTATAGTTAAAGAAGGCTAATTTAAACAACTGAGTAAGAGTAATATATGTATTATTCGTCATTAACTCAGCCTAATTCAAGTGTTTTGTATTACCAATTTGAAGTCACCCTGTATATGCTTTTTCTCAAAAATGACCGGAAAAGTTGACATTACTAACTCCATACTGAGACGCGAAGTACATAGATTCCAGACAGTTCCCAAATTAAAAAAAAATTACATTGCGTGCTCGCTACACAAGCCCGCAATGTTGCATACAAATTTCATTGTTATCTAGTTTGTAACTTTTTAAAAAGTGAAAACGGCCATAATAAAATGAGGGCACAAGTGTTATACATCCATATTTTATTCGAAACGTAACTTTTTTATCTGTGTCTGGAATAGCTTGAGTTTTTTTTTCTAAAAAAAGCTTGCGTTTCTCCTTGTCATAAAAATAATGGCGGTAAAGAGTGAGATTATTTCACGTGAAGTTTGTGTTTATATGCGATTTTTTTCTTGCGATTTTTGAGAAAAGCACTATATATGCCTCGGCAGGAATCGCAATTGCGGGCCTCGTATTTTTAAACGGACTCGCAAGCTCGTCCGTTTAAACCAATTCTCGGCCCGCAATTGCCTCCTTCACTGCCTAGGCAATAATGTACTATTTTTACATTTGAACAGTGTTGGAGAGATCTGTATGATGTGAATAATGTAACTGACTCACCTTGATATGCGTCATTCGATGGTAATACAAGTTGGAGCTGGCTGTAAACCTCTTTCCGCAATGCTGGCACTGATGCGGCTTCTCCCCTGAGTGTATTCTTCTATGCGTGTTGAGACTGCTCGACGTACTAAATCCTTTATTGCATACCATGCACACGTGGGGTTTTTCACCTAAAAAAATAATTAATATTAACAATAGCTAATAATGTATATTAAGCGTGTTGGTTGATTCTTTATGCATTTACAAACACCAGAATGGGGTTAGTCTAACTAACTTAAGCGACTCTTAGCAAGTCTACTTATTAATATTTACCTGTATGTGTTCTCATGTGCCTTTTTAGTAGTGACGGTCTATCAAAAGCTTTCCCACAGACTTCGCATGGAAGTAACGCTCTCTCAGACTTAACCGGTTTTCTTTGGATTTTTGGGGTCATATCCAGAAGTTCACTTGATGACCCAGCTGATGATGACGCAAGTGAATCTCCAGAAACTGATTTGTGTTCATCATCTGGTCCTGACGGCGGTGATATTGGCAAGAGTACTCTTGATAAAAGGGATGTTGATAAGTCTAAAGGTGAATCTGAAACAAACAATACACCGTTAAATTATTGAAGTCAGAGAAAAAGAATATTTATCGGAAGCTTCAAAAGTTGCATTATGGAACCAAACTTTAGAAAACTGCTATTATAGAGGAGTAAATATTAGAAGAGCTTGAAAACGGTACAGGCTTTAAATCAATTCACAGATAAAGTAAGCAAAATGTAGCAACGACAGCTAACTACAGATGCTATCGGTCTGCCATCTGTCTGTTTGCCGCTGCATCTCCTATCCGTGATCTCAAAATACATATAGCTAGCGCAAATGTTAGGTTTAAAGATATAAATGTCGATTTCAAGCAGAACGCGGCAACTAATTAATCCACTACATCTGCGACACTGTTTTAAAGCTATGAAGATTTATAGCCAATCTCACAAGATAACTTTGTGCGTATACCGCGCAATCTAAATGCACACTCTTACTGAACAAAAGTAGAAATTCGATTTTTTTCATGTCCTAATGAAACAGGTTGAATTTAAGATGGGCAATAAACATAAATTGTCTAGACTTCCTTAACTACGTTACGGTTGTTTGTGAAATTGGTTCATTAAAAGTTTTGCTTGATTGGATCACTATTTTTGAAGACACAACTTTTAATAATTATAACTAATGTGTTCACAATCGATTTACCAATGCGTGTTTTATGTGCACATTTATCATTTAGATCAATCGCTTTTTGATTTAAAATAAAAACAGATTGTGCATTTTTGGGATGCCAGCAGCGCTAGATTGGTTCTTGACTAGAACGTCTTTCTGCTGTTGTTGTAATAAAGATGACTGCTTGCGTAAAACACTTATTCCATTGTTAGGTTCATTTCTCGTCGATGATCGATCAATGATGAAAATGCTCCAGTTATTGCAATGTACACAAAATATTTGAAAATAAAATTTACTATCACTTAATTGGTATCGATAAATCCATTGAATGTTTTTTATACGGTGTACATCCGTTCATACTGCGGACAGCTGCGGTAGTTATCAATATGGTCTCGCGATCGGATCGGCAAACGACGCCGCTTTCGTTATCGATTCATATGTAACTTAACTGGTCTTAAGGAGTATAAGATTCTGGTTTTATTTCGTGAGATAATTTAGGAATTGTTCGGCGGTACACTTTGTGGCTTCGTCTACTTTTTAGTTTATTAATTGCGCAATCATTCTCGTACGCAGTCAAATAACTGTGTGCTTTTATGATGTCTCTTTACAGTTTTTTTTAACTTGTATGTGCTTGTACGATGATTGAACGTTTGCATGGTATAGGTACAAAACTTCTGATAAATCATTCATGACGTCATTTATAAGTAATTAAAAATCTCTTTTATCCTTTTATTGTATAAGCACTAAAAAAACCACTACTAAATTAAGTAAAAACACATAAATCACGTTGACACACTGATATCGCCATTTCACTGGCTGCTTAAGTGCGATAAAAAAGCAATCACGACTGCGACTACCGAACCGACGCCGGCGCAGCGCGGAATGTCCTTTGATGTGCCGGTGTAAGGACAGGTTTTGGCAAGTGCTCAGCTGATTTGAAAAGCGTGAAGAAGTAATAATGTTATTTGGTACATAAGAAATATAGTTAAGTTTGTATGTATATATAGTTTTGTTGAAATAAACCATGATAAGTCATGTAAAAATATTGATATACAAGAATTCAATGAAATCTGATACAATTTCCAATCATGCTGTGTACATATTTATTTTTTACATTTATGTATTAAAAAATCAGTTAAATCTGTTTTTGACTTACTTATAAAATGTTCATATTTTAAGATTGTTTAAAAAAAAATCTGGAACGTCCTATTTTTATTTTCATGGTGCTTGAATGAAATGAAATGTTCGTCAATTTAAAACCTAAATCAAATCATATTTTTGCGCCCATTAACCCTACCTTGAATTGTATATTCTGTACACCTTTTTAAATTTCAATGCTACTACCTACTGCAAGTAAAAAAAAAACTCTCCATAGCATAGTATTTCTAACATACAATAATAAAAAATAAAACATTTCCTCGCTCCGCATTTTAACTCTAGTTTCAAAGCGTGACCTTACTAGGCTTGTTAACGATACGATCCACGCTAGATCCTGGCGGTAAATCTGCAGCTCCCATCCGGCTGTTCGTCCCCACCAGGGCCTCAAAACGTGGGATATGAGAAAAACCTTTAAGAACTGAAGTTCTGGCTGTATATTTGACAGAGCTGTCTGAGTAATTGAAAAAGTTTTATTCAGTAAATGCAACATACAACATACAATGAATATTTAATCGTATAATCGATAAAGTTATAAAATGTCCAAAACACAATCAAACAGTCACGATATTAATTCAATTATGACGTTTATATTACCTTGACCTTGACCTTGACGTTATCTACTCGAAGCCTAAATTATTTCCTATTAGGATTTGCGGTAGTTATTTGATCGTATTTTTTAAGACCTATCAAATTTCTTCATATAATAATTTCATTTTATATATGAATCGCATTTTCTATTAATGAAAAAAAAAAAAAAGTTATTAAGATTTCTTATAATTATGTCGGATGCCATTTTTTCCTTCTTTCTAATTTTGCAACAATTTTTAAATGTCTACAACTAAGTAACCACGCACTGCAATAAATGGTTAATAAAATTTAACGATATCAATTTCCTCTATCCATATTTGTATTGTATAACCATTAAATAATATAACACTCATTAATTTTGGCCAAGTAAGTTGATCCCTTGCTCTAACTGAGTTGCTTGTAACAAGAATCTTCATAGTCTGGTTTTACAGAGCTTATATTTTAAAACCAGTAAGCTAACAAATGAAGTCGTTGCAATAATGTTGCACGTATAGAGATTGCATTATGACACATCGTTATCATGTAACAAATTTATATTCATACTTAAAACAATGATTAGGGGATCAGAAAATTAAAAAAGTTTCCGTTTTCATAAATATGTGATTTTAACAAAGGGATTATACTTTGTTTTTTTTGTAAATGTTAATTAAAAGACTAAGAGTTGTTTAAACTCACAATAGTCATCTTACCTTCTAATATGGAATCCATGGTCTGCCTATACAGATTGTTCCTCATTCTCACGAAGAACAGCTCCTCTGGTCTTTCGGGGAGGTAGTATACAACCAGCTCGGTATGGGCAGACACTGGTTTTACAGCTTCGTATACAGGTTCACCCTTGACCTTAGTGCAGACTAGGTTAACCTGGTGACAAAGATTTGAATAAAATACTTATGAAAAAACATCCAAAGACTATCAAACCTAAATGTCAAGTAATCAAACCTAAGTACGCTACTGGTTTACTTGGATGATATTTTTAACTTACTTGAGGTCCATAATTCTCGGAGACTTTTAAAAATCTGACCCAGTTGCAATGACGCACCTGGACGCCTCCCGACGAGCATACTTCGTCGAACAACCCGAACCGGTGCCGGATCTGAGAACAACATGGCAGTGGTCAAACAAGAGTCAAAAATTGCATCTGAAATGAGATTCACCTGTAGAAAGGTAGCACGGCGAAAAAATTGCATCCTGATTTATGCATTATTTAAATTGCATGAGTTACCAGGGTGCTTATGTTTATTAGGGTTATTTTATTATATTTTTGGAGAAAAATAAAGCTTGTACAATTTGAGTAACATACTATTGTGTATCTATAAAGAAATACCTACTTAATTGATATTACCAAAATGTTATATTTGTATGGTTTTTTAAAATAAATTAATTTCGTACGGAATTTCATGCGTACTGGTGATTCTTTGCTTGTGGTTAAATGTTCATTAGTATGAGAATCAAAAGTTGTATTAACATGAACAAGGCCTAAAAGAAAAACGAGATTGTTTGCTAATCTACTTGTTAAACATAAATGAATATGTAAAACAAACGTAATAAAAACGATGAACTAATTTGCTTCCTCCTATCTACGCCAATTTCTAACTTCTTATCACTCTCTTGTCCGTGAATTATATATCCTTTTAGAACTTAGCGCTTATCTACTAGATCTTAAGCGATAATAAGCCGCGTTTCTATTAAGGGTAATAGTCGTTTCATATCACAGTGCATTAATGGCGAAATAGCATCAGTGCAATATGCATAACTACATTATCATAACGTGATGTAAATTGCATTCATTTTCTTAATCGGTCCGGCCTAAGATATTCTAGACAGATGCGTATGGTATAAACGGGTGTGGAAAATATAATTTTATAATTAAACGCCGCAAAATATTGTTGTTCAATAATGTATTATATAATTTACCAACTCTTAGATTAGTCTAGAGTCACTTATATAAAAACTTGAATACGACGGTTTTTAAATTGAAGACGAGTTCATTTAATTCTTATAGTAGTGAAAGTTACTTATAGAGAAAGTAAGCTTAATTAGTCGGTAACAAAACAAGTTTGTCACTTCAATTTCAGTAAAATACTAAAATTAATAGTTGTAAAGGTACCGTAGGTATTATTAGAACTTTAAGCCTAAAAAGTGAATCAGTTTATATTATCAGTGGTAGTTTAAAGTAACATTCAGTACGTTGGCGTATCTGTGGCATTAATAGTCTTAATCATGGCGCTAGCTTTCAAGTAACCGCTGGTGCAGCGGGGTTACGCATAATGACGTGAAAATTACAACAAATATGAGCTGCTCGCATGCGCCGACGCACAGTACACAGATTTTAAGAAACTCTATTAAGCACGTCACTGGTACACTATTTACCCTTGTTCTTTTGGCTCTAACATAACTTATTTGAAAGCGATGAAGTACTCAAATCGTTCTTCATAAAAAAGGTATTGTTACGTAAATTTGAACTCAATAATTTGAGTTCATATGCACTCAATAATTTGAGTTCATATGAACTTTAGATAAGGTGTCATTTTACTTATCATTTATAACTTAATTTCGAGTTTTAAGTAGTATAATAACAAAAATAACATGACACGCTTACCTTTTTTTCATTTTAAATATCTAGATACATATTTATTACTAGAAAATACCTTTACATGAGTAACTCTTATTTTGTAACATATTAACATTGTTCAGTTGATTTTTGTCCCATGAAATAAAAAACTAGAAGATACCCTAACATGAGTTGAGCCCTGTTAATAAACACAATAATCCTTTTACATTTTGATGTGTGTATTACAAACAACAGAGGCATTTATCATGCATACATTTAATTTAATACGCTTAGATTTTGTCTAAGTATGAATAGCGTATTGCTTTCATAGTGTTTAATGTGTGCGACGCCGCAAGATTATTCACAATTTGCCATTAATGGATATTATATCTGTAGTAAAATTAAACGTGTAAATGTATAAGTAGGTATTCAATTCTCAGTAGAGCCCTATAAAAAATAAGTAAGAAACTTAAGTTTTCGGATAATATCACGAATATTATTTAGTACTACTACGAGAAACAACCCGTGTATTATTGGTTCTAGTCGTATTAATGAGAAGTTTAGATCACGTTAATTGACGAAGAGAGTTTATTTAGTTTTCATATTTTAATAGGCCATTTAAGCCACGAATAAGAACAAAACAGAGCCTGAAGCAAAACTTAGAAATAGCAACGGACCTCACTAATTTGCTAAAGAATCGTGAGAAAAGTATCTGAGAAGCAATAAAAATAACGAATAAATTGCACTGGATGTAAAAATATTATTAAATTAATTTGTTCGATGCGCTGTGTTCGGTGATTTAAATACTTTATTTTTTATAAAACCCATTAATTATTCGCACTAGGTAAGAGTAGGCACGCCCAAGCCATATATTTTATGATGAACCACTTTTCAATTTGTACGCATATTTCTCGCGAAATAAGCTATCATAATATATTCAATGCTAATAACTAACTTAATATAGTAAACTTTGAGTAAAAAAAAACAAATATAGTTTAATAAAGCGATAAGTAAGTTTTTATTAATTAATTATTTTAAAACTATTTCATGATTTAGTATTTATTGTAGATATTTAACATAAATTATCACCCATATATTTCCAAAGCAATCTTTTTCACACATATTATGATCAAATTATACAAAATTAGCGAAAAAGATGTATATAATGTAAGTTTTGTGTATTAAAAAGTAATAAAATGTTAATTAATACTAATATAGTAAAAGCATCAATGGTTTTGTAATATATTGGGTGACTATTAGCATTAAATTAGAATAACAAAGTTCCATAATCATGTTTAGCTTACGATTCAAAAGTGTCATCATATCACGTTTGTTTAGAATGAACGAGTTATAAATACAATTGCTCAATTTCTTTTGCTCTTATTATGTGATTTTTGCGTTTTTTTTCGCTTTCTTTTTATCTACTAAACTGAGTGATCTCCACTTTTCAAGAAAATATCTACTTACTTGTTTCATTATTAATGTGTGGGCTCTCAGTGCAGTTTTTTAAATTTAATATGACATACATACATACATACATTAAATCACGCCTGTTTCCCAGAGGGGTAGGCAGAGGCCACTTCTTTCCACTTGCTAGCATTTTGACAAATTTCTTTCGCTTCTTCAACATTCATACATACATCGAGTCATGCACGCACGTCGGTTTCGGGTACTTAAGATTCAGCCCTTTTCCAGTATTTCTCCGATTTAATTCGAAAAAGTACGCATATGACATAACTTTACGATTACGATTTTTTTATTTTATTATTGTTATTATTTTACTTTATATCTTACTTTAAATTTCACGTATTCAACAGACATAACCTTGAAAGTGAAATGGAAATTTATTCGCGATAAAACCCTATCCCTTCTAAACCAGTATCGGTATTTTCGAGGGCCCGCTCTCATAAATCATTGTACCGTTATTCGGTGCGCAAGAGTCTGGGCGATGTCAGGTTTTTGTAACAGTGACTCAGACGCAAGGGCTATGTCCTAATGTTTCGCAAAAAAATACCGTAGCGATAAAAAGTGAAGTTTTAGGAGCTTAAGCCTAAATAACGAAATAATGAGTTATAAGAATAAGTTATATTATTAACCGCTTATTAAGAAAGAGATATTCTTCTCTAAAGTAAAAAAATATATAAATTAGGATTTATTGGCTTATAGCTACTTATTAAATATGTGATTGATGCATATCTTATATTTGGTTATTTAATGATAAGTTTTTTTTAATATAGAGAAAGTATCGCAAATAAATAAAAAATATTCAGGCCAAATAATGGGGATAAATTAAATCGTCCAGATACACTAAATGGAGTTATTACAATTAATTTTAATTGCGACAAGTTTTTGTGAGTAAATACGTAATTACATTTTATACGGGTAACGGACTTCTTTGGTGGTCCACTACGAGTAATTTTTGCCAGACCATATCCGTTCGGAATTCTTGATGGGCGACTTTAAATAATCGATTCTTTTGAATTATTTGAAGTTACTTAATGCAGATATTTGTTTCAATTCAAATACACATTTACATTAAATTACAATAGGTACATTTTGTTTTCGGTAACACCTGTAAAAAAAAACAATCAAACCTTAAAATTATCTTTGTGTAAAGGGGTTTTTATTACTCTCCAGAATTAAGAAGTGTCTCAAACAAATCCAACAGTTTAATATTTATAGTGCACGTTACCGTTTAATAATCTGTCACTTTTTAAGCTTGTATTTATTCCCAAAACATCAGACGAAATATATTTTAAGAGAGCAATTAAACCAAAGACGCTATTTGATAAAAAGTAGCTCAGTAGTCCACTTTCGACTCGATCACAATGCGAACAATCGGTACGAATTCACCGAGCAATCGATTCTTAATCAATCTCTCAAATGGCCCTATCAAATTTAATTGACGTCAATCGTGGATCGGGAACTAAAAAAGGTTCTTGTTTTGGAACGGGCGGTTATTGAGACGTACTGCCGCATAACGAGTATCTTACCAATTAAATGTTTTTGGAGCCTCTTGGAAAGAAGACCTTGTAGGTGATTCTCTTAAATAATTCACTTTAGAATTCGTCGTCGAGTTAGTAACAGGCAAGCCTAAGCTGTCCCGTCAGAAATGTCCCTTTAGTAAGTGCACTTTTGATTCGGCCAGCTTTTGAGTACTACGTGCCCACTAGTGGTCGACGCAACTTAAATCTGTAGGTTAATATTTTATTTTTGAATTAAAGTGGGTTACACAGAAGAGGACCAGTTGCAGTTGCGGAGCTTCACCACAGTCCATGGCGCACTGCCCTGCGTGCCCCGACATCTCTGCCCTCCTAAGCTAATACGCAGTAAGTAGGATACAACTCCTGTAGCAATATCAACCTTATTACTAAGAGAAGAGAACTAAAACTGCTTTGGTTATTGGCTTTGGGATACTGCTTCTTTGCTTATGAGGGCAGATCTGCACCCAGCAGGACGTATATGACACCACTAGTAAGACGTAATGCCGCCGTTCACGTGGCAAAATATTGGTCAGCTGCACAACTGAGACGACGTCGACACAATATGAAGAAGGATTTTTTAAATAAGTCTGTTCAAGAGAATCTCCTAAAGGCACTTGAATTTCATACAAATTATAGTGCAGCTAAAATTGTGTGTTTTTTTTTTATTTTTTTATATCATAATAAGGCAAACGAGCACACAGGCCACCTGATGGTAAGTGGAAACTGTGACCCATAGACATTCGCATTCACAAGACCGCAATCCTAAGACTGCAAATGCGTTGCCAACCCTGAGGCCGAAGATGGAATGCCTCTATGCTAGTCATTTCACCGGCTGTCTTATCCCCAAACCGGAACACAACAATGCGAACACTGCTGCTTGGCGGTAGGTTAATGGATAAGATGGTGGTACCAACCCGGACGGACCCTGCACAAGGTCCTCCCACCTCCAACACATTACATTTAGTCGGCAAAATGTGAGATATTATAAAACCTAAAATGCTAAACTTTTCTTGATAAATTAAATTGCAACACTTGCAAGTCGTATTAATCAAATTACGTTTAAAAAAAATAAAAACAGTTAAATAAAAATATTTTTCCACTATTCTATTATAATCATACAAAACAAAGATTCTATTCCGAGTTTAGATACGGAACCTTTTTAAAACCAGTAGTACGAGCTTTACATGTTTTATAACAGACATTGTAAATCAATAAATTAGATAAGTTTACCGCAACTGACAGATACAATGATTATTATTGAACCAAATGGGACTTTACTGACCATATTGGGGATTGGCCATGATTGGATAATTGGAAAACTTTAAAATATTTGACTCAACAACAATTTTGTGCTATAGGAATTAATTTGATCGATATACGATATTATTTAAACTGATAACTAACGTTAACACTTGACATGGATTTTACAAATTTATCTTAAATAATACGAACGAAGAAGTTATAATTGAGATTGTGTCCTGATAATTATTTTTTGTTCCCAAGACAATAATTTTGCATGTACATAATGTTTGCACATAAACACTTTATTGTACATCGAGAATGAATACGAATAAATAGCCAAATAAGAACAACACCAATAAAACGATCTTTATTATGATACCTTCAAGTTGAAATAGTTTTTTTACACCAATTTTGCAAATGACTTAGGTTTATTTTAAAACTTTATACAAGCACCCATTGGTTTTAGACCGCGCTACCTTATTCCCAATCACTCCAATAACATACCATTACAGTAAACATAATGTCTTATTTTGTTCTAGCTAAATCTATCCCGCAAACCTTTCTAAGAACAAGTGCTCTCGAATAACTCCTAACCCTGCGCGTGCGGCTGTGGCGGTCACGATCTACAGAAGCGCGCCGGAGGCGTCAAATCGCTCACTGCGCACGCTCCGACGTAAGGCGCTTGCACATTCTCCCAGTTGTGAATGAAATATTTAGTGTAATTATAAATATTGATTTTTTTAAGCACTCCGCAATTAATTTTATTATCGTAGAAACAAAAAATACCATACCTAAGTAGAAGTATTAATACTTTTTAGTATAATCCAAAAAAATAAAAAGGCATAAGCTACACTACAGATTTCAGGAATTAATTTGGACTGAAATATATCTAATCATTTTAAGTCAAATCCTTTAAATATGAATTACAAACATAAAAATAACTGCAACATAATAAACATTATTATTATAACTGTGGTTAAAAATCAATATCTATCTACCTAAAACAATCAACAGTACATTGGAAACTTTCATTTTCGGTGAGTTTCCTCAACAAACTTTATCACAATTCTAGCTTCCTTCTCGTCTACTTTGAGTGCAGAAGTCTTAGCAAGTGATTTGTTCTGCTTGCTTCGTGTATTCTAAACACTTCTTAACACATATAAACAGATGTGAAATACTGACAGGCGGGTCAGTCACTAGTTCTCCGACCCGGCTCTGCTCGAGTGAATGATCTTGATAACGAGCTCCATTGAGTAGTACCTTCGTAACTTTTAACTCGTAGCATTTAAAACGTGTTACATTTATTTCTTACGATTTTATAATATCCTTTCACTCAAGTAACTAAACCAAGTCAGACTCTTATTTACAACTAGCTTCTACCCGCGACTTTGAATATCATTCTATAGTTTTTTTAATTTTGGGATAAGAATTAGCCTATTGTGTTAATCCAGGGTAGGTATAAGCCTTTTCCATTTCAAATTTCATACAAATTATTTTTAGTCGTTGCAGCATTTATAATATTAGTGATATTTATTGCGTGTATTTTTACCAATCAGGTTTTTTTCGAGAACTCTTCCAAATCTCAGTAATTAACTACTTTACGTGCCTACAAGCAAGAGGGTCAACTTTAAATTTGCTGGCTAATACTTTCGTCGTCAAAATAAAAAAGCGAGTTGAGAGAGACCCCTGGGCCTTAAAGCAGGTATTAGACGTGATAGCTTGAATTCTTCAGTAATGCATTAATTTCGTGCTGTAAACAGAAGCCGAAACGAACGTCCGTGCCCGGGGGGACTGTGGAGGCCACTAAATTATGCGCCAGCACCGTTGCATGAGGACGAGAGATCATTTTGTGCTTCATTATGGAGTTTGATACGTTCAATGCCGATTCCCAATCTATTATACAAAATGAACTCAATACTCACTAAGCACAGAAAGAAAGGTAAAATTGTTTCCGATTATATGCATTTAACATGTTGTTATAACGAAATTCTAATCATTTCTCAAGATTTTTTCTTCCCATGATCAACTGAGTCGATCAGAAACTCGAAATAAAAAGTAGGTTGGTAATCTTTTGATGTTGTTCTAGGTTATTTTGTTAGCTTTCCTAGGCAAAAATAGTAATCAGTTATTGATATAATTTGTCGGTTGATAATAAATAAGTATCCGTGTGCCCATTTGCCTTCACCTTGTTGTAAAATAATACTATTTTTAATTATCGATTGCAGGTTCATACAAACTAGATGCTTTGTGTTTTATTGACTTTTTCAACAAAATTTGTGCAAAATATCAGTAACTTACTTTTTTAAACTGATCCAATACAGTAAACAAGTCCTACATTACTTTCGCGCCCATCTTACTCTTACGTGAAAACCTTGATTGCGGCAAGCCCGGAGGCGATTATTTGCCGCACTTCCACCAAATTGAGCACCCGCGCTCATGCGCTGTTCCATACAGCGGACCGGCAGTATAATACCGAAACGACCAATTAGACAGTTGTTTTGATTAGATACAGTATATGGTATGTTTTTATTATAGGGATTAAAACCTATTACATTTTGATTCTTGGAGATTTCATTGACGCGGTTTATAATTAAGAATTAGTAAAAGTCTCTGAGTCATCAAAATATAATAACGTTTTCAAATATTTATTTATATCTACCAAAACCTTATTTTTTTTAGTACCTTTAGTATGGCGATAATACGATCCAGTAGCAAATAAGTATTCGGCAGAAACAATTTTTAAAAAATCCGCCAATGTCAATAGTAAGATTATTAATCAACATATCACATATTTTTTTCAATATTTAGGCGAATGGCAATCTCGAAAACCAATTAATTCAATATATGCTATAAAAAACACAGTTACTGAGAGAGAATGATCAGGCAAATAAGGACAACATACATGGAACCGCTGCCAATACCGCACGTGCTCCGGCTTCGTCAGGTAGAAACAATTTCTAAAACGGCGCAAGTTCGTGAAGGCCGGGGGTTCGTAATAACTGGGAATTACGGAACTGGACACTTTGCTCTGTACTCTGCACTGGTCGTTTAAAGTTTAAGAGTAAGCGGATTATATCGTAAATAGATCAGCATATTTATTTTCAAAACTTCTAAGTACTTATCTACTATGTTAAAATGTTAAAACGCAACGGCATAACTTCCGGATACTTTTCATAAAACAACTCGAGACTTGTAAATTAAGAATTTTCGACTATATTTTTTACTTTAGATAATAATAAATAAATAAAATAAATATCAGGGGACAATCTCACACCAATTGACCTAGTCCCAAACTAAGCTCTAGGCTTGTACTATGGGTACTAGACAACGATATAAATACTTATATAGAGAAATAAATACTTAAATACATAGAAAACATCCATGACTCAGGAACAAATATTCGCGCTCATCACACAAATATCTGCCCTTACCGGGATTTGAACCCAGGACCGCTCGCTTCGTAGGCAGGGTCACTACCAACTAGGCCAGCGCGTCGTCGTAATACATAAGTCATAATACATTTATAAATAACGGTATACGGTAACGTATGGTTGCCGGGGTAGATTAGTGCCACTCCATGTCTTCCCGTGGATGTCGTACGAGGCGACTAAGGGAATAAGGGCTTATAGTACTGTTAGGCGATGGGCTTGCAACCTGTCACTAATGCGCAGTTAAACATCCTAGCCTAATTGTGCAAATTGTGGTTACAGAATTATCAACAAATTTTTGGAGTTGTTGGTAATTCTATAGCTCTGCCTACCCCATTCTGGGAATAAAGGCGTGAAGGTATGTTTGTATGAATAAATAACGGTTAATAATTTTGTAAAAAGAAACAAGCAAAAGATTTATACCCAAAATCAATGAAAACGGGTTAAGGTATGTTATTTTTACGTTATGCTGGAGATCATTGGATTTTCTATTGATCCAAAACTATTATAGTATACTCGTAAGTACACAATCATATCATAACATAATCAACCCTGTCACTACCGCTGTATCCACTCTCCTGCACCCACGTGATCCTGAGGCTCCCGAGGCACCCGCGGTCACAAATGGTACAGTCATGATCTCAAATTGCATCTCATTACGCCCCGCACCGCAATGCACTGATTGTGTACCAATTTGACAGCTACTATAGGTCCGGACAGGTTGCAGAATGCGTAGCATAGAAACACTAGTGCGCTTGTTGCGGCTTTCGTTTTGTTTAAGGCATAAGCGGAGGTGATTCGTTAGTAGGTACTCTTGGTACTGATTGTGTACGTATTGCGGGTATTTTATATATTGACGACGCGATTAGTCTAGTTTGTAACTAACCTACCATGATGGTAACGGCAAATATAATTGTAATGAGTACAAGTATTGTTTTCAAAGTCTTGGGTGTTTCCTATTTATTTATTACTGTTTTTTCTTCTATACAAGAGAATAGAATATAAATAGTTTTATTGTCAAAATTTGACACAATGCAATAACACAAAAAAAAGTAGAACATAGTTTCAAGTATCAAATAGTGTCAAATAGCGCACCACTCAGCGTGATGACGTGGCGTGGCGGACCACGACCCACGACACTGTTTTTCAGTGGTCCGTTTTTGAATGACGTATGTTTATCACTGATAGAGTAAACAAATATTAAGAATTTAGTCTGCTACTAGTTAAACTTGTGTGTAATAGTCTCGTAACATAAGTTGTAAGCAACTAACTGTCGCTATCCCGTTTTTTTTGGTTGCTTCATTCAAATTTTAATTCAGTAGGTATTTAAAACCCTTTTATGTTTTTAATCAATCAATAAGAATAAATAAAATGATCAAGTGGTTAAGTATCACTGTTTGGCCATTATACAAATATAACAGCATGCATCGTGCATTACTTAAACTAGTTTTACATATTACAATTTAAATACTCTAATACGAATAAACGAACCGTCGGTTAAAAAATTGAGTTATGGTTATTAATAACCCTTTAACCGAAATTGTAAATAGAACAAAGGAATTGGTGATACCATCAATAAACATAAGTAATAAAGTGTAAACGCCACGCATCGTCACCGACCCCACGTGCGATACCGTCACGGTCGGTACTGCACGCAAATACCGTGTAATCGAAGTCTACCGTGTAATTTAGTGGTGTTATTAGGTGTTAAGTGAATAAAATGATTTATGGCAATTATTTAAAGTTGTTAGTAATTCTTTAACTCGGCCTACCCCACTTGGGAATGAAGGCGTGAGTTTATGTATGCGTATGTATTATTACATAATTTAACGTGCTATTTTTTAATTAATAAGCTTCAGCTCTAGCTTTGTCTCTATACTCTTTATGTTCTGTTTGTTTACGACGTTTACCCCGCCATCACGACATTATATAAGACAAGTTACTTAATAATTATTTAAAACGGAATTTACAATAGCTTTTGCTATTGCTATCATCAGAATTTAAAATAAACATTACTATTACAGCGGAACTACATCTACTGACTGGAATGAGTTTCCAATAGGAATCACCAGAATAAACAGTCGTATAAGCCAGTCATCTGCTTAGAGTATACGTAAAGTTTACATCGAAATTAAATTCTGAAAGTAAATCTAGAAAGCTAATTAGTAATATAACGTAATAAAAACAACAAGTATTGTACGTTTTCTTTATTTCACAAAGTAAGATGTTTTAAATTAAAAACAAAATTAAAACTCGTTGAATGCTATCTTAATAAATAGAATAACCACCAATTAATAGTATAACCAATTGAAATGATGCACCTAACTTTTTCCTAAATTGTTCATCTTTAAAAATAAGTCATAGCTGTTTTAATTAAAAAAGCCACCCGTTAAATAACACACATTGGTCTTTAAGACTTACTGACTTATTTTATCAAAACCATCAATCATGTAATTTTACAGTGCTACCTGTTAATTTACAACCATAGGTGCTGACAGCTATGTCACGGTCTGTCACCCACCCCCGTCTTAGAGCACGTGGTATACCGAAGCGTGACTCGTGAATTACCGTTCTGCCTACCCCTCCGTCACGGTATTGTTTGCAAATACCTGTTAAATTGAGTTATGACTGGTTTATCAAAACAATTTTAGTGGTTATAAAAAATCTGTCTGATAGTGATAATAGTAAAATACTTACGTGTATTTTACTAACATTATTTGAAGACTGTGGGTTCTGATCTTCTCTAAGCTATATTTTTAAATTTTTCCCTAGTAAACCCTGACAAAGTATCTAATGATGAAGTAATTGACTACCGCAGCCACCGAAATCACCCTAAATAATAAAATAACCGGGTCGTTTTAGGAATAAAAATCAAATATCATTTTTTTTTAGTTTGTGCAATAGTGGCAACTTAATTAGAGAAATATTTTGTGAAACTTTCACTTTTAACAATATTCCTCAAAGCGACTGCACCTACAATAATAATTTCACAGTAATGTTACGCATCTTCCAGTTAAATTAGATTACTTGTCGATCGGTGGTCGCGCTGCGCACGCGTCTCTACGCTCGTGATCGTTGTTCGAAGAAAAAACCATTGTTACTGTAACCATAGTTCGGATAAGATTGTCACGGGCCAAAACTGTTGGAAAAGAACTGGCGAAGTGCAAGCCGACTTATTCCTTGGGGGCTTCATACAGTCTACAAAGAGATGTATCCACTTTTTCACCTCGTTGCATTGTAATAAGGTCCAAAGTGGATACTTCTGCTTTGAGTTGTCTGTACATTAATTTCATATTTTTAAAGGAGCAGCCAGTCTATTTGAACTAGACCGGTTTTCATAGTGTTATAAACATGGTTATAAATTTAAAATGAAATATTCAAATGCTGATATTACGAGAAACCGATCTAATTGTGGAATAATATTAGTCGCATTACCTTTTCATGGATCTTTTTTTTGTGTTAAAATCATAGTTCATGAACATTAAATAGGTTTATTTGGATAAAGATAACTTTAAACGTTAAGCTCTACAGAAAAATAGCTAATTCTAAGTATCAATTCATTAGCTTTTTCTGTAACAGTAATAGAGCAGTATTTAAAATTACACCTTTGAAAAACCCAATTTTATTTATCAAATTAGAAAATCGCACAAACAAATAAAACAATTATTTATTTTAAAACTAATATAAAATAAAATTACTTCCGAAAGCCGACATTACACCCACAAAAAACCATAATCAAGCTTCTGGGTGAATCCAAAAAAAGGATGATCCAGTATGCAGTTGCTAACAATCTTCCCGTCACAATTTTAATCAAGGGCCCCGCAAATTCTATCGCTTTTTTTGCCTTTGCATTCTTCCACGACGTTATAATTGCACCAAATAACAGTGGCTTCCAGGGTTTTGGAAGGTGTATTATGGTTCCGAAAGGAATGGCTTGGATTTTTTTGTGTTTTTTCTCTGCCTACTACTGTGCCTTTAGAATCTTAGAAAGCTTTCGCACCGCTTTCAATTCGAATTTCAGAAAATACGGTCTAAAGTAATCGCGATATTCTAAAAAAACTAGATTGATTGGACAAACCGTAGCTTATTAACTACTGAACGTAGAAATTTGCATTTAGGTACACAAATACCTATAGGTATGTTTACACTCGTACTAATCAAACGTAATGGGAAGAAATAAGCGGATCGTGAGAAACAGAACGATGTCGCTTTCGTTTTCTTTGTTTTAATAGTCATAAAAAAACATAGTCGCAAGGGTAATATAGAAATATTTTTTTATATAACTGATAACGAACTTCATTTTTGGTCCGTAATTATTACTGCATATTGCATAGTTAGTATTTTGTATCTGGACGCAGACTTTTCAGAAAATATATTATATATTTATAACAAATCAACACGTACTCATTCAAAAGGCCATAATCTTTTATAAATCATTACAGATTAGAAACGGAAATACACAAGACCATTCAATCCTATAACGACTACTGGTTATTCATACTTTTTGTACTCACAAAATAACTCGATTATTTAGGGCCTGCTTTAATTCCTTTTACCTATAAAGCATAGCAAAAGGGCAGAAGAGGCAAATGTAGCAGGTAAGATACATCTTTTTGGTTGTGATAGGTCTGTTTGTTGAAGACGGTAAAAGAGCGGAACAGTCGAAAGGAACAAGTAAGTTACGTCTTTCTGGTAATGGGTGTTAGGTTTTGTAATTATTTAGTAATTGGTGGGCAGGTAGTGCCTCGGTAGCCGATATATCACGAGTTCTGATTAAGGTTTAGAATTGAAAAACTTAGGACGCGTTTACACGGTTACAAAATTGAGGGATTAATTTGATAAGTTAAAATATTTTGAACATTTTGGGAAGGAATTCCTAGATATACTTTTTACAACTTCGCTGTCGTAATTTGGATGTATTTAAGTATGTCAAATAACAGCTTCACAAGTTACATCCCGAAGACAAACAGACGGACAAACGGACAGCAGAGACTTAATTTTTTTTTTTTTTGTAAATATAGAACAAATGATATGTGAAATCTTACCAGTAAGACATGATTAAGATTTCCCCTTTAAAATTAACTACCTACCCGAAGGATAATGGTAAATTATTACGAGTGTTCGACTGTAACATGCTTTTTTGCTGAAACCGAAACCAAAGAGATTTTTGAATCTAGCTGCGGCCTAAACCGATACCAAAACTTTTATTTTTAAGTTATAGTAGTTAGTAGTGGTATAATGAAACAAATTCACTATAAAAAATTAAAAATCTATGTTTTCCGAGATTTAATTTTAATAAATGACTTAATCAGCCTCAAAATACTACTCATAACTTATGATCATAAGAAATCGTCCTTCTGTTATTTATTTGTCAAATAAAAATAAAATCAATAATGAAGTAGTTATCTACGGCGCAACCGAATGGTTTGCAATTTATTTGACCGAAACCGAACCTTCTGCGGAAACCAAAACCGAAACTTCGGTCGAACACAAATTATTACATGTCTTAAGTACTACGTAAAACTCCTTGTGAGCAGACCCTAGGTCCTGATTGGACGCGGTTGCCAGTAAAGGCGAGAACGCCGCGAGCACGACCGTAATTTGTGCTGTTGTTTGCCTTAAATCAACTTTTGTAGGTATATATACAATTGGAACTTACAGGAGAAATTCAAAATATTATTAAACACTAAGGTATTAGCTTAAATTTAAAAGAACTAGGTTATACAAAAAACTTAAAAAACTGTATTTGAAAACTGGTCACAAACGTCGACTTAAATTTTATTTAAATATTTACTTCCAAACTTATCAAGCCGGTAAAGAACGCTTGTAACATCTTATTTTACTTCGTTGAAAAGTTATTTTTACTTTTTATGAACAACAAAATTTACTTTCATCACGATACATGCAATCTTTTCGAAAATTCTGAGAAGGTTCATTCCTAATTGAAGATCTCGGAATAAGATTAACTTCAAACTAATATGAAAGCTTTCAAAGTTACATTAAGCCCTTCCTAGAATGACTTTTGCTTTAATCACTTTGTGTTCTAGTAACATAATATATCATAGTCGTCATTCAAAGATCCAAACGTACATTGCATGAATCGGAACAAGGAAAATTATAATAAATATTAGGCAACAAACACACTGGCCTCGTTGGCCTAATCGGTAGTGACCCCAACTACGAAACTAGCGGTCCCGGGTTCAATTCCTGGTGTGGGCAAATAATTATGATGAGCGAGAGTATTTGTTTCTGAGACTTGGATGTTTTCTATGTATTTAAGTATTCATTTATCTATTTAAGTTTATATGGTGTCTAGTACCTATAGTACAAGCCTTGAGCTTATTTTGGGACTAGGTCAATTTGTGTGGTAAGACTGTCACTATACTTCTTCTTCTTTTATATTAATGGCGGTCTACCGCAAGACTTGCACTAATACCAATACACAAACTAAGCTTGGCTTCTTCTACGTCCACTTTTGCTGGCTTATTTAATATAAAAAAGTTCAAAGTGGCGCCAAACAAACGCTAGGCTAGATAACGGACCACAAACTAATTAAGCTTATATAAAACATAATAAAGCCTCCAAGAATGAGGATAAATACTCATCACTCAAATATAATATTTACCCTTACCGGAAATCAAACCTGGGACCGCTAGCTTCGTAGGCAGGGTCACTTTCAAGTATAGGCTAACAACCATATTTTGCGTCAGTTTAGTTATAAGTTACTTTGTTAAAAAAACTAGTACACTATTTCAACTTACTGATAGTTATAAATGCGAATGTTTACATGTTTGTAACTCAATTACGCCAGAACGGCTGAACAAATTCGGATGAAATTTGGCACAAAGATATATTATAGTCTGGAAGAGCACATAGGATACTTTTGATCCCGGATAAATGATTAACACAACACGCGCAACATGCGGTCGCGGGCAACCACTAGTTTGGATGTATACTGCACTTAGGGCAACATTGTATAAAGATCATTATTTAACGTAAAAGATGGTATACACGAATCTGAATCGAGACCTGAACAAGGTAAATAAAATAGGCGCTTAATGCTCTTGTCCTTACAGTAACTACGATAAAATGCCGTAGACACAATGCTTGAAACAAGTATTTGCCTGTAATTTGAGTTCCTTAATGGTTTAAATAGGTTATAAAAATGTCAAAGGCATTTTATCGTATTAAATTACATTTGCAATAAAATTAATTAAACCTGCTTCATTTAATAATATAATTTACACCAATTACAAAAAAATAAACTTCATATTTTCCAGTATAAAGTGTTTAAACTATCTATTTGAAACAATGCGTCTAAAAATAGAAAAAACATAATTACTTATGTATGCGCAACATCCAGTTTTATTAAGAAACGTATCTTACGATCCTTAATTAGATATTTTATGTGACACAAATGATCTCTGTAACACGTTTCGCACTCTCTGGAACAGCAATAAAATACTCAATTTATCCGTTTACCTATATGTACCTATATGTTACGAGATTTAAATACATTGCTGGATTTTTTCCTGAGGTCCTCTAAGACGTCGTTATAATGACGTATCTTCGACTCTGCTCTAGCTTTTTTCAAATCTATTTTTAAATCATGTTTTCTTAACAATGAAGGAGTAACTTTTACTGAAAAATTATGTTATTAAAAAACAGGCGTTGTTAGGGCGTAAAACTAATGAGAGGAGAAAACCACCTATAAGATGGTTTGAAATTCATCTTAAAAGATATATCTTAAAAAAAATACATAGGTACTTATTGAACTAAATTACAAGTCCAAGTACATTTTGTGATGTGAGATAAATGTGCAAAACTAAACTCGTACTTTCTTGCAATACCTATGTCAGTGTCGAAACCTTCATTTCCTCCTACTTTTGATTGAAACGTGATTCTCAATATTTATGGGCACAAAAGTGATCAAAGATTTAAGAGGCAAGGTTAATCATGATTAGTTTTGGTTCACTATCGCGTATCTACGCCACGAATAGCTGTCAGACGATTATGGAATCATTGGTAATTTTCATAGAGTCTTTTATTACATGGAAAGTGGTCGGATTTTATTGGCTTCAAATTAAAGCGTACACTAGTTACAGGGCGTCGTAAGTGACAAACTTGCAGCGGTCCGTTTACTTAAGATGGAAATAAGTCTTAAATTGTGATTTTCTTAAGTGTTTGTTCCCCAACGGTTATTCCATTTCCCTTCCTAATTTTAAAATAAAGATAAATGTTTAAATAAGACATCATTATATAAATTATTCTTATATTTCTATATCTATTTAAGTAGATATTTGAATGTACTTATTTTTTAAAGTTAGGTTTTATTTGTAAGTTAAATCTTTATGCTCTTTTCCTAAATAAAGTTGTACACTTGCCTACTCAATGCACAACCTTTCACTTTTCTCAATCTCTCAAGGATTAACAAGGAGAGATCCCTTAAAGGGATAAGTTCGCCTTTGTAAAAAAAAATATAATAGTGTATTGTTTTTGTTTTGTACAATAAATATAAACATAAATATTTACTGAATTTTTAAATTGACATGATTAGCCATAAATTATAATATTCCTACTCAATAAAGAAAAAAAATATATATTAATTTTAAACTTAGTACGTCACGTAAGTTTTATAACGATCTTAAATAGCCGACGATTTAAATATGGATGAAAATGTTTTCTCTTACATTACCACCCAACATTAATTATCCTGATTAACTATATTCATTATTTGGATTTCTAACTTTTTTAAGGATAGTGATATTTATTAAATATTTCGCCAGTTTTTTATACGATGACGTTATTATGTTCTAGTAACATTTACTGTCAAATAAACGAATATGAAAATTATCAATTATGAGTTCATAAAATAAATTCTAACTTTGAATTTACTCGTAGGTCATAATTTAGCATATTAATTGATCGGTTTTTAAATGCCATATTTTATTTATTTATTATTAATTTGCTCAAAAAAAATATACAAAAATATATAACTTTCTTTACTTTATAAAAATACGTTGTTCCTTTCAATAATGAAACGCTGACACAAAGAAGGCGGCTAAATGCACAGAAATAATAAAAGCATTTTAAATTTAACGTGGTAATCAGAAGATATTATTTGACAACATCATTGCACTTAGCTGCCTTCTTAGGTATTATGGCAGAACGCTCTCCGCCTCTCCCGGGCACCACAAAGTCAAGTTTAGCCAAGCGTCTAGTTGAGATAAGTGAGTATTAGGTTCGATCTCGTTACCAAACGAATTAGCATTCTGGCCTTACCGTTAGCCGATACAGATTCTTTGTCGGGATTATTAATACGCATATTGCTTTTTTTAATGGTAATTTGTCAAACATTGAAAGGTAGAAAGTTATGTATTCGAGGCTTTAGTTGCAACCCACGATTATTATAAAATTTGGTCTTTATCTAGTTTTTACCACGAAAGGGAATGAAAAAAATTACATCATTTAAAAACTGATGCTTACAATGTTGATAAACAAGCCATTTAAAATAATAATAATAATAAAAACTACAGAATCGAAAATAAAAAACACATAATGCTTTTTTTTTTATTTGTAATTTTTTTCTACCGTAACCTCGTGTTACTTTAACCGTAGGGGGTTACATTGCCCTCCCTTAAAAGTATAACTGGGTCATTCTACTTTTCAGTGTACATTTTTGGTTATAGTCCGATAAAAAGTATACCAAATTATGAATCCGCGTCTAAATAAATAACATAAACTTAGAATGTTTAAGTTTGACGGTTTCCAAAAAAACAACTCTTAAATTACTCAATTATCGTTAAAGAATCTTGGTAACTCAGTGGTAAATTGCACTCTTTCCATATAAAAGGCGGGGACATCAACATCCACTGCGTTACTGACATTATAGTTATTACAAATAACTTTTTATGTATTAGGATAATTCTAAATACAAGCTTATTTACGTCCCTCTTCGAGTTTCAAGTTAGAAAACGGTGCAATTCACCGTTTTTGAAAAAAAAATTGTTTAGTGCAAATGTGACTAAAAATTTATGTACAACGAAAAGTAGAATGGCCCAACTATTTCAGTGGTAATCATCTTAAATTGTTAAAATAATTAGTTACCGGCTTAGAATTGTGCCACTCCATGTCTTCCCGTGGAAGTCGTAAGAGGCGACTAAGGGAATAAAGGCTTGTAGTACTGTTAGGCGATGGGCTTGCTACCTGTCACTAATTTATACTGTTAAACATCTTAGCCTAATTGTGCAAATTGTGGTTACAGAGTTATCAACAAGTTTTTGGAGTTGTTGGTAATTCTGTAGCTCTGCCTATCCCACTCTGGGAATGAAGGCGTGAAGGTATGTATGTATGTATTTTAGAACTATGTAAGTAGCTTGGTTCTGATGTAACATTTAATGGAATAATTAAATTTTAACGATCGTTTTTGGGGTGGGAAATGTTACCCCCTAGGGCTAAAGTGACCCGAGCTTACGGTATAAGGATAAATTTTAATTCATTTTCATAAAACCTAACTAAAACTAGCCCGATTTTTTTTTTTAGAAACGGTGATGATATTGGATTAACCATTTGGGAGCTACGATGCGTCAGACATGATTCAGACACTCAGATACACAAATACACAGATACACACTTTAAAACTTATAGCACGTCTACGTCTACGCCTGTATTGGTCGGAGGTTATAAATTGGTCCCCATAGCAACAGAGGTGTGATTAAAAATATCATTAAAACAATTCGACTCGGTCGTTATAGATACTTAAAATACCAATAAAATGATGTCGGCGGCGGTTTCAAAAGTGTCAATGGAAAAAAGAACTGTGGTAAAAGTAAACACGGTTAGATGAAGCCATAAATTTTTAGAGTCGGCACTTTTGGGCACATTTCTAACAAATTAACAGGCGATTAAGCTACCGATTCTGGGTGGAAGTGCTTTCGACGGAACATTAATGCAAAGTAACAAATAAAATTAAGAGGACTGTCGGACACAAAAGTCAAAGCAAAAGAATAGAATCAAGAAGGGTTTGGGTATAAGGTTGTAAAAGTCATATTCTTTTAGGTCAGCCATTTTAAGAAGTGGTAAGTACACTATGATAAATATATATTTTAAAACTTGAATCTTTTTATCTCAGGTCCAATATTACTAAGACTTTAATGATATATATTTATAAGTATTTAGAGGTCCTCCCCGCTATTTTAAGAATATCCTACAAGCCACTCAACAAAATTACAATAATATTAATAAAAACTTACTCCCATGTTTTGGCACGTCTCCATTCAGTTAAAAATTATGTGTTTATTTAAATGAAATCAAAAACATAGAAGAAAATGATGATATCACAACTTAGAGAGGAAAGCCATTGCGCATGAAATCCGCCAGTTGTACTTTACTGTGTTAAGTGCAATTACCTACCCAAGTTTAAATAAATAATTAAACATCAAAATTTCGTGCAGCAAATGTACATACCCTACCTAATATTAAAATATCAATTTCCTGACCAAGCTTTTAAAAAAAAAATGTTATTTTTACACATAAAAAAAAACATACTAGGAACTTACATTCGAAACTGTACCTAATAAATAAACGGACCTAATGTCACGCGGCGTTTTAGATGTTTCGAGATAGTGACGTTTGGGATCCAAAAATCGAGTCAACAACGATTTGTCTCGGCAAATATTGTGATAAAACTAGATTTATACGACCAGTAATACGGCTGTCAATTTTAAATACCTGTTTATCATAAGTTATTTGCTTGGTAACCGACAGATTAATCTGAGAAGTAAGACATTCGATTTCATTAAACTCTTCTATACCATAAAAAAGTACATTTTAGCCTTCAGGATTGGTAACGTATTTGCAGTCCAAG
Source organism: Acleris emargana (assembly GCA_927399475.2). Taxonomy (NCBI): domain Eukaryota; kingdom Metazoa; phylum Arthropoda; class Insecta; order Lepidoptera; family Tortricidae; genus Acleris; species Acleris emargana. The sequence continues at coordinate 11,359,259 of OV656841.1, read as the reverse complement.
GACCGTGCCGTATTTATAAATTCATCTTGACTGAGATGCCGGTCACAAGAAATGTCAAAATATACGTAAAGTTAAAGAAAACTGTAATTTTTGACGCATCTTGAGACGAGTTTTACCGTCGTGATCAGTTTATTCATACGGCCCTTAGGATTGTAACAGACTCGAACAAAAATAAATAAAGAATTTGATTGTAAGTATTTACAATAAATAACTGACAAATTGAAAACCAACTGTTCCTAATTAGCATATTTTATTATACCAAAGATACTGTTCAGATTAATCATCATTAACTAAATCACCTTTTATCATGAGAGCAATACAAAAATTTCCCTTTTCGCCTCGTTCGAAGCTCGCTTCACTTATCGACTAATAAATTAATAAAAAGTCATCATTAGTTCTACTCGAACGGTTATTTTCAAGTTTCTAACTCGATCATTTTTATAATCTAATATTTTTCACTGGGAACCAGTAAACACAGGAAGTGAGTATCGTCCAAATATGTTGCTAAACTTGATGTAGCGAGCAATTAAAAATATAGAATTGTGAGAAAGTAAAGAAAATCACCTGTTTGTTGACATTAAGGAAATAAAACGAATAAAATCTAGAACGGACGTCTCACAGATTTCGATTTTAAGTTGTATTTGCGTTTTTTTTATAAGTGACAGGTGATTAGTCTCATCACTTTAGAGGTCTAATGATTGTAAGATACATTCTATTACAAAATTTCTCAGTTTTGTTTTCTCCCTTATCTAAATTTTTATGGGTTATATGGTTTTATCAGGGCACTTGTTATATCGTTAAAATATTTTACTTGATTGCAAAAAAATACACATTTTCGACTCAATATTCAAGTAAATCCTTTGATAACTTAAAAGTTGAAAGTTATACAATGTATTGGCTTTTTTTTAAAGCCAGTATGACAAACTGATATACTCGTTTCATAGAACGCTATACTATTTATTAGTATTACCGTAACGATATTCAAACAAAAAAGCAAAAGTGTCATTAATCAGTATAAAGCAAAAAATAAAAATGAAAAATACTTTGACGATTTACGTAATTTTAAGTCGACAATGACCAACCTCCGTTTTTAGTCATTGTTGTTTCAAAACCACAAGCATGACACTCATTCTGTTGCTCAGCAGTAGCAATACTCACTTCCCTGACACTCTCAAACTTAAAACGCAGTAAACGCACACCTGGGCCAATATTTGTAAATATCGAACTCCGAGCAGCTACTTGAAGTTGGGGTTCAAGATATGATAGCCGTGGTATGCACTTAGTACGTTTAGTTCTGCAGGGTAGCACTGGTCTCGTTTATTGGACCAGATTCCCGCAGGACGGGTTCAGTATTTGCAAGTAATCCCCAGTTTATGAATAAGTATGATGTCGGGTGATCGAGTAGCGCCGTTCTCATGCATGTAAACACAGACACAGAAGGACTTAATATAAATTGAGAAGATAGTATTGATGTAAATGATGTAGATGTTGTATAAGTACGTGGCTAAAAGTAGTTCGTCTTTTGTTTTGAAAACCGACACAATAGAAAAAAATATCTGCTTACCTTTATTTGATCCAGAATCTAAGGCTGAAATATACCTAGTGCAATTCTTGACTTAAATTTAATAATATTTGACGCAACATTTTAGCTTTCTTTTATCAAACTTACGTAGTATTTATCTTTGTTCAAATGTTGATAAGTAAAAATATAAAAAGACATAAGGCCGAGGTAACGCTCCGCCAGTAAATTTAGCACAATGTGACAAGGCCTATTTTTCATTTAGATAAGTTATGTCGTACTAAACACTAAACTAAATGTTTGAAGTTTTAGCTAATTCATATATTTTAAGTTATTAAGTTGTTATGTTGAGAAATAAAGTCGAGTATGACTACAAGTTAATAATATGATGGCGATCTATTATTATCGAACCAATGAACTTGTTTTTGAATTTAAAAAACACTGATTTGTCGGTAATTTTCATATTTAAAATGTATATCGTAAGTAATTTTAAAAAATTCAGTTCTTATTCTTCTGAAAAATTAACTATCTTATCCACTGCTATCTTTTCCGCTGGGTATGCAAAGGAAATCCTAAACACGTTTTATACTTATACCAGAGCAATTGCAGCTATGTGGTTTTGTACGCTATTCAAATAGCAATTAGCCACACGTTTTAATAAAAAAAGTAGAACAACTTAAGTGATGAATCATTTAACTTCTCTAGTCCTTTATTTATTATTAAAAATACTCTAGGAACTTATAAGTGTTCTATGTATTTTAAGTACCTATGGAAAATTAGTAACTTACGTCTGGTTTGGATACTGGCTAAAACTTTTTTTACGGTCTATTAATAAACTAAGTAATTCAATTAAGTCAGATACGGCTTTGTTATCTTGTAAATAGAAAATACTGCTATAGCAACCCGTCACGTCTGTAATCATTATCAAGTGTCATTAAAAAACCGCTTTTTAAATAACGCACCATCAAAGAAATAAGTAGCCACAATTAATAATGTAAACAAATGCGATAAAATAGTTGAACACTTTATTTTGATGAAACTAACCAAAACTATATATCTCCCTAATGTTACTTTTAGCTTACCGCGCACCGCTTCACATCAAAGATTTTACTGCCTTGTTAGTATTCAAACGATTCGTTTGATTTATGATAAAATTTATGAGATCGACTTTTCATTTGGGAAAATAGCGCCGCTGCCAAACTTGACCGGTCTCATGAGAACCTGATCATGTTAGAGCTGTATAATATTGGCTCATGACTAGGGTTTAGACTATGGGGTGTAAAAGGAAATTTTACCGCTTTCCTCATGGACCAATATATTCATAGCTAGTTTAACTAAACAAAAATTGTATCATGAATATGAGGTAGGTTTATGTTATACAGAATTACACTCTTACACACTAAGGTATTCGAATGTGCAGGTTACCTCACGATGTTTTTCCTTCGCCGTAAGAGCACCGGGTAATGTACTTTAGTTAAATTTCATTGGTCCCCGCGGGGGTTCCTACTCAAAATCGATACCTTCCGATCAAGAGTCGACCCCGTAAGCTAAAGTGCAACTAACATTTTGTTATAGTTCTTACATACGAGAACATCACTGCGAAATCGTACCAAGGACAATAGGAAATATTAATGACTTTTATTCACAGTTTGAAAAAAAAACATTTTTGGAATACCTAAAAAAAAAACAAGATGCCAACAAAGATTTGTGCATATCTCTTTCTAGCAAAACCGTATTAAACGAATTTTATACGGGTGACCCGTTACATGACGTCACAGTGCATATCGGATCTCTCTGTCTAATCGCTGTCTAATTAGCAGTTTAAAATGCATGTATCGTTCGTATTTCTAGGCCGTTTTTTTATTTTAATTTCAGTTTTGGTGATCTCTTTTATGCTATTTTCGTATTTTGTTGAGAAATGAAATTCAAAAAATCCATGCATATTCCCTTTTATCTAAGGTGACATGACATGTTTATAGGTTTAATGCAAACGCGTGCATTTATTGTGTTATAAGGTTATAATAATCAGGGCACTTTACACAAATAACTCCTTAAACTAAGGTTTATTGAATTGCATAAACTTACAACTATTAAAAGTCAAATTCTATTCAACTAATGCACAGATGCTAAATAAGTGTTAAAAGCACTAACTACTACAGCTGCAATACAAACAGCAAATGCACTAGGATAAAAACGATCTCGGTTTTTTTTTTCGAATATGTGACCCCGTTTAAGATTTTTACACACTTGTCAAAAGATTCAATAAAGAGACTACATATGCCTGCTCAGCAATAAGAAAGGCTATATATGCTTCCGCGTAAAGAACGTGAGATGGAGATAGTCAGGACGCACCTTGGTTTGCTGTTTACTAATAAAAAAACACCATTAAAAAAATAAAAAAATTGCTTGTATTAAGAAGTAAAAAGTATTCAACTATTCAATTAAAAATCACCGTAAAAGATTGTAGGCTTTCACAGATTCAACCAAAAAAACTGGCGGAATAGGTTTCGTGTTTTCATGTTTAACAGTTTCAAAGAAAGATAATCAAGTTTCATACATCCAAAAATAAAACATATAGGCGTTATGGTTATTTAGATCCAGATCGCGTAGCACTACCGACTTCAACATAATATATTATATAGTTTTTTTAAGGCATAGAGAAGGCAAACGAGCACACAGGCCACCTGATTTCTTTTAAGTTCCAATTTTACTATTTATAACAATGATACGAGTATATTAATAAAGTATATTATGACCTCCATAACAATACACATATTTGTAAAAAAATAAGGCACACCTGGTTACATTTCATAGCATTTATTATAATTTTCATCGCACTGCGTGCTTAGCGTTTCTTATAACAAGATAACTGTCTAGTTTAAGTTAAGGTTGTTAAGGGGTTCGTTTACCGACCGATGTTTACGACTCAACTAGTCACGACGCGACTTCGATTAAATTAGTGGTCTAAACTGATATTTTATTGTAAGTGATTATCTAATGCCTACCTACTGCCGTACTCGAACCATTCTTTAGTAAAATATAATATAGGACCCGATTCTACGTGCACATCGCTTAAATAGCCTAAAACTAAATTCCCTAATTTGAGGACATAGTTTAGACAGCAGATTTAACCAGTGCTATTCCAGAATGTCAAGCTGACAATGTATAAGACCGCCTAAAATAAGAAGCGTCAGATTCAAATTAGCGCTGTCATGGCGCTGTCATTTGATTATGACAGCTGCTCATGGAATAGCAAAGTGTTTTAGCGACACCTAAATAAAATAAGGAAGTTTAGAGGCCACTGTAGAATCGGGTCCCAAGTTTGGTTTTTTTTTTTGTTTTAGTAACAAACTTGTTCAATCTAAAACACTTTGACTAGATTACTCGTACTGCTAATTAAAAAGTTATGAAACGGCAAAGCCTAATATAGTAGTACCATTGTTAGGTGCCACATCTCAAACTTAAGGTATGTAATCATGACGTAGTTTTTGATACGTCCACAAATGGGACACAGATGCTGCTCTGCTTTAGTGTAGTTAGCACACGAGATTAATGTAGAGTTACTCCTGACCGCTCTGTCATTCTAGTGCATTAAAACTTCGTTGACAGCTGTCAAGAGGAAAACATACTTAAACACATAAAAAACAGGCACATCGTACAAATAACTGCCCTTACCGGGATTGGAACCCACGAGCTTCGAAGGCAGAGTCACTATCAAATAGACTAACGTGTCGTCCAATGTAGGTAATTTGTTTTTGTTTTTCTAAACAAAATCGTGACAGCCGCATTTTTTTTAAGAAATGTACACGTGTTCTACTCGACGTAGGTACAATACTGTACGAGGTCGTGATCAGATGTCAGTAAGCAGTGCGGTGAAATATGAGTGAATATTTTGTGGTGTGGAAACGAGAAGTCTGCGGGCAGGCCTGGCTCATCTTAGTACTTTATTTTTCATAGGTATTAAGTGACTGACGATCACTGACGTAAGGGGCCATTTTTGTTTATATTGAATATTTTTCTAACGTGTAGCAGAGATTTATTCAATTCCAAATTTAAGTCTCTTTATTTATGCATTTGCATTTTGTTAACTGAATATTAGGTAAGCAAATGTATTTAGGTAGGTATCTTATATTCAATTTCAATAAAATGAAATTGACCAAATTGTTTCGTAGGTAACTAAGAATGTTCCATATATTGACAACCGCGTAATAGTTTCAAACCTCATTTGATAAATAATTAATAACATAAAAACCATAATAGGTACGTATGAAAAATAAATACGATATTTTAATGTATAACGGTTAAAATTAAATAAAGTAATGCTCATAGTAGATGCCCAGTTTTAACAAATTTAAAATCAAGCTAGTGTTAAGGTTAGTAGCAAAGCTTTTTAGCTGTTTTGTTATAACTAGCTGTATAGTAAAAATACGATAGGTTTATTTTTATTTTTCTCCTTACCATTTTTACTTAATAAAATATTACTAGTATTAAAGATCCCATAACGTTTTAAAATAATAAACCAGTCATCTTTTGTCAAGTGAATATTGACAAGCCGTTACTGACATTTCGATGCAAATAGGTTAGCAGCCAGGCGGAAACGGAGATTGCGGGTCCGATTCCGAATGTATCGATGATTACTCTAAACCATACTGATTACTCAAATCGTTAGAGACCGTGGTACATAAATTAAAAGCTTTCTTGTGTTGAATTAAAACGGGTATGGCTTCAAAGTGGCAATATTTCAGAAGGGTTTCGTGTAGATTGGGTATTATTTTTTAAATAAAAATGTTATAATTTTGGTAAATGGTTTTAAGTTTAGTTAGGTTTAAGAACATTTAACATACTCGTATTATGTGAGGTTACACAAATTTAGATGTAAGATTTCATTTAACAGCTACAAATTGTTTAGTGTTGTTGCGTATCTTTATCGTAGAAGTCTAATGAAGTAATTTGTGTTTTTTTACGATCTAGAATATATCTAATTTAAATTCTAGATTCATGTCAGCGTAGTAACATTTAGTAGGTACCTTATGTATAATTATAAAAATAATAATGAAAGCACATGTATATATTTTTCTGTTTATCAATTTTAATTATCACTGTTTTAGATTAAATGGACTAAATATTAGAATAACATATTTTCACCAAAGGAACCCCAAAACACACATAAAAAATGAAATCTTTACGGACGGTGATTTGATGTCGGATCTCGTCGTTTTTATTTCAACTATAAAAACCGTTTAAATGTCAAAGTCCATTATAAAGACGTCGAAATGGAATTATGCGTTTTCGGACGACCGAATAATTACCACTAAAGATTGGACCGTAATAGTTTATATGCTTCAAATAAAAAAGTGAAGACCTAAAATCAATTCAGATTTTAGGTCCGTAATTTGCAGGCAATGAAAAAAAAACTTTATATAATGTGACCCGTGAATTCAAGTTTGATTTGGCGCAGAACTGACGATCTCATAGTTTTTTTTTTAAATAATTATCGTAGTATCCTAACCAAATAAATTGTCATAAAATGCCTTTATTTTTATAAAATTTCTGATGTTTTAAAAAGGTTATATTATAACGATAACCAACACGATGGTTTGAAATGGCAATTCAGTCATTTGAAATAAACAGCCCAATCAGCGAATTTCTTTTAAATTTTAAATTTCCATAAATGCCTGTTTATACTACGGAAGTAGAACCGATAAGTGTCAGTGTTCACACGCACGTAGCATCCGGCCAGTCAAAACATGGTAGAGTTATGTAGATACGGGTAGAGTCGGTTGTAGTTATTAATTACAATAAGATGGTAGTTAATCGGGAAAGAGAAACGTCAATCAAAAGTGTAAACACTACTTTAACATTATAATTATGGATTGTAGGTGATTTTTTGTCGTTAAAGTAATTGTTAAGTGGTCATCGAATTTTATTTATTTTCATACATTTAAATTACAATTATTTAAAAGACTGGCGATAATAAGAATTTAACACAGTTGATGGAAAATAATCAACGTCATCCAACCCACCTAGTAAATTAGTATACTATGTAATTAAATTAGTACTTTGGATTGGATAACTGGAATAGATCTCTTATGGAATGTGGTCGCGTCGTTTACTGCATTGATGCGAATATTTTTTGTAACGGTTTTTGTGATATATAGTTCACAAATCTACATACTCTTACATTACAGTAATATTTACCTACTGAGAATGGCTGGCGTGGTTTATGTGTTCCGAATATTGAAGATATATTATTAATAAAAACAGATATGGTACTTTAAGTAGGTATGACGTTTCGATATGAGTAGCTACTTTGGGGGTGTTATTTTCATTACGCTTGCCTGATCAAGTTGAGGTGAAACATTTTCTTGTTAGTGCGTAAAGATTTAGTGGCATTTTTATTATGCAGTGCCTTAAATGAAAGCATAAGGTACAATTGTAAATTAGTAGGTAAGCTTTAAAAAACTATTGAGGTTTTAACAGCGTTTCTTATGAACGTTATATCTTCTTGGAAAGCGTTGATAGATTATGACGTGACTTACTGAATAAATATATTTATATTTATCTTATACCAGATAAAGAGGTTTATTCAGTTCTAAGCCGTATTCGTTCGCCAAGGCGGATGTTTTATTCATTTATTCCTTATATTATAAACTAGAAGACGCCTGCGAATTCATATGCGTAGAATTCTTTTTCTGGTACTTTCCCTATTTCTCCCCGTTAGGAGTCGATTTTCGAAAAATCGTTTCTTAGTCTAACACTCCTAGGGGTACCCAGGGAATACTCATTCATTCAAATCCTTAGGTCCAGCAGGTTATGCTGTACGTCATTTAGTCAAGTAGTCACGGTACGCTTTTACATGATTACATGAAAAAGATAAAAAATAACATGATTCCAGCTGTGTAACCATGTCTTTTTTATGTGAAAAAGGAGGCAGACGAGCAAGCGAGCCAGCTTAGAGTAAGCAATCGCGACCCATAAACACCGGCAACACCAGGGGAATCTCAAGTGCGCTGCCTTCCTTTGAGAAAAGAGTACCTAGGCTCGTTTTTTAAAGGCCCCCAAGTCAATTCAAGTATTACGCGAATTGAATTTGTCCTTAATTACTTATATTAAATTGTTGGTTAACTTAGTGGTGTAAGTCACCGTTACGTTTTTACGATTTCAGATCGTGGTACCTACACTAATAGAGTATTACGGTAAACACCAAAATCTCACGTTTGAAGGCAACTTCCGATAATAAAATAAAGGAAGTCGGTTTTAATTGCCATTTTATTGGTTCTGGACATAATTTTCTGTTTCTTCGGTGTGATATTTGTATTTTATAATCTTTATAGGAAACGCTGATTAGATGGCTTGGCGGCATTTATTGAATGGGTTGGAACAAGAACCAACGTGGCCTTATTTGTAACTAATAAACTTCCACTCATTTTGTTGGGTTATTGTTCTTGCCTGTAGGTTTTTTTGTTAAGGATGTTTGTGATGTATGTGTTGTATCTGTATTTGCTAGCCAACATCTATTAATGAAATACTTAAAGGCCCCAAATTCGTTCCATTTTCACAATTACAAGTTATATCTGTTGTTTGTTAATTTTACCGAACAAAGTCCTTGTAGGTTAGTATGTATGTAAACTCTTCATTGCACAAAAATATAAATAGGTATTATAATATAAATATTAAACTAATGTACAAAGGCGAACTTATCCCTTAATGGGATCTCTTCCAGATAACCCTGAAGTAGATGAGTTAGGACAATGCATAGGGTTGGACACATACAAGTTTACACAAAAAGATCAAAAGCAGATGATAATACTTATAAATAAAAAAAGATTAAACGAACAAACCAGTACTCAACGTAATATAAACTTACTTACTTACTTTACTTAGTAAGTTATCATTATAAATAACAAAAACAGTATTTTATTTTATTACATTTTTATACATTTGCATTATAGTATTGTGTATTCCACGCTAATGGACGTTACAGGTATGCTATGCACGCGCTACTTCCTAAAAGTTATTTATTCTAGTCAAGTCACGGCACCAATTTTATACATAATGATTGTTTCCTGCGTGGTTTATTGTCAAATTCCTTTTATAGCATGTTCGTTTAAATTTTATTGGCAAGACACGTCTAAACGAATTTTATTACTCTTATACTTGAACTGTGCGCTCCAATGCTAAACGTCTAACCAGGCAAGTTTACTGTATTCAACGAATGACTTTAATAACACGACAATACGGTAGATTGTCAGGTTGTTAAAATCTTTATTTTAGATTTTTTAGATTGGATATTTAACGTTCCGATGTCTTTAACGGTAGGTGACAAAGTGTAAATGATAAAATCGAGATGTTAGCCGCTTCCGCGTTTTAAAGGAAATATTAATATAGTTAAATGGTTTTAATAATATATAATGGGTCTAATAGGCTGAGATGATCGCCATGATCGGGTTTTCGACCGTTTGTCAGCGACTGTTTCCTTTCTTGAGCAAGTTTGAATAACGATTGTTGGTTTCTGGTTGCGGGTTGATGGGAATAAGAGTTTATAGAACGGGTTTCTGTTAATGTTTTAAATCAGTGTTGTGTATCTGTCATTATGTTCTAAGTGCCTTAATAAATAAATTTTGTTAGTCTGCATTCTTACCCAAACAGATCAAAGTGCAATTCTAATTGGGTACGTGATCTTCGTCAATAAAAGGTTATAGTCTACGAGTGTATGAAGGGAATGATTTTATCTAACAAATAAAATTTAGTACCTACCTACATTCGTTGTAATGGCATTATTCGATTGCTCTTTATTAAGTTTCCAGAGACTAGTTTTACTTTTGAACGAGATAAAATACTGTATTTGAACAGAGAATAATAGTGCGACTTTAAAACGAAAACAATAAATAATGAGGACTACCAGTCTAAGCCAATATCCTAAAAAGAAGTCTTAATAAGTATTCATAACTATCCAAAAGTCCGAAAGATGATTCATTTGACGCAAATATTAACATAAATTAAACACCATAAAACATTACAACCATTAAGAAATTACCTCCGAAAATTTCCTACTTCGGAAGTTCTCAGGCCCCAAACGTTGGTCATCAAAAAAAACACTAAGTAACTTTGATTAATAAACGTTTGCATACGCATGCCCGCTAGGTGGCTAATGCATTTGACCTCCCATCCACGGGTGTTAGCGGTTGAACTATGCTCCTAATACTCGCTCACAAATCACCCGCCAAACGTTTCCCATCACCCAACAGCCAACGTGTGGTCACGAAAATCAATCATAACAGGCATTTTCGACACAAGTAACAACCATTGACACTCTTGTCACGGACTTTAAAAGTCAGAAGTGTTAGAAAGCGGTAATGTATCATGTGATTACATTTTGTTGTTTAATGGACCTTTTCAGTGGTACGAGAAGGAGTGTGATGTATAGACATACGTCAGCCATCAAATCGTTATAACTATAAACACTAGTTTCGCAATTAACGGACTATATTTGAATAAATTTACGTCAATTTTCAATAGCAGCACCATAAATCTAATTATCAAATGGATTATTATGTGAATACATCATATTATACAGTGCCAATAAAATAAATAACGCCAGAGATGATAGATCAAAATAATATGAAAGTTAATGATGGGAATTTGGTTAATGTTAATTTAGTTTTTATGATGCGATTTTTTTTCTCTGATATTAACGGAGAGTACAAATATGTTAAATTTAACAAACGAGTAATAAATAGTATTAGTCCGTTAATAAGACATGTCTATAAAAAATAATGTACCGTTGAAAACCCTGTCAAAATGAAAGTAACGTAAAAACAATTCAAACCAATACATTTATTTTGATTACCAATAAAATAAAAGCAATATACCTATTATTGGCAATTAAACAAATCAAAAGAAATCGGAAATCGAAACCAATTTATATCTACACTGATAAGATAATCAGCAATAAAAACTAAAAGCCACATTAAATTCCTCCTCGACGGTAGCGGAGTCGTCAAAAACCGTAAAATTGACAATCGCCACAAAGTCGATCTGATTAAAAATCCACGCATCTACGAAGCTTATGCCAGTTTCCCATGACATAATTATATGTTTATGGTGTGAACCACAACTACGGAAGTCCTGGGTGTTTCTACTCTGATTAGCATATATTACTGACCAGTAATTTATTAGTCCAGTTTTGCATTTATCTTTTTTTGTTATGCGGTCAAAATATTGGTTCGGACTTTCGGACCCATATGTCTTCGTGGTGTGGGTTAACGACCTAATATTGCTTCCGTTGACTGTGAGAACTAACATGGAACTTTGATTTAAGACTTTGTACTGACTTTAATGATGTCTAAATATTTTTTTAACTTAAAAAAATATGAATCGCGTATCAATATTGCGGTATTCGATTTTTTACGGTTCCGAACCGAAAGAGTGCCTGTACGGAAGTCTCTCAGCGTGACTTCATCCGTGTAAAACGGTTTCGTGTCATTCCCTTGGAAACAGTATTTTTTATCTCCATACCAAATTTTGTTAAGGTCCATTCACTTAGAAATGCAATTCAACAAACTCACTTAGTAATGCAAAATACGAGTAGGTAGTGCTTGAGCTAGACACAGAAATAAATGAAGTCGGTACAAACGTGTGAAACATTATGTTTGCCATTTTGGTGCGCTATTTCTGCTGCTGACTACACGTCAAAGGGGTAAGAGATGACTGATATTTGAGATCGTAACCAAACCCGTCACGGTCAACTTCGCACAGCTTTCCCGTTCTCATCTCACGAGTAACATGCCTCGCACGATGTGCTTTGGTGATTAGAGAAAATTTAGAGAACTCTACACGGCAACGGTCAGCTTGGCATAAGTTTTAACTAAGTGCCTTAAAATAAACAACATGTGTTTGGAAAGTAATACTACGATATGTGAGTGTGAAAATTTATTTTTTTACCATTGTCACAAGTTAACAAAGAAGCCTCTTTATAGTATGAGGCCTAACGGTGATCTGTGCACTATGGACCTTGAAGCTCATGACTTCGAATTCCTTGCAGACCTGAAGACTTATGGTACTTAAATATACGTATCACAAGCACTTTTTTCACAAGTGCATGGACGTATAGAATAAAATAATCGTGAATATATTGATTGATATCTTCATGTATTGACTCAAAAGTTAAATATATTTCCTCTAATATCTAAAATAAAAGAGGGAGAGAAGAATCTGAAATAAAAGTATAATTTATAAATTAATATCAAACTACCTATACTCGTCTGTTATTTGTATTTATAATGGACGTAAAATAACTTCAATAATGCGTCTAAGACAATTCTAACCCTAAGAATGTAGTTTTTTTACTATTCCAACCTGCGGTTTCGTTCATTCAAAGTCACTAGCAAGGCGCCATCTTTTTTTCTAAAACCATGGGCCCATTCACACAACCTGACATTATAACGCATTAGTACAACCTTTTTTAACAAACCGCATGTCATATATCCCTTTTGACTTTTTTGAGGTAGACAAAAAAATACTTTTCAAATTTGCACCAGCCTATAATGCTCGTTTTTATGCTTTTAATGTAATTTCGCTAACGATGTGAGCTATGAGGCGTTTCCGGTTTTTTAACAAAAAAACTTTGATGTTTTGTGTGACTTTAACGGAATCGCCCATATGTTATTTATTGATGACGGTTATCGATAAAGCACACGATTTGATGTTATGAATAAAATAAGCGATTGATTCAATAGGATTGACACACTCACGCTAAACTTGGGTTAATATGAATAAAGGTTAATGTCGGTTAAGTTTCAATGAAAATACCTTATACCACTTATATCTTATACATATAAGGCATAATACCTTACACTTGCGTTTTGAATAGTAAGCTTTGGTAATGATACTAAATAAAATCGTCACAAGTTCACCATAACACGGCACAAAGGTTTAACATAAACTGAATCGCGTTATGCCAATAAATCTATACGCACACAAATCACAATTTCAATAGAGAAACAACAAATTGGTTCCCTACAAATAATAATATTTTATGGCAATGCCGGAGATAAGGGCACGCACATAACTTTGCGGAACCCTAACTAACTGGTCCAACCGGTTGAGATCGGTGTTAAGTTTAATTACAACAATAGAGCCTCACGACTATATATGCCACAATATCTGAGTCTTTATTCAATATTGTAAATAATCCCCTTATATTATATCGCCATGAAATCGGTTTTTTTTCTCATCAAAACAAGATTTATAAAATAGTACATTGTGTATTAAGGTCGGTAAGTAAGGAATTACGATCGAGGCTCTAGTAGAAGCCCGAAGTCGAAGACTGAGGGCTTTCTGAGTCGAGGTTCGTAATTCCCGTACCGCCCGTGAAACATACAATGTTTTTCATCACATTTGCGAGTAAATAAATAAAATTATAGGGCAGAAAAACTTACAATTTAATACACAAGTCAGCACAACTATTACTACGAATTACTTGAACTTTTTTTATGCGGATGACGGGCGGACTCCACAGATTATACAAATGTTTCGTTCAGAAACGTTAAGGGCAAATACTTACGTAGGTATACATACAGCCCTGAAGGAGTGTAAAAAAAAACGACGTTTTGATACAGAAAACTATTAAAATCGATTATTAAGAACATTCATTGAGTATTTAAGTAACATGTAGTGAGATTGCAATGAAATTCCTGTTTAAATAACATTTTAAGACAATTTTTCAATTGCGTGTAAATTCTTTGCTTGAACTTGCATGACCTGTGTGTTGTGCTATAAATTAAAAATAAATTACTTACCGACCTTGGGTTTCATGGTAAATAAAAAGGTCGAGGGTTTTATATGGGACATTGCAGCCAAGTTAACCTGTATGTTTAGATACTGTTTACGTGCAAGTGTGATGAAAAAGTAAATTAAAATCCGATTCACTATATTCTTAGACCTTCCCTTTTTTAATGTTATATTAATGCTGTTTGTTAAAAATATCAAGATTCATTAGCAACAGGCTTCGGCAATCATACATTTTTAGATTATGTTGTGACACAAAAGTTAAATGTCTATATTTTCATTTCCCATTTTATAGTCCATGATAATGTAAAACAACCTTGTTTGTAATAGATTTATCGTTTTAGGGCTTTTCCTTTGTAGTTATAAGAGAGTAACATTATAAGTAAAGACGTACTTAAATCATTTATTGCTATTTAAATGTTTAGCCTTAACAAAGACAGAACGAAAAAGCAGATCGGCAAATACATATGTTACATTTTATTAACATTTACCAGATGTTTTTCTCATATTATAAAATAATACATACATAAATTAATTGTAACATTTTTAAGGCTGCTTTAAAAACATTTTTAACATCAAATCTGTTGTCAGATCCGATGATGCTTGCGCCTGGTCAGTCTATCGATCATTTTGAGGAGATTAGAATTTCATTATCATCAATTATGAGGTTTTTACGGCTTACGCGTATTAGTCATATTACGAGGTATTAATTGGTTAGATATAACGTATATCTTAAAGGTTTTGTATAATTCTTCTGGCTTATTTTATAAAATTTTAATTTTGTAAATATATGATTTAATAAAAACGTACTTATTGTTTGAATTTGTTTAACTTACAAGCTTAATTTTGGCAGTAACACTGTTTATCCTTTCATTACACCTCAATGTTTAAAAAAACGTAGTTGATCATTTTTATTGGCCTTATTGTGCCTGTTTGGACATGTCTTTGTGTTTCACCGAATTAGGCCACAATAGTTAGTCTAGTTATACCAGTATCTAGTCATTCCTACGACCCTAGTCAGGTCTTGGTCTACGTCAAGACGTAAACTGAAGAAGGTGCTTGCTTGTCTTTGTCTTTTTTATGGCATGGTAAGCGTACCAGGTCTCTTGATGAAAATTGGAATCTGTGGGCCTATACACATTTGCATTCTCAAGACTACAATTCGATTAGAATACAATTCTTAGGCCGCAAACGCGTTGCTAACCCTGAGGACTAAGATGTCATGTCGCCACACTGGAACACAATAATGCCGTCACTGTTGCTTGGCGGTAGGTTAAAGGATAAGACGGTGGTAGCAATCCGGACGGACCTTGCACAAGGTCCTACGACCACATGTATTTTTTATACATCTAACACACTGTTTTAAAAAAATACGCTGTTTACTAATTTGAATATTTATTTTGACAGGAAACTTTAGTCAAATCCACCATCCTTAGCTTGCGGGCAAACGCCTAAACAGCAGCCGTGGGAATAAAAGACAAGCTGACTAAAAAACTACTCGTGATTCGAAAAACCGGGCATATTATAAAAATGCTCTAAGCGTTTGAACATTTCATTATGTTTTGTTTATGGTGCCGTGCTATTGTAAATTAAGTCTCGTTTAGACTGTCAATGCGATTTGGAACGGTAAAGAAGATTTGCTCTCTGAAAAAAAAGCATTATTACTTATATTATTTTTATACAGTTGTTCCAGTAAGATTTGCTTTTTTTTGCTTATTAAAACATTTTTGAAATACTTTTTCATACTATTTCGTTACTTAATTTTAAAAAGTGCTAATTCTTTAGTGCGTTGTCAGAACTGATCTCTACTTCAGCTAAAAGAAGTTAGTAATTATAACAAAAAAAAACTTCATTTTGTACAACACAAGCATTGACGTTTTTATTATGTGCTAAAGATTTTGTAAAGCTATCACAATATTTTTATAGTTTAATTATTAAAATTAAATCAATGATGCATATTTATTGCTCGATCTTTCTGACCACCTTATTTACTATCCATTATCCGTCATTTATAGGCTTTTATAAAGTGATACAACACACGAATTTTATCATACATTTGCGTGACTGTATGAACTTTATGAACAATAGGTGATTATCGTCCTTTGTAGAAAGTCAAAAGCGCAGCGTGCGGGCATTGTATTTGCGCGATCTTTGAAAAGATCATGAATCGCCTATCGATTTTTCAATTAAGAATCGATTCCGAATAATAAGATCGGTTAACAAGGAACCATCTGTTTCTGATTAATTAAATTTCTAAAAATAAAAGCGACGGGTCGCTCAAGTGAAATGCATAATGTGATTTGTGAATGATATAAGTGTGTAATTGATTGAGCGTGTATAAAATTGATGGGCCGTATAAACGTGTAAGAATAATTTAATTGATTGATATACATTTGACGGTAATATTTTTAATTAAAGGGTGGCGTTTTGCATGTACGAGTAGGTACCTAACAACGTTCAATTATTTTTAGTGATAAATTGACAAAAAATAATTATGTTTAATTAAATATAGAATGACTTTCATTTATTACCATATCAAATAAAGTACCGTTAAACCTGGTAACTTTGGTCCAGTACTTCAACTGTGGTCCAAGTCTAATTTGTTTAATTCCTCATAGATGACATAAGTATAAGCATTTTAAAACTTTAGTCAACAAGAAATGTCTATAAAACAACACGTTTCCTTAACTAAAGATAATGGGAACTTGTACTTTTGGTCATTGATTTTGGACCATAGTTGGAAGATTTTAGACCATAGTTACCAGGTTTTACGGTACCAGAAGTATCGACTTATCTAAACAAAACTAATTACATTAAAATTTCTACTTTACATATTTTCATAAACAAACCAATTAATTTACTTTGACAAAAAAAAACGTTTTTTTACTTTGAAAGTTGTATATTTAGAATGTTTTCAATACGAGGAAGTATATCGTACGTACATTCTCCAGTAGGTACCTCCAAGGTATATCAAATCATACGCCATACCCAATACCATCCAATCACCGGTCAAACTAGGGTCCAATAGATTGGATCCTTAAGCTACTGCAAATAAACATGCAAAGATATTGGTTCAGTCATAAACACAAGTACGGAATGACATAACGGTCGGATACAGTTTATACTGGTGGACTAATTCTCTACCTAACTCAAAAGCAAAATACTATAAGTCTATAGTTAAAATAAGCAACGTTCAGCTGTATCTCCTGCTTAATAATGGTGCAAGTGGTGAGTATTTAATTTGCCGTTATACTGTTATGCTTTTGAAAGTCTGTAATACTGAAGCAGTCGTTAATAGTAACATTGAAAATGAGTATATCACGAGTGTTTTAGTGTAAACCTGGTTTATTGATATTAATTCAAAATGCATTAGAGTTCGTTTAGATAGTAAAGTATGTTTATTTCATTAAAATAACTTGTGTGTATTTTTTTATTAATTTAACAATTTGAAGTCGATTAACGCCACTAAAAATACCAAACAAATTTATTAAAAATAAGATTTAACTCATTAAGGAATGTAAATATTATTTCATGGTCTGGAAAAATCCTACAATCGCCCACACAGCTGACTGACCAATGAAGATAAACAGAGAGAAACTTTCCCTGTCGTGCACATGAGATTCTTATGTAAAATCTATATTTATCTCTTTCTACATTTTCTCTCTTCTGTCTTTAATGGGCAGTTAAGTGTGTTGGGTGGTTGTACATATATCAATTTAAAAATAGACCAAATATTATTATCGCTTTTTACAACGTTTCAAAAAAAAGTAAGCAAAAAAACCAAGAGTGATATCCATAAAGCTCGTGCTATTTATACATGAACAAGAAACTTATGGAGACGCGACGATTGGTTATTCAAATCTTTTGTCCTCCGGCTAGAAGAAACCGTCGGTCGATTTCATGCTACATTAACTAAAATATTTCGTTTCGTAAATATTTTGCTCACATTGTTTGATGATAGAGGTAGACTATTTCGGTATTTGATGGTGGATGGCTTACTTATTTTAAGCGGCGATTATTAATTGTCATTAGTCTCGTTTACATTTAAACCTCATTAAAGACATTAAACCGTCAGGTCAATCATTTTTGACTGCACCCGCTATAGGTACATTATTTCTAGTAATTGCAATAAAATTACAGCCCTTTTTTCAAGTTAAAAGCATGCATAACAACGTAGCAAGCAACTAAATTTAAAACATTTTTTATATGTTTTTTAAATACTTTGTTCTTAAGAATTTAAACAAATCAAATGTATTGTTTGAATGTTTTCTGTATAAAAGAATAATCATTTTCAACTCATCTTCATTAGTAAAATGAAGCGAACTTATATTTTCTTGGTTACTATATTGCAGAACATCATCCACATGAATATTAAGAACTGGCCACTTGCACCGCTTCTGGGTCTTTTTCGCATAACGCTTTCCATTTTGAAAGCACAAGCCATAAACATGTAATGATCTGTTTTGTATTATGTTAATATTGACTTATTTATAGTTCCTTGCTTATGTGCGATGTGACTTGTTAAAATAAATATTGGTTTCATGTTGAGTCGCTATAAGTCTTGTACAAAACATCCTATTTTTTGCTGCAGTGACTGGATTGGAAGAAAACCTACGATGAAAGCAATTTATGAGGTGCAGATGTCTTTGTTAGGACTTATTGATAAACTAGTTGTTGTACTTACTATGGCACCTTAAAAGAGCATTCTAGGCGGTGTGTTTACAAGCGTTTGTTTGATATTTTGTAAGATTAGTTCAAATCTTTAAGTTAATAAGCAAGACATTGTTGGATCAAGTTGGAAGATGACAACAGGATCTCTGCTGTAATTTATGTACAATCAATCATTAAATGATGAGTGTGGAAGAAAAAGAAAACTAGCCAGGAAAACTTGCTTAAAAAATAATAAATAGGTAGGTACAGAAAATGAATATTAAAATCATAAATACCTTTTGCATGGTTACTAGATTAGGTATTCTACCCACAGTTACCCAATTATATAGAACAAATAATACATTGAATATACCAAAACTTATTACTATCCAATATGTATATCACCTGAAAAAATTTACTAATGGCCGATGGCTGCAAATTTCTTCACCGTTAGACAATTAAAAAGTATTGTAAGCTACTTATAAACAAATCTAAGTAATAAATGTTTTGCTCCCAAGGAAGTCCGAACCAATATCTAGAGCTTTATATCAATCTCCTTCCAATCTGTACAAGCGTACAAAAAATATTTATATTCATATTTAAATAAATCACTTTTGAACGTTTCGTGATTCATCAATTAAACAGTTGCTGGCAATTACTAAGCACAGATTATAAGCGGTTTTAATTATAGACCAATATGAATTTTAAATGAGAATTTGTTACGAAGTATATTTGTATTAGTGTCGGTGTGAGGTAACATGTACTGTACTTTGTTACAGTAGGTATTAACTAATCGTTTGTTGTTACTACAGGTTTGGGTTGAGATAAAGTTAAAACGATCTTCTTTATTTATTTGTTTCATACAGACTCATTTCTTGAAATGAGATCTATAAAAAGGTATTTTTAATAGTAACTGCAAATCAAATATTTCATTATCTGTCTGATCAAAATATTTAAGGAAATAAATACTATTCACGTCATTCCTGATGATCACAGACAAAGGTAAAACGTGTGAAACTCCGCATAATTTCACTGAGGCACGGGCGAGGACAAAAATGAAGCTATTACGTGGGAACGTTGACATGCGCAAGAGTTTTGAACTTAGATCGGCCGATCAAGATCATGATGACATGTCTTTCTGTTATTCAATTGTTGAAGTCTCGCCCAGAGCTGGCCATACATGAGAAGGATGGAATAGGAAGAATTATTCGCGTGGGAGTCTGTAGTAACATTGGATTGGATTGGTTTGAAATTGAACGAGTATATTGGTAAATTGTGTCTTAAGTGTATATTTTAAGACGCAATTAGCCTAGTTGGTAGTGACCCAGCCTATGAAGCTAGTGAGACCAGTGTTTGTTTTCCGGTAGTAGTAATATTAGTGCGATATTAATAATTTGATGAGCCCAAGTATTTGTTTCCAAGTCTAGAATGTTTTTACTTATCCATAATAGTACAAGCCGAGCTAATGGTTTGGGACTAGGTCAAAATGTGTAATATTATCCACTGATACTTATTTATAATAATTATTATTTAGTTGGTAAGAAGAGTTCCAAACAAGTACATTTTGTTCATACAATTTGGTTGAAAAACTGGAAGCTAAAGTGACCGACTAAGACATAATCAATGTTTAACCCTACCAGTATCAATGACCAAAAATCACACGTTAAAATAAAAAAGACTTAACTAATGATTAAAAACATCTTGTCTTAATATAAATATCCAAATCAAGCTCAACAAAAGGCACAAACATACGTCTCCACGTTCATTCTTCATCCAAGTTCCACGCAACGCAACAAATGAATCTGCATCGCTTCCGTCACCACAACAATATGGCAATAAAAACTCTTACCATACAAGTTCACTGTCCAATACAATTGAGGAAAAACCTCATGTGACGCAATCCATGCAACGGGTGAAACACCTAATTATCTCATAGCGAAGAATGAACTTTCGCTTTTGTGTTAAAACAATGAGATTTGCACTCTCTACTGTGGTAACTTATACTGTTTTTTACATGGCGTATTATGCGTAGG
Source organism: Acleris emargana (assembly GCA_927399475.2). Taxonomy (NCBI): domain Eukaryota; kingdom Metazoa; phylum Arthropoda; class Insecta; order Lepidoptera; family Tortricidae; genus Acleris; species Acleris emargana. The sequence continues at coordinate 11,338,268 of OV656841.1, read as the reverse complement.
TAAACTTTGATAATTTGATGATAAAGTTAGGTTTTTTTTTTTTTTGATATTTCAAACCCAAAATCCTTATGCATGCATCCGTTTTGGACCATAAGATAAGTACATCCTACACAAAATTCTATTCCGTGAATACTTCCATGTTTAAGCACAGCAACCATGATTTCCTAAACAATACAATTATTGAACTTTTTGTCTGTTCTTCCTGTCATATTATATTTGACAAAACTACCTAAGTAAGTACAAAATATCTTAACCAATTTTATAGGTGGATCTTAATACGGGTATTATTTTGAACACTTGAATAAATTAAAATTAAAAAACGTCAGTATCCTTATAAAGTCAGAATCTTTGCAAGCCTGTCACATTAATCAAGGATATCAAACTGTCATTAAGATATCAGATATATTATCTTAGGTATAATTTTTTTCTTTATTAATCGTCTAGTTATCTGGTCTAACGAATCGAATGCTCTAATTTAGATTTCAACATCGCTAATACATTCCGTTCCAATAAAGGCTGTATAAAGAATTATAAATGACTGTTGTCAAAATATTCAGTACAATAGTAATTAGGTTCTTGTGAGGAACAAAGTATTGGTTATAAAATGTAGCGCGTGCGTTGGAGGCACAAAAAGTTTTAGTCGTGGCTCGATTTAGAAGAAATAGGCGGTAACGAAGGATATATTTAACAAATAAAATGCTTTGGAAAGATGGTTGACATTCGGGCCTTTAACGAAGAGAACTTAATGAGAATTTTAGTTGAACAATAACGTTTTGTCTTTAAAATTGTATACTTGCTTGATAGCATAATAATATCATATCATTGTACCGAAGAAAAATTCTCGAGGTAAAAGTTTTTTACGAAAAATTCTCCGTCGTTTACAAGAATATTTTGCTTATGGACAGAGAACTTTGTGAATGCTCTGTAATGCTTTCATGAATGATATGAAAATATTTGCAGTTTTGTGAATGTTCTGCAGCTTGCACATCGCGGATACATAGCCTTGATCAAACTAATTTTCTAGCGCTGAGCAAATTTAGAAAGTGTGGTGTGGCTTTTAATATTTTCAAATCAAAAATAGTATCAAAGAAATACTATTGTGAATAAATGAAAAAATCTATTTTATAATGGGTTCATGTATTTTGCTCGCTGGCACCTACATCATAAGTCACTAATAAAGAAATGCGTTCAAATTCCTCTGTATAAAGTATTGGATAGGACGCCTGATGCGATTGTTAGGTTTTTTGTGCCCTACGTGAGAGCTTGCACCCTCATGATAGGCAACTTGAAGGTCTACTTGTGCCTCATGACAGGTTTTCAACCAAGCGTGAAAGATGTGGCACCTAAATTAGTTTTTTTTTGTATTAAGTATTGCTTTATAACTTAAATTTAAGTATAAATACCGATGTGCTGTATAGTTGACGAAAAATATAATTTGCACCGATTCAACGTAGCGCTTCTTAGATGGCGCCAATTTTATTTTGTCAACTGTATATATATTAACCGCAAACACATGAAAGTGTACTATGCGTAAATATTTTTATGAATCACACCCCTCCCTTCCCCTACAACTGTTCTCTTTGTCTATCTTCAAGTGATCGGATAATCAAATATTTAACAAAACACTGTCACATAAATGTCTGTCACTGAATATATTACCTATTATAGACCAAAACCAATGTCGTTTGTTTATTCACTACATCTGTTACATCTGTACAAGTTTTTAAAATATGTTTCTGTTGAAAGTTTAGTTACTTCGACAGCTCCTAGCCTCCAAGCAACTCGTGCGCAGTGCAATCCAGCGTTTTTGTATGACGCGATCAAGCACGCGGCTATGCCAACCAGTTGCGGTGAAAGTATTGTGTACTTATCAACTAAAGTTTCCGGCCTGATATCGTTTAGGAAGAAGTTATTTATTTTTTATTAACGAAGTGACTTAGTGTTATTCAACCGTCTTTATTATTTTTATTATTCATGAATTAAAGCTTTCAAAATATATGTTGCATGATCTTCTTTGTTTAAGTTTTTAAGGGCTGAAAAAGTTTTATAGAGACTTATTGTTTTTTTATCTTTTAAATTGTCGTTTTTTTATTTTTATTAAGGTACCTACATCTAAAAATCTCACAACAAAATCCGAAGAGTAAGTAAACATTAGTAGATACGTCGTTACTTCCTGTAACAATAACAAACAAATAATACATATTAACTGCTACTCAAAAAACACAATTGCTACTCGTGCAAACCGCATATAAGAACGTGGTTGAAAAACAAAGATCTAAGAATGCTTTTGTTGTGCCAGCAAATAATACACTTTACCATAGAGCTTTTACAATGAACTGGCGCGAGCTTGTTTAGAAAACCAACGGCCGCGAAAAGCACAATCATGCGGTTGCTTATGATCTAGTTTTTGTCCGTCCGTCCGTCCGTCTTAAACTCTCATCTCGTTGGTAACCGAGGACGAACGTGAGGGTCTTAACGCCACGGTATATTGAACTGTGGAGAATACTCGTGTTCATGCAGTGTAAGAACATATTTTTTTATAGACACTACCTAAAAACTAGTTTAAAAGTTCAATATAAGCCCTCTATTGTATACATACATACATACATACATTAAATCACGCCTGTTTCCCAGAGGGGTAGGCAGAGACCACTTCTTTCCACTTGCTACGATCTTGACAAATTTCTTTCGCTTCTTCAACATGCATACATCGAGTCATGCACGCACGTCGGTTTCGGTCACTTAAGAAATATATAAACGTACTATTTCTATTCTACTCGGTAAAACAATATTGCTTTTACGTGTTATCGTATTGTTTTAGCGAAGCCACAATTACTGTTAATTAAATAAGTGTTATCATAACGTTAAATTAAATAAGTAGAATAGAGCCCTGGGAAAAGTACTGCTATCTATTTCTATTATTGTGATATTCGAATATAATAGAAAGTGACAAGGCATAATGTTGCTAATATAGTAACTTTATTGTACAAATATGCACAAGGGAGAAGACTAATCACAAACGCAATTTATGACTACTTGTTATAATACAAATTAAATATAATGGGGATATGTTCGCCTAATTTTTTTTTTTTAATTTTCATTGTATTGTAATTATTTTACTCTTGTATAATAAAGTGTTTACATACATACATTTATATCGAAGCACTGTTTTTAATCTACGATAGATCTCCATTAAAATGGGCGTTAAATTGTTGCATCAATGTAAGAAAAAAATATTGTGGCACCAGACTTCATGGGATGAAAACACTAAATAAAAGAAACATGAAATAATTCTGTAACTCTTTAACGATCAAGATTGACACATGTCATCATCATTACCTTGTTACAGTGGAACTCCGCCAGCTTCAACACTGCCCTCAAATTTTCTGAATCCACTGCGGTTTCCTTTATTTTCTGTTTGTATTTATTTGAAACCAGTATAACGAGGAAGCCAAATCACATAGGAAGGGGGCCATTACTTCGGAATTACGATGTTTACTAACGCCCTAAGTACGGATTATCCGTAATGAATGGGAAAGTAATAGAACTTTTTTCTTTACAACCTTCACGGCTACTGGATTGTCTTGTTAAAATATTTGTCTAATCAATATGATTTCATGTTTTCGTGGTTTCGTGAGAAATAACGAGTATGTTTCCTTTATTAAAAAAAAAAACTATTTCGTTAGTCTTCTAATTCGTACAGGTTTCCTGTTAATTTCGTTGTACTTTATGCCTTGATTTGACCGGTTTTCCATTTTTTTAATCAGGATCATTTGGATCTGTAATATAACTTTTATTGTTTTTTTAAATAATATTATCATCCACACAGACATACAGACGTATAAATAAACCGAAACTGTGAATTGCGAACCGTGAGTTTCACCACGAATTTAATATGCGATTTATAAAGACATCAACAGGAGCTACACCTGCGAGGAGCAGTCCAGTTGTAGGTAATTAGTAGTTGCAACTATTAAATTGACTAAAATATGACTACTCCTTGCATGTTACTGATCGAAGTAAAAACAACCATTTCATTTAGATCCGTAACAAAATAATTAATTAAATTACAAAGTAGCGACCAATGCAATTAGCCTCTTTTGTTCTGCAGAAACGTAAAAAAATAGACGTTTAATAAATACTGACTTCCTTGTAGGTTAGTCTGTCAGCCGGTACGTATTATTGTACTTGTTAATCAGTGTTTCGCCCCTTAGCCTCTGCGGTCTGTCACGGGCAGTTGCAGTCTATCTGTCTTGAGCTGAATGGCTGGTTAACACGGAATGCTTGTTCATTCATCATTATTTACGATTATACGTGTTTGATATGAGTAAGTGGCTTTAAGGCTTTTTGTGCATAAGTACATTCTTACGTAAGTACGCGCTGGCCTAGTTGGTAGTGACCCTGCCTACGAAACGAGCGGTCCTGGGTTCAAATCCCGGTAAAGGCAGATATTTGTGTGATGAGCGCGAATATTTGTTCCTGAGTCATGGATGTTTTCTATGTATTTAAGTATTTATTTCTCTATATAAGTATTTATATCGTTGTCCAGTACCCATAGTACAAGCCTAGAGCTTAGTTTGGGACTAGGTCAATTGGTGTGACATTGTCCCTGATATTTATTTATTTACATACATACATAAACTCACGCCTTCATTCCCAGAGTGGGGTAGGCAGAGCTAAAGAATTACCAAGTCTTAAAACTTGTTGATAATTCTGTAACCACATTTTGCACAAGTAGGCAAATTTAATTTAAATACTCACTTATCTAAAGATTAAGAAGATACCAGCTAAAGGTCTACTTATTGACAAAGCCTTAAAATTACCGCACTTTAGTACATTTGCTGCATACAAATAATGTGCACACTAAATTTAGTAATATTGAAGATCCAAGCTCATCTTGGTGGTTTAATTAAATCAATGTAATTTGTTACTGAGGGACAGCAAAATCAAAGTGTATATTTTTTTAATATATAGCAAGTAGAAGGCACACGGGATACGGGGCACGGGGTACCTATAGACATTTTGCATTCTCAGGATTGCAACCCTAAGACTGACTGACTGAGGGCTAAGGTCGAATGCCTCTATGCTAGTAATTTCACCATTCGTCTTTTTCCCACACCGGAACACAACAATGTGGTCACAGCAGCGGCAGGTTAATGGATAAGATGGTGGTAGCGATCCAGACGGAACCTGCACAAGATCCTATTACTACTTTAAGTCAATCCGCTCTCTTTCTATTTTATAGCAAAAGGAAGGGTTTCTGAGGGTAGCAAGGTTCTGAGGCACTTAAACATTTCCAATCTCAAAACTACAAATACTATTTATAAACAAAGATCAGGCCCATCAGGCTAGACCATCAAAAACCACAAGATGTTCAGAACACCTGCTCGATGGATGGACGGCATCCGGAACATCCGGCCATGCAGGCAGTGGGTGCAATGAGCACATGACCGAAGAAAGTGGCGATACAAGGGTTTTTATTCTACTGCGTAAAACAATATGGTTATTAATCTTTAATCGTATTGTCATTTACTTGAAAATAATGGCGGCCAAGTAAGAAACAATATGATTACATTTCAAAATAAATATTTTTCATTAAGCGTCGAAGAATGAAAGCCGATGGCTTGGATACGGATTACCTGAATGTATAATGTTTCGTTATTCTCTTAGTGACGTCACAAAAATATTTAAAATTATTTATATTATATTCGTTTTTCTAATAAACCTCGACATAATACACTTCTTTAAAAAAAAAAAGTAGACATTTATGATCGACTAGTGGGAGGTGGTAGGTTCATGTAAGTTTTATGGAAAACCAATACATAAACCAGAATTTATAGTAAAAAATATGATGGTTTGATCTAAAATCCAATTAGGAGACGACCTCCCAGCCTTAAAAAGTATTTTATATCAAATTTAATCTGGTAAGTAATATACGGCGAATAGGTTAGCGTAAAAAATTCGGTCCAGTACGTATATAAAAAAAAAAAACTTATTTTTACAATTGCAATTGATTGTTTAATAGACAAATTACATAATAATCGAAAGTATGAAGCCTATAGAATATGCGAACGTTAGGTTTAGTGCAAATTATTAGTATCAACTTAACTGTTTAACCTACCCAATAGTTATGATGGGAAAAAATAGAGTAATGTTTGCATATTCTACAGGCTACTTACATACTAGGCATACTTTTGATTGGTATGTAATTTGTCTATTAAACAAGCAATTGCATTTTTTTGTTTTAGAGTTGATTTTGAATTTTTCAATTGGACTGAACTGGACTGAACATATCCAGCCAATCTATTCGCCATAATTATATTACTTATCATATTAAATTTTATATAAAGTACTTTTTTTTGAATAAACAGCTAGGTGAAGGTCGTCTCCTATTCGGGCCCCCTACTAAGTTAAATTGCATGAAAATCCGTTCAGTATTTTTCGAGATGATCGCAAAAATACAGACTTATTTGTAGCGATATAGTAAACTGAATCTTATTTCAAGTAGGGCGAATGGAACCATAATTATTTTTATTTCAGTTTCATAATTACTCAGTATTACCTCTTTTTTCTATCACGTGCCGTCAAATTATAAACAACCAAATATTTGACATTTCCACGCTGCCAAGGACACCTTTATTTCCATATTTATGGCGATAAAATATAATTATACTGTTAATTGACCAATCGCGTTCACCTAATATAATTTATTCTAATGTAATGAGCGGTTTGCCGTCGTTTACCCGTCCTTGTTTTTATGTTTAATGTTTGATTTCAATCTATACTGGTTTTATTAGTTTTTACAAGGAAATGGCAGATTGAAGTGAAGCGGATGATCTAATAGAAGCAGTTATTGCCTAAGACGTTATAATAAATTATTTTTTAATTCAGCAGTGAAATGTCTCGAAATTATTTATTTATTTGATATTTACTATTGAACTACATATTCTATCATAAATATAGCAGCGTTAACAAATATGTATATTTCAAGACACGAAATTTTTATTACGTCCTTTGTATTACTTAGATGTTATCATTACCAATAATAGTATTTGAGAAAAAAGATAGTCCTTGGATCCTACGTTAGTTAACTTATCACTTGGGTACTTATAAAACTGTAATCGTATATACAATACAATACCTACAATACAAAACACTTATTATACACCAAACAAAAACATAACAAAGAAATAGCACAATTAAAAATAACACTGATAAACAACAGGCGGTGTTATCGCTGATTAACGATCTCTTCCAGACAACCTAAGTAGGGACAAGGTGTTAAAGTATTTTACACAGTATTATCAATAAAATACTTTAAGTTGTAATTTAGTCAATGAATAAAGTTTTGTTATTGTAGATATAATTATAAATTACACGCATGGAAAAAAAACTCATTTTCAAAAGTGTATATTTAACTGCTTCGTAAAAAAAAAAAAACTTACGTCATGATCGGGGATGTACGAATACACGTGTAGCTTGTCGATCCTTATTGTTCCCTGGAAGGGATACAACAAGGCCCCCCGTGGCAGTTCCTGGGACGTCCACACGTTGACAGAAGCCTCCCTCCCCCTGGCCCCACCAGGCCTTAACGCCAGACTCAGTTCTTGCGGTATCAAAACCAATGTTTCCATCTTAACCACACACACTTCCAGTCAGAATTAATTAATTAATTAGGATTAAATTTGTCCTCCCACAGTCAACGTGCCACAAATGAGTAATCCCCAAGAATGTGACCCAACTCGTCCATCACAGTTAATGAGAAGAAATAATTTATTACGAGAAAAAAGGGACGTCGTCCCGATTATCGGTTGCTGATGTCACCTACAAAATATCGGTTGGGTGCGTGATCGATCGGTCGGTGAAACGTCAGTGAGGATTAATCACAACTCGTATAAGGCACACACAAAACTGTCCTAATCCCAAAGTCAAAAAATTACACAAAAAATTTGATCATCTTTTTTAGTAAAGTTCGTTCAACCCACTGCAATATTGTCCTCAGTACAATATCAGCGCAGTACGTTAGTACCGGTATGCGCACGCAAGATGCGCGCGCCGTCTCTGAACGTAGACTGAAGGAAGCGCTAACATTGACCTTAGTAGCGGCCGTGATCGCGTTTACAGTTCATTTTTTGTTCGATAAAAAGGAGAGGAGTAAAGCCCTGCAAAACTTTGCCAACCTCTTTTTCTCGTTATGAACCGTAAACCCGTTGAATACGGTCGTAGCTAACTGCGTTTATAAGTTTGTAAGATGTAGTAAGGTGCGCTCCCCTCCATAGGCGGCACCTGCTGCCTGAGCGCCGCCTCAGAGCGGCATAGAGCGCTGCTCGGCGCGCGCGCACCTACCTGTCTCATAGAGCTTTTTTCGATACTGTACGGCAGGTGCCTTATAACGCACCTTTTTTTTACAATTAGGCAATCCATGTGACATGTTAGTTTTTAGGGTGCGGATTGCTTAGTTTGATAGTAAAACTTTACAGTTGATAGTGAGATATTTGTTTTGGAATGACAATTTAGTTTCTTATAAAAAATTTAAACATATAAAACTGTTTTTGTTATTTTTTGGCAATCATGAATTTCAACAATTTTCATATATTATTACTTTGTTTCTTCCCAGTTTTTGTTGTCATTTATTATGTTACCTACCTAAATACACTTTTCTCTGATTAAACTTTGAACTTCGTGGACCTCGTAGTACTTTTAAGGAATTGCATCATTTTGGGATATTTTCAGTTTTTACGAAGCTCGTATGCGTGTGCTTCCTACTTTTTGATGTATCAACTTAACAGCTTGATGCGTGAATTTGATATCATATTCTAAGATTGTTCTTTAAAAAAAACTTTTTTCTTATAGTTTATTTTATTAATATCACATTTCTGTTTAGATTCAGGTTTATTTGTCTGAGAGTGTAAGTGTGTGAGTATTTATTATAAATAGATTCTCACACTCACTTGTGATATACCCTATAATATCACAAAAGTCCACAAAAATGTCGGGTAATTGCTGAAGAAGATGGCTTTTACGAAATTTACTTTAATTATGGCCTTTAGTTTGAGTATCCATATCTTTTTTACATAATTCTAACGTCGTCGTTATCAATTACGACGCTAAAGGTCTAATAGAGCCCTCCATTAGAAACTGACAAGCACCTGCCAGTCATTCCTTTTGTGATACCGTCACCTATGAAGAATTTGCTCATATTAGCACCTAACGCATCTGCACATGCTTCGGATGATAATTAGTTGTATAACTAAGTTAAAGTTGCATCTTTGTTACAAAATAATGTACCTAATGCATATTCGCAAAGAATCATTATTTTTTCATTTAGGGACGTAGGTATGTCATTTTTCATTCTGAACCATTTTTTTTTGTTTTGGGTGAAAAGTCAGTTCATTCACAGCACTGCAACTCAGGTGGAAATAACTGTCATGTTCAGATTGCTATTTCAACCAAGTGATGAAAGGTGTAATCTATGCTCATGTCATGTGCATGAAACAGTTTTGTTACTGATTAATTGGCTGACTGATCAGACCATCATTAAAAAAATTGTACTTGCCCACTGTATTACTAACGTAGAAGTCAATATTTAGCACAAAATACTTAGATACTAATATGATCAGGCACATTAAACTCGTTGTTTTCTGATATTACGAATGAAATCAAGTTAATAATGATATCACACATTTATAAAGTGAACTAAAACAAAATAAATATCAAAAATGCCTTACCTTATTCATACACTGTTAATACTTGTCCATTTCCGAATCCTCTTCCCAATACCTGAATCCCATAGTCAAATGAGCTCCCTTTTAAAACGGTAATGGGGTGCCAAAAGCTACAACATGCTTATGTTTATGTACCTATTTATTATTATTATTATTTATTTATTTAAAAAAAAGATAAAATTACATTATATATACATATATGTAATGTTATATATTTTAAACGTTGAATGCCGTATTTATGCATTTATTTGTCGTGCTTATCTTTTGCATAAATTTTGACGACGTGGTGAGTCCATTTCAAAAGGGGGTCTCGAATTATTTTTTCTCATGACGTATTTGGTTGAAAATCTTTTTTTTTTTAATTTTCCGCAACCTAATTTAACGAATAACACACAATATAATTGTCTATATATTAAAATATATAATTTCAGCCAAATCGGATGTAGGGCAAAAATATTTTAGACCAAAAGAATAATACTCGTATATTATAGATAAACAATAATTATAATTATTTCCTATGTTTCAAGGGGATACCTTTTCGAAAATTAATGGAGAATCACCAAGCCATCCCAAGTAGCACGTAAGTGTCGGCAACATCAATATACCAGCCGATTTAGAACTTAGAGTTCTCTAAGAGTCGCATAAGAGTTTCAAAAAATGCATTAATATTTATAAGAGTCATTTAACACCTATTATACAGCTCATGCTGTATAAAATCATTATAGAGGAATCCGTGTAAGCTTAGGGTGCCTTATCAGAATATAAAAACTCTACTATAAAACTTTAAGTATTGTGTGACACTCCAAGCTAATTATATCGTTAAAGCTGTATAATAGCTGTATTTTACATGTAATCACTTACTTATTACAGCTTTAGGTGTTATTATAGTATCACTTGGCACTTGTTGCTGCACAAGGGTATATGTCAACTCCGTTTTAAAACTATTTCTGGTGGCGTAATTTTACACTCTTATAAGTATAGTAGTTTTATGACTTCTGTCTATGAGGGTATTATAAAACTAAAAGAATAAATGAAAACTATAGTACAGCGTTAGTCTGTATTTATAAGTATTAGTTTTATGACTTCTGTCTATGAGGGTATTATAAAACTAAAAGAATAAATGACAACTATAGTACAGCTTTAGTCTGTATTACTGACAGGTGCACGAACTATTTATTCGGATCATTATTGTGTTTTACGACGTAAAATGTGGAAACAAAGAAAAAGATCGGGTGCAGTCAAGAGAAGGATTGAAAATGAATATTTAAATATAAAAAATTACGACACAAATATAAGTAATGATAGTGAACCATCATTTGTTGAGGAAGAAAACAACCTATTAACCAACAGTCAAGCGCCAGTTCCATCGATGTCTCACGAAGGTTCCGTAGCAAAAATATTAAACAGTGCCAATACATTTAAATCGTCGGGACCTGACTGACGTTTTTTCATGCAGCAGCACAAGTAACTCAAATGTTGATGACGACGAATTTTCAAAAAATCTATTGTTTCGTCAGCAAATAAAGGCGTGGGCTAGAGAAAGAAATATATCTCAAGTTGCTCTAAATGATTTAACTGCAATTATTAATAGCAGATATCCAGGAATATTGCCACGCGACGCTAGAACAATTTTAGGTACCGTCAAAGAAATACGTATTAAAACAATCGCGCGAGGTGAATACTGGCATAATAAATAATAATAAACCGCGCTTGCCAATTTTAAAAACTTCTAAAATAAAATGAGGAAGAGATCAGACGTTTTTACCTAAGGGTTTTTCATTTGTTATATGGATCTCCAATGAGAATTATAAGTTATGTATGAAGAATCGAAATACAGCCAAACGAATAAAAATATTCTATTATAAAGCTGATTAACCCCTCAGGTGTCCTACGCACAACATGTGTGCGTAGATTTTTTGACATTACGTGACTTATTCATTTGACATAAAGTTTAATTTTGATGTACATCAATTTTGACATATCGCTCGACGGGTTAAAGGCTAAAAGCTGTATAAGTGACTCCATTGATTACATAGTGCAGCTAGTAAGCTTATAATGCTCTCCGGATATCGTTGAGGCTGTTTAAGAATTGTCGCCATTTTCGAATGAATAAAAACACATTTGAAAGTATAAATAAAGAAATACTTGACAATATCTAAAGCCGTATGATGATTACCAGCATTAAATAATGTGACTGGTCTCAGAATTAGTATTTACAATATGAATATTTTGATATTATAACCTTAAAAAGAAACACTTTATACTTACCAATTTGTATATTTCCCTGGTTTTTCTTGATTATTTAGCTGGCGCGTGAATATTTTTCCGCAAACAACACACAGGTTTACCATAAATTTTAATCGGCACTTATTTACACCGTTATACCATCCGCTAAAGTGATTAAAGTCTGTTACTTATTTATTTTGAGTTCTGGTTAATACGCCATTAATAAGTAAAAGCAATGTTGCGATCCTCATCGTACATGTGTTAATTTTATTCTTTTGTAATTCTCTTCAAAACCTTATTTAAAACTATTATTCTTAAAAGATACTTATAAGAGACTATCTGTAGTGTTATAGTTCCCTTGTACACCGAATAACAGCTCTAATACAGCTATTATACAGCTTATCTATTGCTTCTACAGCTACTATACAGCCCTTATAACGCTAAAAGCTGTATTATTTGGGGCCTTTTTGCTCTTATAAGGGCTGTATAAGCGCTTATACAGCATTTATATAGCTAACATATACAGCTTTTAGTATACGAATGAACTTAAATACAGCTTATATACAGCTTGAAATGCTACTTGGGATGGACCAGCTAATTTACCTACTCACTGCTACTGCCTTAAAATAGTTATTATCAAAGCCAAATAATCATAAACACACATGATTATGAAAATATACCTACATGGCAAATTATGGTAACACTGCAAAAATAAAAAGTAGAAACTATTTATTGTGAATTTTATTATTATTTCACCACCTGGTAATTATAATTGCAGATCCTTAAAATAGTTGGAAATCAATACCCGCAGATGACATTGCATCAGCTTTCAACCTTAGCACTGAATATCGAACATGTAACAGTAGATATTTCAAAATGAACTCAGTCGATGACGGTTTTTAGGTATATTCTCCTTTGCGTTTTATCACCAACATGGTACAAAATGTCGACGACCTGCCCACACCTGCCTTTACCGCAGTCAGACTGCTCGCAGTATTGTTATATAAATAAGCTATTACATAATTGTATATGTTTTTTTTACTAATATTTAAGTACAAATAAATAAACATCTTAGCCTACTTGTGCAAAATTTGGTTACAGAATTATCAAGAAGTTTTAGGACTTGTTGGTAATTCTTTAGCTCTGCCTACCCCACTCTGGGAATGAAGGCGCGAGTTTATGTGTGATGTGTGTGTAAATAAATAAAAAGCCTATAGGTAAGTGTAGTAAGTTATAATGTTGATGGTCATTTTAGTATATCGTTTTTTTTTTACTTTATCAAACCACGTGGCTGGTTTATCCAACCAAACCACGTGGTTCTGTTAAACCGTCGATCAAATTATTTTGTTGAAAATTTTCGTATCGGTGTTTCGTTTCTATTGGCTGTTGCACTGTATCACATAGTTTTGTTTGTTGTTATTAAGTTAAATACCTGAACAAATGGAGTAATGTTAGATATTTTCTATCAACAAAATTAACGTTAAAGTGACAACGTAGAAACGTGATGAAGAATGAAAGTGGACAATTTCGTCCAAAATAGTTTGCTTACTGCGAAAAGAGTTCGTGTCTTGGCTTGCTTGAGACTTTCCTGTTTCTAATCACTTCCTGGACATTACTAATTAATGTATAGTCAACAACAAAAATATGATATCCATCGTTGGGCTCAACAACATCTGATACGTCTCTACTAGAGGCATGGCATATAAGATATTTTTGAGATGTTGGATAATATTTTTATTACTGTACCTACCCTACTCAACGCCATTTTCTATTCCCACATTCTACACTCATTCCCAAAATACCAGAATTTATAATACCAGACTACACTTTGTAGGTACCTACCAGATTACCAAAAATAAAAAATAAAAATAAATTCAAAGTACCTATTTTGTAAAAATAATTAACGGTAGGTACAGTCAAAAAAAGTATACCTATAACCCATATGCACCATATTACAGTGTAATAAAAACTTCGTAACATATGAGAGGATTCTTCCAATTGGTATTTATTTTTGCACTTGTACCTAATTTTGAATATTAAGTTTTGGTCTTAAAATATATTTAAATCCTTGTATTAAATATGAATGTCTAGTATTTTAACAATAAGCCCCTCGTTCTCCCTCTAAATGTAAGAGAGCTTTGCTCTGCTTTGCTCTTCCGTGGAGTAATTTCCAATCTTCTCTCCTCTCTGCTAGCTCCTTGACCTATTTTATACGACACGATATGCACCTTATCTTTGATTTGGTCCATTTAGCTACTTTTTTTTCTTCCTGTGCCTCTCCTGCACTATAAGCTCTTTTAAAAAGTTTAGGCTGTTAAAATTGGTTAACATCGATAGTTTCTGATTTCCATTGTCTAACTAGTTTGCCAAAGATAAGAACAAAGGCTTGTTTAAATATCGTTTCATTTTTGTGACAAATTCTTAAGCCTCATTACAATAGGTCATTACAATACCTATCTGATTTACGAAATATGAAACTGAATAAGTCATTATGCTCATTCGTGACAAGAAATTCGATGCCTACGGCCTGATTCTACTTTAGGCTCTCTATTTTACTATCTTTTAGATCCAGTTTAAGTTTTACAAAACGAACAATTTATTTATTCATTTAATAAAAACGCCATCAATATATTTATTTGCGATGTTTGTTAGAGTAACATAGAAGTTTGCTCAAACAATATCATTTCGATCTTAACTGGCGGTAAATTATATTACGCAGGTAAGTACTCGTAAAAAATCAAAAAAGTGCACGAAATGTCACCCATCCTCGCAATTTAAATGGTAGTTTTTCATTTGTTTTTATTTTAGTTTGATCGTTCTTATCACAGACCGAAAGATCACAAAGAAACCAGTACCTGGTCAAACTACTGTCATGTGAGGCGAGAGATGTTTGTAGGAGGTAATTACGTCCATCCAATTCTATACACCGTGTTTTTTTTGATTTACGATAGCTTCGGCATATTACTACATCCATAGAAACTAAGTGGTACGAGTAGATTATTATTAAATATTGCAGAAAAAAAAACTGTTTAGAACAAAGTAATAAAATGTTGTACCTTTAGTCATTCTAAAAGTGCCTTTAGAGTTAACTAATAGTCAGTGTCAAATACGTCAATGTTGGCGTGATATACACACATCATTAAGAGACTTTTACACACGTTCAACGTGATTAACTGATTTTATTTTATCGTTATTATTGGGCTGTCTTCGGGAAATTAACTTTATTTGACCTAAAGAACGTTCCCTGAAAGTTATCGTAAATAAAAAAAGACACGGTGTATAATTAAGTAGATATCTTACGTTAGTCGTTAAAAAGTCGTAGCTATTTATAAATGCATGCCAATATGCTGTTTTGTTCGGCGGTTAATTTTTAGCGTACGAATTGTATTTTTTTCATTGGATTAACTTTATTTCTTGATCAGTGGACATTGAGTGGAGTCTAAAAGTCTTTTATTACATAACATTTAACATTGTTTTAATAGATTGTTGTAAAAACCACTTCTTGACTAATGCTTTTCGAGTTAATTTTATCATATTAAAATAATGGATATAGATTTGTCATGTAGGTATTATACTAATATACTTGCATTATAAATATTTTTTTGTCATGCATTTATGTCTTAACCTATATGTTCGCGAACTCAGTCACCATTATAGATCCCTACACTTAACATTTGGTTTAAATATAAAAAATGAGTTTTTTTTAATTATGAAAGCATAAAAGCATATCTTGAAATAAATGAATCACAACCCACGTTCAAATTTGAAAAACCATCCTGCCTACCAATAGAGACAAAATACTTTACAAAATGTCGGTCCAAGATGTGTTCTAAATGATTTGCTTTCAGGTATCAGATAAATGTAGTTGAACAACCTTTAGATCAGGTTCTTTAGAAGTTTTTAAATACTTTCCCGTTATTTTATACTATTTGTTATTTTACCCTTGGCAAAGACGGATCATGAATTTTAACCGTTGAAACAGTTATATTGTTAGTAAAACGATTATAATATTAAACTAAAGAAAAAAATATTACATTAAATTTTTGCATTAAATGATTTTGAAACTATTTTATTTTGGCTGATCCAGAATACGTCCGCAAGGCGTGGTTTCGGCGCGGGCGTGGCCTCGATCGGCCGGCCCCCGCGCGCGTGCGTTACCGGCGCGCACTATTGTTCGCGACGTCCGTCTCCCCGCTATTGGTCAAGACCGGTGTCATATTCGTAATGTTACCCACGTGATTGAGTGTCATTCCATATTTGAAAATTTGATTCTGAATTTATAAGCTGCCAGCATCATCATGTAGGTACCATTGTTACTTGCATTGAATGTCGTCACATGATTGAATACAGGTTGTCCCATAACTCAGCGATAATATTAGGTAAATAATATTGGAAACAGTACGATAAAATATTCAGGTAGGTACATACCTACAGATAATGAAGGTAAAGCCTGGAGACGAACAATTTAGTCTTTCTTCTATCCATCTTACAGTCTATTTTTTCTTACTTGAGCTAACGTGTAAACAAACATCACTCGATCACATATCACGACATTCCGAAAGAATCACTCAATATATGGTACCACAATAACTAAAATACATTACTTTAAACACAAACGAATTCATTTCTACTAAATATTGCTTTAAATTGTCCTTACAAGTAACATATTTTAATAAAATAATAATTTCCACGAAACTCTCTCTCACAGATTATCAAAACCGAATGTCAGTTTGGCATTTCATTTGTAGGGATGGGAAGAAGTGAATGAATTAATGATTAAGTGAAGGTTTAACTGTTTGGAGGTTTTAATATACAATATTGCAAACATAAATGAATATAATTATCTTTTTAAACTAAATAGTTAGTGAGAGTTATTATTATGTATATAGGATACCTATGACATGATGATGTACCTATCTACGGATGACTGAATAAAATATTTATAATAAAGCGTGTTGTGTTATTGAGTACATAATATCGTTATAAGTAGGTATCCACATGCAATTGTATTCTGTCAAATTCACTATATCAATCATATTGAAGAACCCAACCCTTATACGTATTTCACTCATTTCATTCATTCACTAAATAAATTTACACATTCACTCCATTATTCCCATCCCTATGAAATGTCAAACTTTAAAGATACGCCATATTTGTTTACTACTTAACTCAAGTAAGAAAAATTTGACTGTAGGTACCTAATCGACGCGCTGGCCTAGTTGGGAGTGACACAAATATTTACACTTCCTTAATAGGCATGCCTATTGTAGATATTTGTGTGATGAGCGCGTTTGTTCCTGAGCCATGGATGTTTTAAGTAGATACTAATAATAGCGATTCAACGATTGCTGCCAGTGCGGTGTAACGCAGTCAAAATCCTTTATGGCGTTTGTTTAGCCTACACAAAGAAACACACGTAGACCCGAAAAACATAACCCTCTCTCACGTTACCAAAGTCATCAATCAAAATACTGTTTGCGATATTTTTCTTCTTGCTAAAAATTACTATAGGGTCGTACAGAACCCAATATCACACTTTTTACTTGTTACATGAACGGTAAATAATTAAATTTCCTACACACAATTAATCGTACGGATTAAACGGGCCGATTGTCCCCTTAATCACGTCAAAATATAAAATAAAATTGTGTTCCTCTCAGATAATGAACCTACGGACACAACATCATACTAAGTCATATATTCTGACAAGAACACCTCCATCAGTTTTAAACAAAAGGAAGAATTCAAAACCCCCCTGAATGGTGTCACCCTGTATGGGCCTTATCCGCCGCGAAACGGACGTGAGCCGATTCCGACACGCACAAGCCCATGCCACGGATTAATTATTTTCTACTCAATTTGACTTGACGGTAAAACACGTCAATAATGCCCGAGATTTTATGGGATTGTATGGGAGATTTATAAGGATGCGTTATGTTTTGTACGTAGGTAGGTACGTGTTTCTTATGGTCTCGTAGCCAAAGGGTGGCAATAAGACCCTATTATTATATTAAACCTCTGCTGTCTGTCCGTCTATCCTGCCTGTAATTTCAGCGGGCAGTATCTCATGAACCGAAATAGATACATACATACATTAAATCACGCCTGTTTCCCAGAGGGGTAGGCAGAGACCACTTCTTTCCACTTGCTACGATCCTGACAAATTTCCTTCGCTTCTTCAACATTCATACATCGAGTCATGCACGCACGTCGGTTTCGGGTACTTAAGATAGATAAAGAATAAATAAAGAACTTGGCCGGTTCTTTACTACTGAGTGAGTAGGTATTAACCAGCGTAGATTTTTTGTCTACCTACATGTTTTGTGCATACTTTTAACATTTATAGTAAAAAATACATAGGTACTTATAATGTTTACATTTTATTATAGGTGTGAGTATACCACTAAGTAGAAAATGTGTCTGGGTAACGAAATACGAGGGGAGGTCCAAAAGTTCGCGGAATGGAGGGGATGGGGGTGGGGATGACTATATTTTTTAGTATAGTACTAATGGCCAACTCATTAAGAGTATATATACCAACTTTCAGCCTGAAGAGCTCATTACTTTACAAAATATCGTCGAGCAAGCAAGTCAATCTGGAAAAATCCTGGAAGTATGGAGCAAATTGAGTATCGAGCCATCATCAAGTTCCTGACTAAGCAAGGAAAAACTCCTCAGACCATCATGAGTGAGATGTCAGTAGTTTACTGTGATCATTGCCCTGGAAAAACAATGATTTACAAATGGCACGGTCTTTTTAAAATTGGCAGAGAGTCCATTGAAGACGACCCTCGCCCAGGACGGCCTGTCGAGGTCACCACATCAGATACCGACGGAAAAGTTGAAAAATTAGTATTAGAAGATGCTCGCCTGAAGAAGAAACAGATTTCTGCATTAGTTGGAGTATCTGAAACCACTATTTTGCGGATTCTACATGAACACCTCGGCATGATTAAAGTGAGTGCAAGATGGGTGCCGAGAATGCTTACGCCGCATCAGCGACAGCAGCGAATCGACGCGTGTAGCAGTTTTTTAGAACGGTGTGGAGAAGAAAATACGTCGATTTTGAAGCGAATTGTTACTGAAGATGAAACTTGGGTTCATCATTTTGAACCTGAGTCTAAACAGGAGTCGATGCAATGGCACAAGAAGGGTACCCCCCACCTAAGAAATTTAAGGTGTCAGAATCGGCCGGAAAGTTGATGGCTACGATTTTCTGGGACTGCCAAGGAATTTTGATGATCGACTACAAAAGCAAAGGTGTCAAAATTACTGGAGAGTACTACTCTAGGCTACTGGAGCAGTTGCGGGAAGCTATCAAAGGAAAAAGGCGAGGAAAGCTGGCTAAGGGTGTGCTGTTACTTCAGGATAATGCTCCAGTTCACAAGAGTCGTATTGCGATGGCTGCCCTGAACAAATGTGTCTTCGAAGAATTGGTTCATCCCCCCTACAGCACGGACCTGGCCCCCAGTGATTATTATTCATTCCCAAATTTGAAGAAAGAGTTGCGGGGAAGAAAATTTCACAGCGATGATGAAGTAAAGGACGCAATTTTGGCTCATTTTGACAGCAAAGAAGAAAATTATTTTTATGTGGGTTTAGAAAAAATAATATCCCGATCTAACAAATGTATTAACCTTAAGGGAGATTATATTGAAAAGGAAAAATAGTAACGTCTTTTTATTTAATTATTTAGCCCTTCATTCCGCGAACTTTTGGACCTCCCCTCGTACCTACTGAAATCTGGGGTAGGAAGCGAGGAGCTGACGGAGCCCTCGAATTACCACCAGCCTTACCTATATATAGCCTGCCCAGTACCATCAATTTCCGCACTTGGCTAATTGTGCCTGAATGACTTCCAGTTTCAGTTTGGTTTCGAATCAGTGAATGAAGCGTTTTTTTTTATGTGTCAGCAATTCTACAGCTCACAATTAATACTTACGTCCAATTTAAGCCACATGAAACATGTCTATCTGCCTATTTATACGACACGTAAACTGCAGATTGCAGCCAATGTGGATCAAGGCATCATCATTTTTTTATTTTTTTTATTTAAAACCTCTTACCTCTCTATATGATATAACCTCTATTTCCACCTCTGTTAATGGAACCCTCTGTAAATGAGACATTTATTTATTAATACCTGGATATCTGAGACACTGCGTAAATGGAATACCTCTTTAAGTGAGATACATTTTTAAGGCACTTCACGTCCCAGTAATCTAGGTTTCACTTAGGTTAAAACAATTGCATTAATTGTATCGGTATATACTTGAACTCGTTTCAACATTTTAGTAAAAGAAAACGCCCGTATAACTAAGAGTAGGTGAACCCTAACCTCCCTATTCATAAACGTACAATAAACCTATTTTAGCTAAAATATGATTAGTATTTTGTGTTAAATTTAAATGTCACAAGATAAGAACAAAGCATATTTAGGATATGACAGAAGTGCGTGGAGCTAACCCCATTTGCTTCTGTTTATTCCACCAGCACGGACCCTAAAAAAATACGGACGTTACGTTGCACTAAAAAGGTGTGAAGCACGTAAGGTCGGCACTTTCGTTCGTTATACACGACTTACCGCATGCACACAGCTAGGTAAGACAACGCGCCGAGCCACAGAACGAGTGATAGTTTACGTGTGTGCAGTGATGTTGGACACGCACACGGACATCCATTTCGCATGTTTCACTCATGATTAGACGAAGTTACGTCCGTATTTTTTTTAGGTCCGTGTCCACCAGTGTAATTACTCTTTAACCGAGCAATGTTATTGTCCATGATACTTATTTCTATAATAACTTTAATATGTAGGTATGTGTTTGTCTAAAACTCGATATTGGCAAATACACGTCAGTAATTATGCGTTTATGAATAAGAGGGTAAATCTTGACTTTATTCAATCGATAATGGTAAGCCAGTACTAAAATAAAATACTTATGTTATGAGTTAATCAAGATACTTGTATATCAAGATGTAATGTAGCAGTTTATTGATTTTCGATAGTATAACCTAATTGGAGAACGTAAAGTCCCTATTTAACTAATCAAGTCAATACTAAACACATTCTCACTCGAATCTAAATCCCTTAAAGCTACGCCGACATCCACGTCATTCCTAATCTGGTATAAAAAGTCGACGGGACATGGCGACATAGATTCTTTTTTTAAATGAGATAATTCTATATTTTGTGACGTATTCATTGGGCAGATGACATGTGGCCGCGTTTGACATATTATCAATGAGAAGCGTACGGTGATCTTATAGAAACTATAGAAAAAAAAACAAGACACGTTTTCTTGATTGGACAATGATCAAGGGTGTAATTCTCTTAAAACAAGTCAGTTTGCCGTTTAGTTTTGCCGTGTGGTTGCCGGCTTAGAATGGTGCGACTCCATGTCTTCCCGTGGAAGTCGTAGGTAACAGGCGACTAAGGGAATAAAAAGCTGTAGTAGGTATTGTTAGGGGATGGGCTTGCAACCTGTTACTATAATATACACTGGTAAACATCTTAGGCTGATTGTGCAAGATATGGTTACAGAATTAACAAAAAGTTTTTAGAGTTGTTGGTTATTCTGTACCTTTGCCTTCCCCATTCTGGGAATAAAGACGTGAGTGTACGTAGTAAGTCACTTTTCAATTCAATGTCTATGTATCTATAAACCGGCAGACTTAAGTTGTTCCACATGCTCGAAGAATCATTAGTATCATTACGCATAGTTAGGTTTCAACCGCTTTGGCCGAGCTGGGCGTCTATTCCACTTGGTAAAAACATAATATTGCTTTTGACGTGTTACCGTATTATTTTTACACTCGGCCGCCATTACTGTCATGTAAATAAGTGCTTTTGTAACGTCGACGGACTGAAAACAAGTCATAGGCAATATAGTTTTTTCTAAGTAGGTAGATAAAAAATATGTATAATATCTTTAAAATAAATAGATATCATTATATTCCTCTAAATTACTATAAACTCACTTGCTTCATTTCCAAAAACCACACCATAACCAATTAGTCGTCCACCCACCTTGTCCTACTCTTTTGGTCTAGGTACCCACAACTACGGCTTCCGGTACGCGAATGCCACTAGAGATCTGCTCGTCGCTATCAACCATCCGTTCTGCGAGCAATGTGCCACGATCACTGCCACTAAAGTCTAGCAGTTCACAAGGCTATTAAGGGAACTCTTCATTTCTGATTTAATCACGCAGAAAATTCACTTGGACCGGTTTACTCTTGTTTTTCCATAATCACTTCATAGAACGGATCACTTCAGCAGAATTTTCATTTTATTGACAGGTGTTTCTAGGCGCAGAGATGAAGTTAATTTCGGTGAAAGGATACATTCAATGAAATGAGTGCGTGTAAAACAAGGGGACACTACTTGGACCAAATCATTGAAACGTTGACTTGAAACAAAAGCATTCCAAAATTGAACAAAGAGATGTATCCACTTTTTTCCCTTATTGCGTTGTAATAAGGTTCAAATGTGGATATACATCTCTTTCTAGTGTACTGGACCAAAATCACTCAGACATTCACGGTAAGGTCTTGTGCGTGCGCGTGAGTGGTCCCCGTCATTACGCCATTTTGCGAGCGGCTTCCATTTAATTCGGTCCTTTCTTCCGGCCCAGGGGCACGCATTCCGACACGCCATGCTTTGATTTTGAAATATAGACGTAGGTAGGTATTATTTGGAAGAATATTATTAAAGTTTTATGAATTACTTGATTTACTTGAAGCAGATTTGTTTTTTATTGAAGCCGGATTTGAAATAGCCTTCTTATAACTGTGGCCAAATGTCTTATAAATAGATATAAATATTTTAAATTATTACTGGTGTCGTGTCGTGACAAAGGCGTTACAGCGACAAGGTTCAAAAGTGTGCAGCTAATTAGGCCGATTGCATGAATAGATAATTTTATTGTATTGTATCTGTAATAACACCCCAGAACACAAAATAAACCGTCATCATCTAGTCCAGCAAAAACTACTTGAAAAATCTCCATAGCCAGCGGTGCGTTTTAAATGAATTTATAATTTGCACCGTCCGCCGGCAATTAGAGTGCTCCCGCATCGCCCCGGGAGCGAATTTAAATGTTAAATCAGCCGTCGTTTACGGGAACAACCCACTGCCCGATGCGTTATGGTTCTCGTGACTTTTTGTTTTTTTTACTGTTCGTAATTAAATTTTTAACTTCACAAAAATTGTGTTGCATTCATAGATAAGTATAACAATTCAGAAATGACCAGACATATATTTCGTCCTACTGGAGTTTTTTATCAGTGCAATGACGATGAATATTTACTTATTGGACAAAAGAAGCACAAATTCTTCATGGGATTCTCTACCAGTCAACCCACATAGCATTGAATCGCCACCGCGCGTCTCTGTGCACGGTTCTGTGCTCTGTGAGTCAATCTAATAATCTCTGTGAGTCAAAAAAAGACAAATACATTACCATACATACATACATACCTTCACGCCTGTAATCCCAGAGTGGGGTAGGCAGAGCTACAGAATTACAACTTTAAAAAGTAGTTGATAATTCAGTAACCACAATTTGCACAAATAGGCTAAGATATTTACCAGCATATTAGTGACAGGTTGCAAGCCCATCGCCTAACAGTACTACAAGCCTTTATTCCCTTAGTCGCCTCTTACGACATCCACGGGGAGACATGGAGTGGCACTATTCTAACCCAGCAACCACACGGGATACAATACAATAACAAATCAATAAATTTACAAGATATATACATATTATAGAAATAACACAGAGAAAAATGTGGATCTAGCCTTCATTTTTGCGCTACATCTTGTTCCAGCAAATGCTTACGAACAATTCGCTTGATAAAAACCCTGCTAATATGAAATAGGAGCGCATCACTTCGGTCAATTAAAGAACAATCACCAAACACGGCGCCGCATACCTACAGTATATGCATTTGTATTTGCCGCTAATCACTTCCGCTACCGCTGCTGCTATCACCTAAAAATCTTAAAATCGTTGATAACACGTAACACCGTTTTGAAAAGGTTAACACTGGAACGTTATACAAAATATAATTCGAATTAAAATTATACATTTTACCATAAACAATACTGGTTATTCTTACTCAAACGTAAAACACTGTTAATTATGGTTCCCAAATGACTTAAGGCGCTGGACAGTTACAATTATAAACGGCTTTAGAAGCACCAAACTTAATCTGGTTGTAAGTGCATAGACAATGGAGTTATATTGGCCAGAAATAAACAAAACGGGCACTGTCTTTATTAATACTTTATGGGAATAGAAGATAATATTTTCCTTACAGAAGAATAGGAGAGATACTTATTTATAATATATATTTTTCGTAGGTATTTTTGTGTATCTACCAGCAAACATGCAATCACATGAGTTTAAATTCCATCAAAAAACACATTTTTTATAGTTTGCTAAATTTGACGACGTATGTGTTTGAGACTAACAATAAACTTACTTTAATTTAAAATCATATCAAAAGTAATATCATCAGGAATGTTCCTAAAAATTACATTCATCAAAAATAAAATTGAGGGTGGTTTTTCAAACATCTTATTTTGCCCCCGTGTATAACTGTATAACGTGTATAACTCTGCTCATTTTCATCATGACTTAATCATCAGCAGAGCTCTTAGATTATACTATGATATTGCACTGCCATCGGGTTTACATAAGTCTTTAAATTTTTTGTCCCATTCCAATAATTAAAAGTGGTTTTAAAGTTACCCAAATAAAGCAATAAGCTTGCAAAGCTTGTTAAAATAAGATTCCGTATTTTTTTTTTATGTATTTCGGAGATCCTATCGCCACCTTCGGACTCATCATCAGATCAGCTCTTAAATACCATAATATTGTCTTGTCATCAGGTTTACTTATGTGTTACAAATATCAGCCTATTCTATTATCGGAAACTGGTTCAAAATTGACTTGGAGATTGACATACGAACAGTGAAAAGTAAATAATATGTCGCACCTTCGGAGTGTTTGTTGACGACGCGCTGGCCTAGTTGGTAGTGACCCTGCCTACGAAGCTAGCAGTCCTTGGTTCAAATCCCGGTAAGGGCATATATTTGTGTGATGAGCGCGAATTTTTGTTCCTGAGTCATGGATGTTTTCTATGTAATAAAGTATATATTTCTCTATATTAGTATTTATATCGTTGTCTAGTACCCATAGTACAAGCTTAGACCTTAGTTTGGGACAAGGTCAATTGGTGTGACATTGTCCCCTGATATTTATTTATTATTTATTTATATAATAGTGACTTAATTCAAAAATTTCAAATTTCGGGTTAGGTTTAGGGCTCTATAATAATAAATTTAGGACTTAAAGTTTGACAGATGAAATTTTTAATTAGGTCAATATTGTTCCAAAGGTTCGATGAATACATATAAAACTTGTAATAATGTGGTCTCTTATCAATTTCACTTTAATTAATTTCTCTTGTTACCAGCAAAAACATTAAAAATTATGAATACTGACTGAGTCGGGGTGGCTTTAACCACATAAATTAAAATGGACCCCAAAACGGATTTAAATGGATAGGCTTCTAAAAGGCTAAACTCGTTAACGCCTCCAGTGCGATCATGTTTAACTAACTGTCAAAAATAATTCATTTTCAATTAATTCATTGTTTAAGTAACATGGAACATTTATTATCTATTATGTATTATAAGCACTTCGCTCTCAGAATAATGAAAAATCGTGTACTGCTTAGTAAATTTCGCATAGCATTTTTTTAATTTTAAATTCATGCCCTTGCTTAGTAAATATTGAAACTTTTCAACATTTATGAGCAATGTTGATTATTATCTTTTGCTATTCAATTTAAATAGGAGTAAATTGACTCCATTAACTGTGGACAAAATATTGTCGTTGAAATAATACCTCCTTGCAAAATAAATGTACTGTTTGATCAATGCGAAAATGTTTTCAATCTACTATTCTTCAGCAGCGTTTGTATTAGTAATCTAATTCCACGTTGGAAAGGTCTCGCACATCGTTTATGCCCTTAAACAAGTCAGACCCCTCACAATCACTTTTTATGGTCAATCGCCTGCGGAAAAGGAATGGCAACCATCACTTAACCAATACGTTGATGACTACTGGTGCCCGGGGTATTCTAAATTGCCAATCAAACTCAAAAACGGAACGAGAATTTCATATGCAAAATTAGAAACGTTTATGGCCAGCATTAGGTGTTCTAAATTGAGGCTGAATTCGAATGTTTTTGAAATTGGAACGATTCGTGAGGAAGTTTTCTTTTGTTTTATGGCGTTACGTGCCCAAAATTTTAAAGTCGGATTCCTTAATACAGTCGTTAATTGAATATAGAGGTGAGTGTCATATAGACATTGGCATAATTAGATCCGTATGATTTGTTAATTTGGCAGATTTTATAGTACGACACCACTACTTTCAACTGCCGCCAAGCATTAATTAAAACTCTTTCACAATCTCTGGGGGCCTAGACAAGATTCATAACGCTAACCTTAACTATTTTTGCAAACTGTATAGAATTGACAAAAACGCTTAACGCGACCGACCGGCAGCTTGAGTACCTAGTTTAATCTAATACAATTTCAGTGTCTAGGGCCACTGATGACTTTTTTTTCTATTTACGCTTATATCCCGATTGGCAAGTGAAGTTAACCTTAAAACGCAATGTCGTTAAAATAGTGTCTATTTGTAAACTTATATAATTATAATTAGTAACGTTTGTGCAACGAAATGCATAGTGTAGCAATAGCCTAGAATAAAAAAAAACAAATTAGTCGGGTAGTTAGTATTAAAAATGCAGAACCGTGCAAGATTAAACCGACATAAGTTCGACTAGTATAATTCAACTCTTCCTTTTTTAAAGTTATGGTTTCCGATGGAATTCTTACGCGAATTTAAATGTCTGTAGCTTTGGGCTACTGCTACTGAACGAATTCTTAAACGGTTTTTTAGTCGTATTCAAATTAGCATACTTATGTTTTATTGTAAAACGTGAAAGCTTTGCAGTTTTTTAGTTTTTCAACCAAGGATCATTTTAATTAGATACTTATTAATACATTGTGAAAGAAAAATTTATACCAACAAAAAAACCATTTGAAAAATTACATTTATTTTCTATACATATAGGGCTAATCTTAATTAAATATCCTTAGACTAAGAGCTACGAAAATACGAGTAAGTTTGATGTTTATTAATTCAATGTCATACACATTTGCAGTTGTCTAAATAAGCAAGTTCAATTCTGCCCTCCTAAGCAAAAAAGCAGTATCTCAAATTCAATAACCAATGCAGTTTGAATTCTACTCCGTCAGTAATAAGGTTGATATTGCTACAGGAGTTTTATCCGAGATACTGTTTTTTTACTTAGGAGGGCAGAATTAAAACCGGTTATGCCGATCACGAGTTATATTAAATTCGCTCTTAAACAAATTTGTCGAGGGATTTATATATTTTTTTGTTTACCTTATCATCTTTTTACAAAACCTCAAACAATATTTAGGAAGTAAGTATATGCTTTTATATGCAATAGGGGACGACTGCTGCCTTAATACCAATGAAGGCGAATAGTAACCAGATAGAAGTAGTGTACACCTATACCTTCTTTGGTATTACGACAGCCTCAACTTAGTTCTTGTAAAATTAGTATCCCGCTACCTCCCCTTTTTCTTAACGTTAGGGAAAAAATTCCAAAAATCTTACCTTGGTGCTCCCCTAAAGTACTCAAGAAAAAATTCCTTCACATAATCAAGTCGCTAGGTTCAGGGCATTAGGTTCTCTCGGTTTCGGGTACTTACTTAAGATTCGGCCCTTTACTAGTATTTCTCAGATTTGATGTGAAAATGTATGACTAGTAGTTTTATAATAAAGGTAAGTAGTATAATTACATTCAGTTTCATATTGACTAAATCGTTTTTTCATTATTATAAACCAAATGCTGTCTCCATAGATTCTACACTCCGCACCATCTCCATTGTAGCGATCTCATTCAAACGACTTGATGAATACATCGATATATTCCCGAAGCAATTACTGGAATTATTCACTGTGCAATTATTGAGATTTATAAGGATTTCAATGCCTTATTTGTAATTTTTGCGTCGGTTTTGGTCTAATTGTGCAATGAGGTTTAATGGGTGGATGATACAATTATGCGTATTCATTCCATTACTTTGCCATTGTTAGTAGTTCTATATCGTGTCACATGACATGTGATTATAATATTTTCAATAGCATTACATACTTACTTAAACTCCCCGTTTTGTAAAATAATGACTTTTTTTTTTCAATAAAATTTCTAAATCTGTATCGCTGCGGCGTCTCACCAGACAGCTGTTTGGTGATTGCAGATCTGGGATCCACACATCAACCGATCGATATCTGGAGGGACTAATCATTCGATCTGATTTTATGAACATTTTCCAAATATACTGTCTAAAATAAACTTCGTGTATTATGCTAACTTACGACATTACTTTTGTTTTCGGCTTTATCACTTAGCCTTGCTTTTGAAATTCAAAAATCCTATGCAAAAAGCTAATTATACGTACGAGTGACATTTCTATATGCATTTATACAAACAAACTTGAAAGATGCCTTGTGCAAAGTGATAATGAGGACATAGATCGTTATCATTGGCTTGATATTATCTCAAGAGCGAGAGGGACCCGGACGCAACTGACATAATCAGATGCAGACTCGGTTTAATGTAGGCATACCAAATATAGAAATAAAATATATATCAGGGGACAATGTCAAACCACCCTAGTCCCAAACTAAGCTCTAGGTTTGTGCTATGGGTACAAGACAACGATATAAATACTTATATAGATAAATATATATTTATACATAGAAAACATCCATGACTCAGGAATAAATATTCGCGGTCATCACACAAATATCTGTCCTTACCGGGATTTGAACCCAGGACCGCTAGCTTCGTAGGCAGGGTCACCACTACCAACTAGACCGATGCGTCGTCTGATATGATACTACTTATTTCTGTGCCTCCTGTGACAAGTGATACAACTCGAGTTATAGGAGTTTTCGTTTTCTTTCATGAAACACCTTAAAAAAAATAACGCATCGTTTGCTCCAACTCCCGTGTTCCTAGGCCTTCTAGTTTCCAAGATACTTTCGTGTAAAATGATACAATTGACCCTTTTTTTTTCTGATTTTCAGTGTTTAATGCTATTTCTCTAGTTAAAGCACGTCAAAAAACCATAAGATTTTTTTTTTCTCGTGCCAGATGATATATTATCTAAAAATGTATCGTAAATCACGGTTCTTATACCTTTAAAATTTTCTGTGTCTTTTGATATAACTTGAGTTATATCATTTATCACCAGAGTTTTGCGTATTTCGAAAGTTACAACTTGAGTTAGATCAAAAATTAAACCTGTTTTTGCTTCTTTTGGTTTGTGTTAATTGATACAACTCGATTTATATCAAATGTTTTCAAATATTTCCTAATCTTTGCAAATGTATAAGTCAGTTGTATCAAAAATGTGAGAATATTACGACCATTTAGAACTTGTAAAGTTTGGTGCATAGTGATACAATTACTATAAAATAATAAAATAAATATCAGGGGAGAATCTCACACCAATTGGCCTACTCCCAAACTAAGCTCTAGGCTTGTACTTTGGTTATAGAACTTACCATAGAACCGTGTCATAATACAGTGTAATATTTAAATCGTCAGGTCTACTAATATTACCTTGTGACTGAGTTTTTAAAGGTTGAGAATAAAATGGTTTATCTCTAATAGTTACGCAAAAGAGACCAATAATAAAATTTCGGTATCGAGATACAGCCGTTTTTAGGTAAAAAATATATTTATTACTTCCTAGTATGTTTTCTTATAAAAACCCTAATTGTTAGAACTTAGTATAATGCAGTGTATTAAGCACATTTTAAACAAATTAACTGGAGTATTCGTAGGTTTTTTAAAAAAACAATGTAGTTGGATGTTTTATATAGAACTAATAATAATATTTGCTATCCTCCTTTCGATCGTAATTTTACGAAAGTGACCATTTCTTTAGCCAATTTATACCGATTACAATATTCAATTCTTACATTCATACATACATACATAACTTCACGTCTGTCTCCCAATGGGGTAGGCAAAGACTACGGAACGCCAGGTGCATCGATCTAAACATACAACTTTCGCTTCCTCTACATTCATCAATCTCTTCAGGCACGTACGTCAGTTTCGGGTGCTTTTTATTTGGCCCTTATTCAGAACATCGCGAATCTGATCACCGTACGTCCGTGTAGGACGTCCCCTACCGACATATCCGCTCACTCTCGCTCGCCATATATCTTTCGTAACCCTTCTTTCATCCATCCTTTCTAAATGACCAAACCATCTTAGCATACCCTTTTCGATTTTAGTCACTACATCTTCTTTCAATCCATTTCGTTCTCGGATCTCGCTATTTCTTTCTCTATCTATCATCCTAACACCACACATACTTCTTAGAGCTCTAATTTCAACAGCATTACTCCGGCTTGCGTTCTTTAATTAATTGAATTCTTGTATTTTTATAAAAAGTGCTATATGCTATTACCCTAGTTGTCTCATGCTAATTACAAATACTAGATTGTAGTATTTATATAGAAAGAGCTATGTGCTGATTGTTATAAGTAAAACACTCATTTAAATTAATTTTATTTTATCGAAGGTTATAAGAACATCACTTTGCAAAAACTACCAAACATGAGGTAGAACGAAAAACAAAAATTTCTGAAAGCAACTATCTGCCTAGTCGTTTTAAGCAGATTACGTAAATGTGCTCACTTGATAAGTACATTTGTTTATTGTATAATCCGACTAATTGACGATTGGCTGTGTTCTGCAGATTAAAAGTATCATCTTTTAACGGACAAAATAGACTAAATCAAGTACTTTGGCTGCGTTCGACATTATAGAACGCACATTTCGTTATTGGCGGTTTTATACATAATTGTATAATTTAGTGAATTGACGTGCTAAAATAGGTCGCTTTCAACATAACATAGTTTAAAAAATCTAGTTTACGATGGCATAGCTAACTCATGTTCCGAAAAAATGAGTCTGGTCTCTTTATTCATAGCTATGGTCACCCTGTCATCGAGGGTGGGAGCACACGCTCGCTGTGGCCTGAACCGACGCGTAAGCATGATTTCTATTGTAGGTAACTTAATGTTAATATCCTTTTATGGCTGCGATACAATATTATGATCTACATGTGTATGGAACTAGTTATTTGTGTAAAATATTATGACAAAAGATAAAAACGGTAAAAATCTCGCGACGGAAAGAAATAGTTATTTACCAACCAAAATGTTTTATTTTGTGAAGTGGCAGGTTAGTAAATGCTACCGTTCTGCGGTGACTTAAATTATTCTATCAAATTCAGTAAGATGAAATTCAGGTGGACCATGCGCTATGTCACTTAACTACCTATTCGTACTTTCTACTTCGACTGACGGCGAGCTTAATTTAACTTTCTTCATATCTTACCTACCTGAGATTTAGTTATCATAATTTTCATGTTTTGTAGGTGATTAGATTATGCTCATGATTGAGAATTGTTATTTGTTTTTTTGTGTAGGTGCCTATTTAGTTTTTGTTTTGGATGGCAATATGCACTGGTTAATTTACCTCCTGTATTGTTGCAACATCGTAATTTTGCTTTGAAATGAAGGAGTATAAGTTAATTTGTTTCCTCAGTGATTTAATTTCATGTTTAGTTCCTTTATTCCTTATATTTAAAAAAATAAAATTATCATAATTGCAATCGTTTGTTATGATCAATTACTTGTATTATTTGACACAGGTTTTTTCGTTACCAGACCTAAGAATAACTCGATATGTAACATTAGTCACGGTTTAAATTACGATTATTTTTTGTGATTAATGATGCAACTCACTAAAATCTTATGTCCGTTTTAATATTATGTCCGTTCGTCTTCAGAAAGATTACTTATTCAATTCCCTACAACTTGTGTATAAAGGTTAAACCTCTAACTCAAGAAATAATAGAAAAATTAAGCTTTAAAAAAAAGTTGTATCAGTCATCACCAGAGCTCCTTGATTACACTTTTTTGTGTTAAATAATACAATTCGAGTTGTATCATCATACACGAGTTAAATAGATTAATCTGAAATGTAAAATGATACATTTCGGACGTTTCTTCAAATATCTTAAAATCTATAACTAGTATCATTATTTTTGTCAAACCAGTTAATAAAGTGATATTACATGTTATATAAATCGAAAGAAATGTTCAAAAAAACGTATTCGTTTAAGAGCAGTATTTTTTTTAAACTTGTTTTTGCTCTCCTGTAAAATCGTGTTTTTCGAGTTGTATCACTTGTCACAGGAGGCACAGATTTGTGACCACAAAATTAAAAGAAACTAGGTAGGTGTGTGTGCTTAATGCAGGGTTCCGTAGTTTTACCCTTAAAAGTATACCATGCAAAATTATTTTATAAGTTATCATGTTTGACAAAAAGAAAGAAAGAAAGAAAATAATTAATTCGTAACAGACATAACCAAGAACTGATAAAAACGATTAAGAATAAAATAGCTACGTAACTAATAAAAAAAACTTATTGAAAATTTTCAATCCTCAAATCAAGTCAAACTAGGAACCCTTATAGTTCCACCATGTCCGTCGGTCCATCCGTGCGCAACCTAGTTCAGAGGCCCTTTTAGTACTAGAAAGCAGTAATTTGGCATGAATATACATATTACAGTTGTAATTCTGTAGCTCTGCCTAGCCCACTCTGGGATTACAGGCGTGAAGATATGTATGTATGTATACATATTAGTCACGCCAACAACAACAGGTCATTCAAAAATATTTCGGTTTAATCAATTAAGAGCTCCGTTTATGAAATATTAACCTTATTAAGCTAATTTTAGTTACAGTCAAATGTCCCCCCCCCCCCCCCCCTATAAACCTTAAACTAAAAATACTTAAAATCAGAGAAATATTTTAAACCGCTTTATTTTTGGCCGTGTGGTTGCCGGCTTAGAATTGTGCCACTCCATGTCCTCCCGTGGAAGTCGTAAGAGGCGACTAAGGGAATAAAGGCTTGTAGTACTGTTAGGCGATGGGCTTGCCACCTGTCACTAATATACTCTGTTAAACATCTTAGCCTAATTGTGCAAATTGTGGTTACGGAGTTATCAACAAGTTTTTGGAGTTGTTGGTAATTCTGTAGCTCTGCCTACCCCACTCTGGGAATGGGGGCGTGAAGGTATGTATGTATGTATTTTAAATAAAAGCACATATATAACGAATTTTAAAGGAAAAATATCACTACTAATAAATCTTGAATGATTTCTGAGATACAATGCGCCTAAAGGCCTACTACTCGTAAAATCACCTAAGACAGCACCAAATAAAAACTTTAAATAATTAGAGAATTAGTTCATATTTGTTATTTTGAGTTTTTTGTGTAGTAACGGTTTCGAAACCCTACACTGAGCATCGTCAGATATGCTGGTAGCCTTGGGTTTTCTAATAAAACGGCTGTTTAATTTATACAAAAGACAGATTGATATTGCATTGAGTTATAACGGTTTATAATTTTTACAATAGAAGAAGTTGGTACCAGAACCTCCCAAAACTGTCCGAAAACGAAACGCGACGAAGTTCTTATCAGTGTAGATTGTAGCTTCTAGAATGTAAAGTTATGAACAAGTTAAAAATATAATAACAACCAATCCTTACAATATTGTTAAGATTTTTTTTGACAAAGTAAAAACAAATCTGACTTTATTTTCCTATATTCTTTTTTCTTATAATTTAAGTCAAAATCCAAAAAGTACAGGCTCTTACAAAGTGACTTACTCGCCTTCCAGGCCATTACTCAAAACCGGTAACCTGCAGTACAGTCAATTAAAACAAAACAAGACGCAATAACTTAACCCAGGCAAGCAAATCGGTCGAACCGCGGTAATTACAGGAGTATAATGTCGCATTGTTAATTGTTAGCGATATCGCCGGCGGATCTCTTTGGCTTGTCCACGTTATCTCCGACCGGGCCCGCCGGGCTAAGGCAGCCTGTTCGATGGGAACAAGACTTATAGAAACTAACTATTTATTTACAACGAAAAAGTACCTAAAATTAAATAATTTTAAAACCAGTCAAGTTTGAGCCGGACTTACGTACCGCCGCACAGTACTGATTGAATTCGATTTCGAATCGAATCAGCGCGAGCTCAAGTCATAAATACTTGACCATTTTTTGTATTTGTTTTTCTAACAAAAATAAAAATACGTTGTAAAAAGAAGTTTCTTGTATGGGGGAACCTGTTTATTATTTCTTTTGTTTTTAATTTGATAGTAAATTTGCCTTAATAACACGTATTGCGAAAAAAAAAGTCAACCCGGTATCTGTTACTAACGTGTGATAACAAAAAAATGAGAATTATTTGCAAGGGTGTAAAAAAATAATTGTGTAACATTTTATAATTTTTTTATAGTAAGGGTTATAATACACATTTAACTATTTACAAAATTTATTAATGCACGCCCGTAATCAGCTGTTCGACACAGTTTTGACATAATGCCCGAACAAGACCGTTGAACGGCATATTTGTCCATTTTTCGCACACAGGTTTTGATTCTTTTTATCAGTTGGGCACAATTTTCTGCTTCCCAATTAATTTTGTAAACCAAACTGCTCAAAAAACCAGAAAAATCTTCGATCGGCCGTCATTGTGGAAGGTTTTTGGGATTTCGGATTTTCGGTACAATTGGCACATTATGGGAGTCTAGGAATTGCAATGTTTTTTTGGCGTAATGCGACGATGCCTTATCTGGCCAAAACACATATTCTCCATCAGGGCGATGTTGGCGATTCAATGGTACAAGTATTTTTTTCAAGCATTCACTCTATGAGAGTTTAGGATTAACTGCTAAACCACTAGGTTTGAACCACAGTTTTGACACACCTTTATCGGAAAAAGCCACATAAACCATAACTTTCTGCTCAAACTTGTGCTTATACTTGTGTTTTATATTGTCTGGTGATGTTGAAATGTTGCTGGTATAGTACCGATCATTTCCAGGTATATGGGGTTTGCTCAAAGGGAAATAACTTTCATCATCCAAAATAAACGATTTTTCTTTGTAATTTGTAACCATCCAGCGGCATTGTGACATAATGTAAAATTTTTGCTGATCGGTGTATTACGGTGCCCTTATCTTCGTGCGGCACTCCAAACCCACCTTTTTTAAAGACCGGCAAATGTACGGTTGAAAACATTTAAATATTTTCGGGGCATCTCGTTGGCTCATGGAATAACTATCATTGAAAGTGATATGGAGTGTCTTCAGTCTTCCCTTGGTCATTATTTTAGCTGATCGGCCGCTACCACGTTAGCGAGTTGTCGTCAAGGATGCAAGAATTCTATATATAGTAGAAACTGTTACATTTTCTTTGGTAAAATGATCTACTGTGTACTTTTTCCCCATGTTTATATTTTTATTATAAAAATGTACAACGCGTTTTCGCAGAGCTTCTTGTTTCGGCGTCATTTTGACAATTATAAATGATTGAAAAAATGAAACAAATAAAAATCAAGAATATCAAAAGAGGTACAAATAAAATCTTGAACAGTTTTTTGTCTATGGCAATAGATATATTTTTTAAGACTACTGAAAATGATTCTTATTTTTTTGTTATCACCCGTTATTCAATACATAAAACTCTTTAAAGACGGACGGACGGACAAAAAAGGCATATAATTTGGGTGCCTTTGGGCTCACTTCGGGTATGAAACCTTAAAAAAGAACTACACTTTGCTAATTACCGTATTTTTATCATCTCAACAATCTATTGGTTCAGTATTCGTAATAAGTTGCAACTTTCTCTCTTCACCACGTCCTGCCAGCGGTTACCACTATGTCGTCGGACTATCTAGCTTTAGATCTACCAGGTCTTCGGCTGCCCGTTCTAGGTCTACACTCTGTAACTTTCCAGCTGCACCAGTCGTCCATACCTCGCAAGAGATGCCCTGCCCACTGCCACTTGACACAGGAAATTCGGTTTCCGACATCCGTCCGTTTATCTTAAAATCTAAAAAAACAAATGTCACTCAAATCCGTGTAAGGGGATAATATGTCAACGGGCTGTCTGAGGTTGAAAATTACAATAATTTTACTTAACATGTTGATAGATAGTACTACCATAGAGAATATATTATGCGTCAGTACGTGCATAGGCGTCTTACTTCGTACGGCGTTTTTTTCACATCACAATACCCGATATACGTTGTGACACTACGTCTTCAGGCGATTGAAAAATATGAACGTCGAGAGGCGTACTTAACTGTCATATCACTTTTCGAAGGTCAACGCGTTAAAAATTAAGACTTATTAAATTATTAGAATCGAGTCTTTTTTGTCACTTCATGGCCTTGTTTCCTGTACTGTCTTAATCTTTTTTTTTCTCGAGTCGCGGGAGTGGTTTTCCACCCGCTAACTCGTCTATCAGTGTTTGCTCTTATAGGCCCATCTTCAGCAGGGTTTTTTAACCTAACCAGGTATATATTTTTATTATTTATTATTTATTCATACATATCGGTTTCCCCGTGTGGTTGCCGGGGTAGAATGCTACTCCATGTCTTCCCGTGGATGTCGTAAGAGGCGACTAAGGGAATAAGGGCTTGTAGTATCTACTGTTAGGCGATGGGCTTGCAACCTGTCACTAATACGCTGTTAAACACCTTAGCCTAATTATGCAAAATGTGGTTACAGAATTATCAAAAAGGTTTTAGACTTGCTGGTAATTGTGTAGCTCTGCCTACCCCACTTTGGGAATGAAGGCGTGAGTTTATGTATGTATGTAAATGTTTTTAGGCTTTGGTGTCCGAAGGGTGCCAGGGAATCTTAATATTATTTAGGCTACGCTATTCGTCCGCCTTTTTTAACTTTAACACCCAAAAAAAAGGGGGGGGGGGGGCGTTCTAAGTTTAACGTGTATGTGTATCTGTGTATGTGTGTCTGTGTAACTGTCCGTGGGTTTGTAGCTTCCAAAATAATAAAACCGATTTGGACGCGTTTTTTTTAAATGAAAGCATTCATTTTAATAACGATGCTAATTTAAATAGTTGTATTAGAGATAAGAGCAATCAGCGCTTAAAGAATAGATCGCCATTTTATCGGGGTTTTATTTATCTATTTAAAAGTTATAAACAGATTCAGATTCAGATTGTATAATCAATATCAGTGTTACTTTGTGGACGTCAGAAAAATAATTAAATAATAATAGTAAAAGTCAACACACATGGAGAGTACATTAAAAATTTAAAAATCAATCTTATTTTTAAGTCAGGTTCCATATACTCATTCACCAAATAGACTGGGTTATCCAACAATAGATTCCTAAGTCACTCTCACTCACTCTTACCTAGATACAATTTATCCAAATATGCCTTGACGTCAGAGCAATACCACTAAATTCTACGCCAGGATGATTTCTTATCTAAAATACAAAGTTCGTCACATTCTGTAAACTAATATTGTGGCACAATCATTCACCGGATTAGGATACGGGAAAATATAATAGAGCAGATAATATCTTTCTAATGTATTTAATAATAGATTGTTGATAGCTATCTAGATAAACAAGCGAGTGAATACCTGGATTATTAATACTCATATCTATTTTTTTTTAATTCTCGAGATAAAAAATCTATTACTTGGACATATTTAATTCAATTAAAATGACATTCAACATCCCTTTTAATTAATCATATACTGTAAAACTCCAAAGAACAGCCAGCCTTAGCACTGCATTTTGCCGGCAATTAGCACTCGATATAGCGAGTGGATTCCAAAAAGATATTGCTATTACTTTATCCTGATAAAGGATAAGTTAGTGGATAAAAACTGAGCTTACAAGGCCTAGTACGAGTTCAAAATTAAACTAATAGATTAATTGTTTAGCTTATTAAGACAGAGGAATTCACAAGCAATATCAAAGTTTCGTACAACTAACAAAATTAAATATTTTAAAGATTAAAATGGTTTTGTAACTACCTAGACAAACAACACGTTTTGCTGCCATATAAGAAGTCCGTTTTTTATGGCATAGAGAAGGCAAACGAGCACACAGGCCACCTCAGGGTAAGTGGAAACTGGGACCCATAAACATTCGCATTCACAAAACCTCAATCCTAAAACTGCAAATGCACTGCCAACCCTGATGACTAAGATGGAATGTTTCTATGTTAGTCATTTCAAAGGCTGTATTATCCCCAAACCGGAACCCAACAATTCAATGAATAATATACATATTAGTAGATTTCAACCAATGCTTTAGGTTGATTCTGGCACGTTCCCTCGTCTCTGCCTCAGTAAAAAACCATGTTATATAACAATCATGAAGTCTGCGACCCGCAGGGCGCGGTAAACGCGGACGTACAGGGGCTCATTCTACTCAGAAAAAAGATATTGCTTTTGACATGTTATCGTATTGTCAACGTTATTATAGCTCTTATTATATTGAAGAAGTGTTTAGCCTAGTGGGTAGTGAATTTCGATTTCCGATATCGGCTAATATTAGTGTGATGAGCGCGAGTATTTTCTTCAGAGACTTGGATGTTCTCTTCAATGTCAATTTGTGTGAGATTGTCTCGTGATATACAGTAAGGTAAAACAGTATGATGCCTCGTTATGGTGCTTCAACTGGCTCGTGTATGGGCTTGACAATACTTTTGTAAAAGTCAGTTAGTGAAGTGCTCGACAGGTAAAAATACAAGGCGGCTATGAAAAGCGTGTAAAATTGTTCATCTATAGTTTGATTTAAACATTTCGGGTGAAAATGATGTAAGGGTAAAAACTGCTAATAAAAATAGGTATATTATCACGGATTATGAGTAAACAGTCAGATAAGATTGATACCAAAAACACAGTCATAATAGGATTTGCTCCAGGATGTTGACTTAAACCTAATTTTGAGATATTTTATTTTTACAATGACAATTCGGTTAATATCTGTTTTTTGGGCAGTATATAATTTAATACTTTTGATAGACGTATGTATAATAATAAAATATTTCCGTACCTAAATGACTGTGGTTCTAATATGGTAATAGTAACCATGCGGATTAGTACGACGACGTCTAGATGACGAAATTAATTAATTAATAAATAAGTAATTACATACATACATAAAATATATGAACGTTTTTGCAAATTGTTTATAGCAAAGCAATCGAGTAGTATCTACTCAGTTCAAATGATCCGATGTTAGTAGTATACTCGTGTGTGTACCGACGCTAAAAAAAAAAGTACTTACAAAAAAAAATTGAATGGTTACCTCCTTTATTATTTCACTTTCTTTTGTAAGTAAATCTTCCGTTATTACACGTATTCTGAAAAAATCAATCCGCTATCTATTACGGTTCCACAAATACATCTCTTTAAAGTTAGGACGGACGGACCCGTTGGGCTCCCTTAAGGAACGGATCCCTAAAAATGAAAAAGTGAAGTTTAAAAATGATGCCAGCGGATATGCTGCGACGTAGGCGTAGATAACTTAATCTTTATCATTTTAATCATCGTTAACGATTAGCAGCTGCTGAAATCCGTCATGAAATTTTTCACTGCAATCATAAATTTTATCGGGTGATTGACTTTGTTTGGCACAATTATTTTAGATACAGTCGACTACAAAAAGATATATCCACTTTTTTACCTTATTGCATTGTTATAAGGTCCAAAAGTGAATACATCTCTTTCTAGTCGACTTTACCTTCCTTCGAAAAAAATACTACCTACCATCCACGAGTTGCAAACGGGAATGCCCCTCTGCCCTACATGAAAATTCCTAGCGTGTACAAGAACCATTTAAACATCGAAATTCAAAAACACGTTCAGTAATTGCTCAATAAGTTGGGATACTGCTGTTATTCTTATACAGCTTGACATGAAATGGTCTATATCTATTTATAGATATTTATATCAAACTTTTTGACAATTTCATGTCAAACTCGTTCAAGAATAACCTATATGTCTGCAAACAAAGCATACATAGTCACAAAAAATTAAAACAGTGATAAGTTGATAACATGACTGGCATAGAGTGAGGGTGATGAAGGCGTAAGAGGTGAAGTAAATAAAAAGTCATTTTACAATTCTAATCTTTTTCTATCTATAAAGGCTTTTTAGTGTCCATGTACTTGACGATCTGATGAAGATGGCGGGAAGCCGAATAATGCAAGTAGCTTTAAACTGACCATCGTGGAGACCCTTGAAGAAAGCCTATGTCCAGTGTCTCCTATTTT
Organism: Acleris emargana; assembly: GCA_927399475.2. Classification (NCBI taxonomy): domain Eukaryota; kingdom Metazoa; phylum Arthropoda; class Insecta; order Lepidoptera; family Tortricidae; genus Acleris; species Acleris emargana. Next base: position 11,297,984 of record OV656841.1, on the reverse strand, counting down.
ACCAATTCTTTTTATCAATTGTAGTATTATCACAGAATTTCACTTCATCAAAAGCTATCCTGGCGAAACCGTGTTGTTTACTGGTTATCAATTATAATATTTAATTATTTAGGTTAGGTAAGGTTAGACTTGTGACTATCACAAAATGTTAACCCCTGTTCCTAGAAAAGCCCGTGTATGTAATGAAACCAATTGTTTCAGACTATTATGGGGTAAAAAAAAAACAAAATGTTGAATCATTTTTTACTAACTACAAAATTATATTTAGATGTAAAATTAGTAACCATATCTGAAGTTGATTATTTTTATCATTTCCTGTAAACATAATCAAAGACTTTAATCCTCACCTTTACTTTAACATCTGACTACTACTACTGATACTACTTTATTAAGAATTAGGTGTAGCTTAATAATAAACAGTAAACTGGGCCTGTATTCCACTTTGTCTTAAACCATAATTATTGTCATCCATTATTGGTTAACGTACAAAGTGTTAATTCTTATTAACATGATGAGCAATTTAGTCCTCAATGACTAACAAGTCACGAAGCCAAGACAAATCTTACGACCCCTGGTTCTTGGATATCAGCCGCTCATTCCGCTTATACAAACAGCTCGAAAACATTACCCTCTTTTTTAGGTGATCGGATAAAATGAAACATTTCATATTTTATTTTGGGCACAGTGTTAAATTAAGTTTTTATTGAATTTTTTCAGCAACTGCACTCTTATTTAACGATGTGTTAGCCTAATTGTAACCTACGAAGCTTCGATTCTTGATATGGGTAAATATTTGTGTTATCTACTGATGAGCAAAAATATTTTGTTTCTTTGATGTTTTCTAAGTATTAAAGTATTATTTTCTCTATTTCGTTTTATTTATATCGTTGTCTAGAACCCATAGTCTACAGCTTAGTTTGGGACAATGTGAATTTGTGTGAGATTGTCCCTTGATTATTATGTTAAATTAGCACTATCTTGCATATCTCAGCTGATAAGTCTGCGTCAATAAAATTTAACAATAAAGTACGTAGACTCTTGACAGCAGACTTTTAATGATGACAAATCCTAGGGTCAATTACAAAACAAGTTTGAATAAAATTATTCCAATCATATCAATATAGAATAATTATCACTGTGGTTGTTATTTAGTTAAATCAAATATAATAAAGTCACCAGTGCTCAGCTAGAGACCAGTAGTCGACCTTATATGAATGTGAAGAGTGGGAAATATATATTTCGTACTGTCCCCACTCATACAAAGCAGTAGCAGCGGCAGAGGCTGACTAGAGTTCTCTGGCTGACCACTGATGACTTTACCTTAGTAAATCGCTTTGTTTAGGTATTATTGTTTTGTAAAACAAATGACTTTACACTTTACTTTACTTAATACAAACTCTACAATAATCTTACTCATTTTAATTGGTAGCAAATTGCCGTGTTTTGTTTTTATGCAGGCACTGATTACTAAAATACTATCGCTGTTTATCAGGATTATAAAAATGATACAATCATTACACGATAAATCACGTCTTTTAGGGATCTTTAAGCAGATTTTTGCAATACAACCTTTTTCTTCTTACTCAAATTCAAATACAAAATGCAGACTTACTGCAAGCATTCATTCTCTACCCAGTGAAACGTAAAGAAAAACGGAAAAATCAAAAAAATACTTTGGTATTTGGTCGACTGCAAAGATAATTATGTATCCACTTTTTCACCTTATTGCATCGTGATAAGGTCCAAAAGTGGATACATCTTTTTGTAGTCGACTGTACGTACGATTCTTGGTTACCCATCTCAATAACATCAAAAACTATCATGTTCAAGTTTTCTTCATACACATTTCATTAAAATCGGTTCAGCTATTTAGCTGTATAAGCGTAACAAATAAACCAAAACTACTTAAGTGCAAACGCACCGCCTACGCCTGCTTAACGGTGCATTATATTACGGTGCTTCAAATACGACGCCATGTTGTCACCATGACCAAGTCTTTTGTTTACGCAACGACACCGTATTTTCACGCAGCGGTGGGGTGGCACCTTTATAATGTTAATTTTATAATTAAGTTATAGATAAAGTATGCATAGCAAAAATACACTTGGCGTAATAAAGGTACCCTATATTATTTTCACGGATAGAACCCTCTGTCTAGGAATGTTAATTCGATATCTAAAAGCAACTATCAATATAATCACAAAAAACAGATAGCTAATAAAATCATAATCATTCACTAAAAATCTCAGCCAATTACTACTCCTGGTAAAGTCATCGGAGAGGTACAGGCCATGTAAAACCATAAATAATTAATTTTACTTTTAACGGGTATTAAAAAATAAGTTTCCAAAATGGCGAAAGTGTTGTTTATTATTTTTAACGTAGCTTGTTTAAGTTTAGTAAATGGTGCTATGGAATTTGAAATATCTAGAAATGCGTTTGACACAGAGCTGTATGAAAGTGTTTTGGACGAGGAGCTATGTGAAGCTCAGTTGAGGTACATAGTGAACAACAATACTGAGCTGCGAGCTAGTAGTAAGTATTTACAATACTTATTTGAAAAATTGTTAGGATAAAGGAACTATCTCGGTGATCTTATAAGGCCTTGTTTTTTTAAATCGTTATAATTATGTAATAAGACATATTATACTAACAATAATTATTAACTTCTAAGTAGGTACGTTTGGAGTCACATTGAAAATAATTATTTATACTTGTCTTGTATTGGTAAATTTCGATATTATATATTTTTTTATTTATTTACTTAATTAATATTTGAGAAAGCATAAGTGAAATACTTGTATGGAATTGTTGTGTAATGTGATAAACAATTGGTGAGAGTGATTATAATATCAAATTAGAAAATAAACCTATTAAAAAAAAACTTCATAATCCTCGTACTTGTCTTTAACACGCTTTGTCGATGGGAGAATGTTTTGTCTATGTCTACTAACAAATTAACGTTTTTTTTAGTTTATGACTCAAGCCTGAGATTGCCACGTGGTATATTACAGGGCAATCTAGTTGACTATGGAAATTACCCCCAATGCTTAGAAATCAGCCAAGACTTCGAGCAATCGGCCATCGAGGGAAAGTTCTGTATGATCAATATTCCCTTAGAGCAAGAAAACTTTGAAATGCCAACCCTTCCAGAATGGCCAGAAGAATGGCCGGAAGGGTGGCCGGAAGGGTGGCCTGAAGGATGGCCTGAAGGGTGGCCTGAGTTTCCGTGGCCAGAACTCTTACCAAATACAAAGCGGCACAGGGATATGATGAAAAGTATTCGAAAAGTTCAAGAAGAAAGAACACGGTTTCAGTTTTTAATGGGTGCTGATACGGATTTAACAAGGTGAGTTGAGTCAATATTGCGCTTTCAGAAGCAGTTTTTGTTTAGTATTATTGACAAGAGCTTTGCATTGAACCTAACGGTTAATCCTTACTAGATATTAAACATTTTTCTGTTACTTATTTATAAAAAAAAATGGTTTTCCTTCCACAGGGTTGCAGCAGATAGTGTTTTAGCCGGTCAGGAGTTTAAATTATCTCTATGTATCCCAAAATCCTGCACCACTAAGCAGGCTTTTGATACTCTTTACATCAACACCACACTCACAGGTTTTGAGTTCAGAGATGACTTCTGCCGTCTGAAAAACGATAAACCTTTTGTTCCTGGTGATTACGCAGCTATGTAAGTTCTAAAATGTACAAGCAAATGAAGGAGCAAGTTTTCTTAAATATATACCTAACATCTGTCTACTAGAGACTTTAAGTAGAATGACTAAGATACATTGCTATCGTCTCTATCACGAAATGGATATTTGTTATTGGCTCTTTTGTGTGTGCTGGATGAATAAAAACTTTTAATAAAAAAGTGTATCATAGAATTATATCTCTTTTAATTGTTATTCTTCTTTGCTTTCAGGGGTGTCTTTGGTTTCATTATCCTCATCACAATAATGTGCACCGCCTACGATTTACACTATTCTCTTGTGATTAAAGGAGGTAAGTAATGTTGTAAATATCGCTTGAGGGTACCATAACGGCATGCCATTCTCCAGCCACACAGATATGAATCAACGTAAATTCTCAAAAACAAGGAAACGTCAAAAACAAAAAGGTTTCTTAGGCAAGGCTGTATGGTGACGAATCAATTTAATATATAACCATGAATGCTTTTGGAAAATCTAAACTTGTTAAATGTTGAGGAAAAGAAGGCCAAACTTTCCCATATTTTGCAGTTTCCAAGATGAATATAGAGTCAAAGCACTTCGTACAAATACTAAAGAATAGGTTAATTCTCGTATTAATGAGACTGCAGTCTGAATCCAGATAACGACGACTATTTGTTTTTTTTTTCGACCCCTTATGTTTTGAGACTCGTACGTTGTCTGAAATCTGCGTAATTTGGATGACTACGATTATTATAAAATATTTAAAATCAACGGAAGACTGAAAATATCTGCTCTAGTTCCATTCTTTACTTATCTTATCATTAACCTGACAAGTTTCAAATCACTACCGTCTTTCTAGACGCGTAATTACCTATTATTTGGTCTGGGATTACTATATTATCGTTTTTTTAAAGATAATATAAATAGATAAACTTTAAAGATAAACCCATTTACAGACAAGAAATATCCCGAACTATGAACTGTAATATTTAGTTTCCTTAAGCTTGTAAGTAAGTAGTATAAATAAAACTGTAACAAATTTATAATCGATAGCTTTTGAATGAAATATACTGGTGTGACAGATAGTCAGATACATTGACGGCATCACACTATCACTGTTATTTTTTAGATTTGTGGTAAACAAAGGCTAATTATTTCGTTTATTAATTTTACCCAAGGCTTTAAAAAGTTAAGCATACCTAATTGGAATACCTACACCAAAAAAAATACTACTTGCTTTTGCATTTTTATTCGAAAGAGACTTTTCTCAGTGTCAATTTTTATGATTAAGGTTTTTATTGTTATTTGAAATAAACCTCATCTTCTTATTGTGCAAAAATTACGGAGTTATTTGGAAAGACGTTTTTTTATTATCTGTGATCTGTTTTTAAAGTCATAATAGACGAAGGTAGACCTCCAAAGAAGGTGGACACTCATCGAGTGGCCTAAGGTTGCGGAAAACCGATGGATGCAAGCGGTGCAGGACCTGCCCTTATGGTAAACTTTGGGGGACGGCTATGTCCAGGTAGTGGACGTCTTTCGGCTGAAATGATGATGAAATGTTTTTTTTTTCCTGAAACATATTATACAGAATGGAACATTTTTTTTAGATCCAAAGAGAGCTAGTGCGCTTGGAAAATCCTTTTCTCTCTACACGAACACTCGTCGTCTGCTTACTTTCAATTCGACTCCTGGAGCATTGGAGTGTTTAGATGGCATCAGAACTCTTGCTATGTTTTGGGTCATAGTCGGCCATACATACTCTTCGCTACTAAACACAACATTGCATAATCCCTTGGAGTTTTACTCGGTAAGTTTCTTAATAAACTTTTAAATGGCAATTTTCTTAACGTGGCGCGTGGCTCCCACCATGGGACCACCCAAAATACTTGTTACAAAACCATGTTACAGATTTCTTGAGACGGTTTAATTCCGTGCAATTAAAATGTTTATGACCATTTACAGTGGATATTTTCATTTCCTTCGATTTGGATTTTGGCTGCACCAATCACTGTAGACACGTTCTTCTTGCTAAGCGGACTTCTGATTGTATATACTTCAGTTGGAAAGATAAGCAGAAGTAAGTATTTATTGTTACATATTTTGTGCATTTTACTAAATATATTTCGGATTATAGATTATAGAGTTAATTAAAATCGATGTAGAAACGGCAAAGTGACCAGGATAGACACATTCCATCATTGTCCTCAAGGTTGGCAAAGTACAAGTATTTGAAGACTTACATACATACATACATACATTAAATCTCCCCTGTTTTCCAAAGGGGTAGGCAGAGAACACTTCTTTCCACTTGCTACGATCTTGACATTTTTTTTCGCTTCTTCCACATTCATACATCGAGTCATTTGCAGTCATTGCAATCAGTAATACCAGCCGCTGTATTCGGTTCACTTCTCGATACCACAAAAAAGGATATAATTTATTCCTATTTAAAAGAATAAAGTGCCTAAAAGTGCCTAAAAGTAAATAATTTTAAAGATTAAACTTGTGTTCATTAAAAGAAAAAAAAAAAAAAAAAAGCTGACAAAGATAAAGAAAAAAATATCCAAAAAAAGCTGATAAAGTTGACAAAGATAAAAAAATGTAGGTGGGCTTTTTACAAAATAAAGTTAATTGACATTTCTGTAAAAACCTAACCGTTTTTTAAACACTTCATACGCTTTTTATAACTTTCTTCGTTAAAAAATTGGTGGCTATGGGGATTGTTCAAGCATTCTCTTATATTATAACAATAATCAGAATTTACTTCTCCAGTGAAAACTATTTATACGTTATTTGTTATTTATTACATTAGCCCTGGTCATTTAAATCAACTACTCTTGCTCACCTGTAAATAAATACTTTATTAATCTTTATTTTCCCAAAAAGTATGCGTTTTCATATGTGCCGTTTGTATTGCAGTGGGTCTAGTCAAAAACATCCATTTGTTCTACCTCCACCGACTCTTGCGCATGTTCCCCGTCTTGGCTGCTGGCGTCTTTCTTCAAGCAACGTTGATCAACCACTTGTCTGATGGCCCTCAGTGGAGTACCATCATGGCACATAAAGTGCACAAATGCAGAAAGTTTTGGTGGCCCACTATATTGCATGTGCAAAATTATATCACGCCGCGCAACCAGGTAAGGGCAAAAATCAAATCAGGACTTGATTGATTACAAAATATACTATCGTGACTTATCGTGTTAATCTCATTGTTTTTGTATGTATCATCATTGTTTTTGTTTGTCTTAATTGCACAAAAATATGAATATTGAACTAATGTGTAAAGGTGAACTTATCCCTAATCTCTTCCAGCAGACCCTGAAGTTTCAGTATTTTTATTTGGTTCAATTATATGTTATATTTTTAGAAATAGAAGTAACGTAATCGCTTTTTTTTAATTTCCGTAAGATCTTTATTAAACAATCATTAGTAGTGTTACATTGGCTTTTATTGGATATTTAATACCCTTTTCACTTACCATGCTTCCTTTATTTTCACTTTCAATTATAAGTATGATAACTTATGGAACCTGGCATGATAAAGTCTTCTTAAATCTATATTGGTGGTTCTAATCTGTCATCGTTAAAATTTAATTTAATTAAAATATTGCTGGGGCTGTATTCTACTCGATAAAATCACATTGCTTTTGACATGTTATCGTATTGTCGACGTTACGATAGCTCTTATATACTTTTCAGTAATGTCAACTACCTAGTTAAAATAACAACACAATTACCATTTCAAAAACAATACCGTTTTACCGAGCAAAATAGAGCCCATGTTCGGTTCTTATAAAACGGTGTGTATGTAATTGTTAAGAAATAACGAATGTTTTCACCTGACTTTACAAAACGTCAATACTTGTTTCGTTTTTTGAATAACGCCTAGGTTTTAAAAGTATACCATGACGACATAATCATCTTCTTTTCATTGTTAAAGTTTTTTTTTAACAAAATTTAAATCTTATATTTTCCGAAGTAAAAGAGCGTAGCCGTGTTTTCATATAGAATCGGCCCTTTCACGAAATGGTTTCTGTATTTTTTTCAATAATAGCTCTCAAGACAAATATTGTTTTCTGTAAGTTTCAGCTTCATATCTTTGTTATTATCGGAGATATGATTTTTTGAAAATTTCCAAAAATATCCGGATTTTGCCGCATCGGCTAATGCGATTCACGTGATTCTTTGGGAAAGTAATAAACATATAATGACTCACGTATTCCTTAAATAATATTGAATACTGCCAAATAAAATTTTGGAAAAATGTAGGGAATAAAACTTCAGATTATTTTTTTCTTGCTTTCTGGAAGAGCGACACCAACAGTTTTTCATTAGGTGATTGCTTATATAAAGGGCTACCACATATATTTTTTTCAAAATAATCCAGTTAGTACTTCATACTAAAAAATACAAAAGTAAAGGATGAGGTATGCCCTTACCAGATAATTTAGTTGCAAAAGAGATTAGTTATGCACATTGCTTCTTTATCATTACGAGTAATGATATAACCAGCAGATTCATAGACCAACACCGGCCTCTTGACGTACGTGTCAGATTGCATTCATAAGGGCATTAAATATGACAATGTCAAGTTTTAATATTTTTTTTATGATCTTCCTGATTGGGATATCAATTTGAATGATGAAGAAGTGGTGCCCATTCAAAAATGCCAAACATGTGGACAAGAGTACTCCTTTTGGGGCAACCCATATACAGGGTGTAAGGGACGGCTCACCGAAAACTGAAACCATAGCTTCAGACCATTGTACTGAACTGAAATCCAGTGGAAATTTTCCCGGGAAAACGAAAACTTTCTCGTTGGTTTCAGTTTTCGGTGAGGTATATATACAGGGTGTAAGGGACGGCTCACCAAAAACTGAAACCATAGCTTTAGACTATTGTACTGAGCTGAAATCCAGTGGACATTTTCCCGGGAAAACGAAAATGTTCTCATTTTTACGTGAAAATGACGTTTTTATAGTTTTTTTACATAATGAGCTTCATTATGTCATAATATGTTGTCCTAGATCGGTTTATATCCAAAAACATGGAAAAAAAAACGGGAAAATTTTCATTTTCCCGGGAAAATTTCCACTGGATTTCAGTTCAGTACAATGGTCTGAAGCTATGGTTTCAGTTTTCGGTGAGCCGTCCCTTACACCCTGTATTAGAAGAATAAATGATATTTATTGTAGCATATGTGGTGCCGATTTGTTTGTATACATACATACATACATACATATCGTCACGCCTGTAATCCCAGAGTGGGGTAGGCAGAGCTACAGAATTACTTACAACTTTAAAAAGTTGTTGATAAATCAGTAACCACTTTTTGCAAAATTGGGATAAGATGTACCAGCGTATTAGTGAATATATGAATATTAAATAGGAAAAATAAAAAACAAAGATTTTAAATAGTTCGTTTTCTTTACCATAGGCTCCGTTTCTCGAAAGCGTGTAACTAATAATATTAGCGGAAGTCTTTGTCTAACAATATCAGTTGAAAAGATACTTCCTCTAATATTATTAGTAACAAGCTTTCGAGAAATAGGGGCTAATTATTAAAACTTGACATTGTCATATTTAATGCCCTTATGAATGCAATCTGACACGTACGTCAAGAGGCCGGTGTTGGTCTATGAATCTGCTGGTTATATCATTACTCGTAATGATAAAGAAGCAATGTGCATAACTAATCTCTTTTGCAACTAAATTATCTGGTAAGGGCATACCTCATCCTTTACTTTTGTATTTTTTAGTATGAAGTACTAACTGGATTATTTTGAAAAAAATATATGTGGTAGCCCTTTATATAAGCAATCACCTAATGAAGAACTGTTGGTGTCGCTCTTCCAGAAAGCAAGAAAAAAAAAACTGAAGTTTTATTCCCTACATTTTTCCAAAATTTTATTTGGCAGTATTCAATATTATTTAAGGAATACGTGAGTCATTATATGTTTATCACTATCCCAAAGAATCACGTGAATCGCATTAGCCAATGCGGCAAAATCCGGATATTTTTGGAAATTTTCAAAAAATCATATCTCCGATAATAACAAAGATATGAAGCTGAAACTTACAGAAAACAATATTTGTCTTGAGAGCTCTTATTGAAAAAAATACAGAAACTATTTCGTGAAAGGGCCGATTCTATATGAAAACACGGCTACGCTCTTTCTATAAATCTATGCTTTAAAGTTTTAGGTAAAAGATATTAGCATGTTTGTGCAAGTCTATGACATTATCAAGCTGTTTTTTTTACAGTGTGTTGGGACTACTTGGTACTTGGCCGTAGATATCCAACTTCACATCCTTTCACCATTGATTTTGTTCTGGGTCCTCGGAAGAAAAAAATCTGCCTGGATTGCGTTGTCACTCGCCATGTTAATTACACTGGCAGTGTCGACAACATATAATTACTTGAAAAAATTTCAGCCCGCTCCAATGGTCCCAGCGTATGTATAAAAGTTATCTTTAGCGCCACCTCTCGGTGCTTTGCTGTACTAGGTACTAAATCGCGAACATCTCCACCACGGTACGTTTTGTGAGGTCGGTCCACTTTATTTTAAAATGGTTGCGTAAGTTGCTCAAAGATGGCCTTTTAGTTAATTTTAAGATCTTGCTTGATAATAGTTTAAAACTTAAGTCTTTTCCCGCCGCCTGTCCCCATTAGATCTTTCAACATGTAACAGTAAAGTTTTTATGTATATGAATGACATCTCTCAAATTTTAACATTGATCTCAAATGAATTTGTAATTTGGGACGGCGAAATTTTACTTTATTTTTTTTATTCGCAGACGTCCACCCGAAGATGGAATAGATTACATGACTAATTATTACGTAAATACGCTGACTAGATGCACGCCTTTCTTTGTTGGAATGCTGTTTGGCTACCTCCTTAATGTTTACAAGGGCAAAGAGGTTCGCTTACCAAAGGTAAGAAAATAAAGTATCTAGAAATAAGTAGGAATGGCTGGATGTACAAGTGTAACACAAAATTTGATATTATTTCTAAACTGAATCTTATTTTTTTTTCTACACTTAACTTTGTAAATTAAAAATAGTATCCACGTATAGTATGAATCTTCGCAGGTGAATTTTTCGCTTCGACCCCTAATCTTTCAAACAAAGGCCATTGTCTCTATTATCCCAAAGCCGCTAGCTACCGATAGACCGCCCCGAGGCAATACGGCACTCATGTCTATCGTCCTACACTACCAAAACGTAATATCCAGAATATCAGTGACATTAAATTTGAACCTTAATGCTATGATGATACCGTTGGTTTTTTGATATGAATGTTGTAGTGGCACGTGCTAACTCGGTAGCTAGCGGCTTTGGAATAATAGAGACAAGGGCCTTTGTTTGAAAGATTAGGGCTCGAAGCGAAAAATTCACCTGGGAAGATTCATACTATATCAACCGAAGTAAACCTTAATCCCTTTGTAACTAAAACCTTTATAAGAAATTTCCTTCGTTCAAGCTTTCAACGCCATTTTAAAAAGGTTGCCTAGTTGGTAGTAATCCCGCCTTCTAAGCCAGCGGACCCAGGTTCGATTCCGTATGGGCAAATACTTGTATAATAAGCGGGAGTATTTGTAACTGAGTTTCAGTTGTATTGTATTGAGTTATGTATTCATTTAAGTATGTATTTCTCTATACAGGATGTCCGGGATATAGTGGACTACCTTACAGGGCTGAATAGCTCAGCTCAGGAGTGTCGAAAATATGTTAAATTATGTTTAGTAAAACTCGCACGAAACACGAGATATCTCAACTTTAAAAAAAATCGAAAAATTGAATTCCACATTCAGGCAAACTGTCTTTCAAAACATTTAAGTCAGTCAACTTCATTTTTACGGAAGTAAACATCGTTTTTATAAATTCGTAGGTTGATAGAATTTAGTCATTGTTGGACAAACTTAATAATTACTTCGCTGCTATAATCAATAATGTTTTGTGATATCAATTCCATTAAACAGGATTTTTCAAGAAAGCGGCACTATAGGTTTTCATACATTTTTTTACACCGTGCTATGTGCTATTTGAAAAACTGTTAATTATTTATTAATTGCGTTATGAGGATCTTAAAGCCAATTTAATCAGCTTCCTTATACAGGAAACGAAACTGAAAAATTCTAATAACTGTGCTCGTGGCATTGAAAATGGTGAACTATCCATCCAGCCCTGTAAGGTTGGCCACTATATCCCGGTCTACCCATAGTACAATCTAGGAGTTTATTTTGGATCGAGGTCAATTAGAGTGAGATTTTCCCCTGATATTAAATATTTTATATTATATGTCTTTCGTAACGTTACAGGTTGTGGTAGTATTAGGATGGTTCTGTGCCCTTGCAATTTCGGCTGGCATAATCTACTCTACACACCCTATTCTTCAAACGGATTGGAACAACCCGTTCTTGGATGGTGTCATTAATTCCTTCTCTAGGCCTGGTTGGGCTGCATGCCTTGGATGGATGATTTTTGCATGCACGCATGGTTATGGAGGTAGGTAGATACAATTAGTATATTATTGAATAGAAAAGTTAAAAGAGCACACAGTTCTTGTCTGATTCTGAGGTGTACGTATATCTATATGCATCCTCAAAATGAAGTATTGCCAGCTAAAACCACTAACATTCAATTTAAATATTTGGATTTTTGAGACTTATTAGGTTACCTACCTTTAACGCATTTCTATTGACAGTAAAACAGTCTGGGTTGTGGCTGGTCTGGAAATTTTCATTGTAATCCAGTGGAGTAATGCAACCGGTAAAATGGAAATATTTGAGACACCCGCGTGCAGGGTTTGAGTTAATAAGGATAAGTCTATATCGATGAATTGATTTTGTTAGTGTTAACAAAATTTTACTGATCCTGTATTATGAAACCGCGATTAGATTGGGATTGGAATAGCTGTCAATTTATATGCACTTTGACGTAAGTATATGGTAAAACTGTCACCTCTAATTCCTTTCTTATCGCGGCTAGATAATACCTGTAGTTTACCTGTTTAACTCAGTTTGCCCCGCCTGTCTATTTCTATGGTGTATTTTTAACCATCTCTACTTTGTAAAGATGTCTCGAAGAGATCGCTATTTAGCGATAAGACTGCCGGTTAAATCATAATGGTAATTTAAAAAAAAAACAACTTCTTTGTAAATCCGTTTCTTGGTGTATGTGGTGTTCAATAAAGTGTTTTGTATTGTACTGTACACTAGCGACCCGCCCGCGGCTTCGCCCGCGTGGAATGTATTATACATATAAACCTTCCTTAAGAATCACTCTATCTATTAAAAAAAAACCGCATCAAAATCCGTTGCGTAGTTTTAAAGATTTAAGCATACATAGGGACAGACAGCGCAAGCGACTTTGTTTTATACTATGTAGTGATAATTACCAAATTAAAGAAGATTTGTTGACACTGTAAAAGTTTGCTTTTATAGCAAACGATTTATTATATAAATTTGTGACTTAGAAATTTAAACCATAAATCAAGGGCCGAATCGTGCGTGCATGACTCGATGTATGAATGTTGAAGAAGCGAAATAAATTTTTCAAAATCGTAGCAAGTGGAAAGAAGTGGTCTCTGCCTGCCCCTCTGGGAAACAGGCGTGATTTAATGTATGTATGTATGTAAATCAAGGGGAAATAATAAAATACAAATTAAAATATGTAATTCGTATTAAGAAGTATAAAAAACAAAAATATCTCAAATTTAGGTAAAGTTTTTTAAGATATTACCTAACTGCAGACAGTAGTATGCTATTAAATTTATTTTTGTATTGAACAAACCCTGTTGCTCATATTACTTTTTAATCCTTTTTAATCGGATCAGAAACTGCAATTAATATCATTTGTAAATAACCAATTTTACACTTTATGCCATCTGGTCGCTTGTGTGCTTGTTGCCTTCTGCCTCCCACAAAATACATGAAAAACACTCTGTCGTTGTGTTCCGGTATGGGCATAAGATAACTGGAGAAATAACTAGTTCAAAGGCATTCCATCTTAGCCCTCTGGGTAGGCAACGCATTTGCGGTCTTAGGATCGCAGTCTTAATATTATAGTCTACAGCACGCAAATCGTCGGTGAAACTGCAAAACCGCGTAAGTAACATTTTAAATAAGGAGCAAAATTTACCTTTTTTATAAGACAGTAAGGTTTATTTTGCTCTATCATAAATTTGTTAGTTACGCGGTTTTGCATTATCACCGATGAAATGTCTTTCACAGATCCTACTTTAATTAGCCATTGCGATCCATGGCAAAAAAAAACACTAAATGTATCGTTATGTTTTATAATTTATTTCAGGCCCTATAAACTGGTTCCTATCACTGCCCATGTGGAAGCTGCCAGCTCGGATCTCCTTTGCTATGTACATCTTCCACTATCCAATAATTCACGTGGTGAATGCCTCTGCGATTGCGCCTGCCTACTTTACAGTAATAGGACACGTAAGTCGGAGTGTATACTCGTTGGCCTTGTCCTTAAAAATAAAAATAAAAAACTATTTTGTGGTCAACGGGACCCTATATATTTATATTAGTATGCCTACTCTGTCCGCCCGTTCTAGCTTTATACAGCTGTATGTTTTGAACCATAATAGATAACTGTTTTTTTTTTCATAATTATGTGTTATCATGGCCAATTCACTGACATTTTTTTGTAAATAAAGTTTTAAAAATAGTGACCTTACACAAGAATCATTGCATCGTTAAAATGGTAAAACATACAAGCTTGAAAATTAGTATGGTTTTAAATACAAACCCTAAAATGCGCGTAGAATTATTTTCCCACTACTGTTCCTATTTATCCCGTCTGGGGTCGATTTTTGGAAAATCCTTAGTGCACTCGTGCGGCATCCAAGTAATACTCCCTCCAAATGTTAGCTCCCTGGATCCAATGATTTAGGATGTGCGTTGACTTTTAGTCACGGTACTGTTTTATAATATATTATATTTAGAAAAATATTAGTAGCATGTTGATTAACTATGAGGAATAAACTGTTTTGTCTAGGCATTAGATGTCTAAATAATTAATAAAGTCACTGTTTGAAATGGGCCACCCTGTATTACTCTATAGTGGTGCAGTCTAATAATTGGAAAACAATTACACCTCGTTGGCATTTTATTTAAAAAATTAGGTAATTTGAAAATATAAAAAACAAATTGTAGCTAGGCGAAATTACTAAAAACTCTATTATATCATTTACAATACTGGGCAGACAAGAAATCAATCCACTTTGCACAACCATGAATATTCTGAATGTGGATGTTGACGGCAGTAAAACAATGCTGTTACTCCTATTATTTCAAGGGCACCAAATAAGTTTAGCATATGCAATATTATTATTTATAAGACTTACAACTTATAATTTATACGACTATTTATTTATTTTTAACTTAAAACTTAAACGCTTTGTAGAGAACATTTTCCCAAAGATTTCGGCGGCATTTCCTTGCTGAATAATTAAACTAAAGCGTTGCTCAAGGACGTGATTCTCTTAAAAACTGCGTTCTGTCGGTCGAGCAAGTGAACGAGTGAACACGGCGCAGCGGCGAGCTGAAGTAGTCCCAACAGAGCGTACAAAGTACATTTTCTTCTGTCGATAAGATAGAACTTATAAGGTTGCCTAATTGAGAATGCACACGCTAAAATGTGTTTTGCAAGCTCCGGACGAACTACTTAAACTTGCCGCTTCGCCGCGTTCACTTGTTCGACCGACAGAACGCCATTTTCAGGAGAATAACATACCAGTTCTTTGGTCTCCCATTGCGTCACTGAGCTTACCATAGTTTTTTACTCCTGTCATCTTTTTTACAATCATCATCATGTCAGCCGAAAGACGTCCAGTTCTGGACATGGGTCTCCCCGAAGGCTCTCTACTCAGACCGGTGTTGTGCTTTTCACATCCACCGCGTTCCCGCGATTTTTACAAGGTCTTCAATCCATCTTGTTAGAGGCCAACCTACAGCTCGTCTCCCGGTCCAAGCCATTATTACAAGTTTTTATTTAACTAGCATTTGTTTGTGTTAGGATCAAATCTTGGAAGTTAAATTTGTCCCGCTTCCCGGTTTCCGATGAAACTGAAAATTTGCATGCACCTTTAGTTCTGATGACAGTACAATAATATAGTACCGTCGAGCTGGTCTGATGATGAATACTTAGGATGTCCATGGCAACTCTTAAATTACACATGATAAACCCGTCGTATTAAGGCTCGTTAGAATTGTCTTGACGAGTAGATGACGATCGAATAAAAAAAGGAAAGTCGGCAACAAAAGCTTGCCCCAAAAATGTTTTTTTTGTTGGAAACTTATTAATATTCAGACAGTTTGTGGGTGGGCGATGTGTCAGGATTGACTCCTTTTCTGTGTAATGCTAAAGAGTCTTTGGACAGTGTCAATAAGTGTCTTGAATATTTCCTTTTATTTTTATTTCATTTTAGTTTTACAGATTCCTGGCTGACATCACGATATCGTTAATCGTCGGCTTTATCGTCACCGTGATGATCGACTCTCCCTTCTCTACTTTAATCAAGCTGATGATGGGCGGAGGTAATTTCTTAGCGATTATTATAATAATAAAATAAATGTATAAGGTTTTGATGATTGAGTCGTACTAATCGAAAAACTACAGACTTAAAAGTTTTTAAAGAAAGTATCTCAGCTGATTTGAGCCGAGTGCCAAGCCTATCAGTGTTTCAAAACATCTAGCATTTAAAAACGTTGAAATTTGTTACAAATTTCGTAGTTATTTTGACATTTATGATAAAATAATCCTTTTTCTTTATTGTACTGTAACATTATTAAACAGGGGTATTTAAAAAAATTTAATGTTTTTCACAGGAGCGAAAAAACCGAGGAAAGAAGAATTAGTAATAAAAGACAACGTTGGCGAAGTCAACCCTGCGTATGCACAAGACTTGAATCAGTACATTATTAAAACAAAATTGTAGAAATTTCGATAATATCCTGAATAATATAAAGTTTTCAATTCACAAAAAAGCACATTATTCTTTAGTTTTACGACCGTAAATCTATACGCAATGGTACAGTCGGACTAACAAGTAGACGTACACTTTAGGACCTTGTCGTAGCTATTGATAAACAAAATTAGAACCACTCTCACTTTAATACGTAATTGTACTGTAGATATGTGCAGCTACTTCTGAGTTCGACTTTACTGCGTCAGAGTATCTAAACACTAAAATAAAGCTTTAAAATACCGCCTTGTTGTGTTTGATATTGAAATGTTTTGATATTGTCGTCGATATAATAATTATAATAAAGTATATTTTTTATAAACCTACAGTTTTTTGTTTTTTTTTTAACCTTCTAAATCGGAAACATTATCCTCTTTCTTTAAAGTAAAGTTGGGAGACAAGTGTAACAAAACCAACCTTTAAAAACCCGACTGCGGGGTTTGAAATCGTCATCTCTGTTATTAAATGTCTATGTTACATACTTTTAAAGCTAGCAACTTGGTTTCATTTTGGTTCATATTTCAAAAGAGAAAAAAATAACCCTTATAGGATCACTTCCAAGTCCTTTTGTCTGACTGTCAACACCCATCACCACCACCTACCCACATCAACACATCAACGGTAAATCTGTAAATTCAACTTTCATGAATCATGAAACTTTACAAGAAGCAAGGTCTCATAGCACAAGTAAAATCCGGAAACCGTAAATTTGTTGTCACACTACTTTTTTTTTCTCATGATAAACTAGGTGCAGTTAGTAAACTGACCGCGACCTATGCCAATGTATGGTGAAATACGATTACCAACAGCAAAGTTAAGTTTGTCTCTCAATCCAGTTTATCTTTCTTTAGAGCAATGTTCTGTGCTATCATAGTTTCTGGACTTCTGTACCTTACCTCTTCTGTTGCCAAATTATTCTGGTGAATGTAGTACATATATAAACGGGACCTTTGCCAATCGACATATTCTACAAAAAGATAAATTAATAGCAAATAAAAAAAAGAGTAATTTTATTTTGTTTAGTTATAGTCTACCAAAACTTTAAGTACAAAAAGTTGTTTTTCCATTGATTCATAGCCGATGTGAAAATAAATCAGTTGAAACTACTATAGTAAATAGTTACCGGGTAATAGTTGTTTTTTTGTTTACTTGTCTTAGTCGGCTACGGTATAAAATCTATAGCATAGATATATTATACATACAAGGATTTCTAAAATTAATATTGTTAGAAAGAAACCAAACAAACTTTACTAATTTTGTTATAAAAACTTGCGCGTTTCAGACAAGCTCAAAGCTAAAATTAAACTTGTATCAAGTTACTGTGCTTTGCGCTAATGGATAAAAAACTTAAGTAATATAATATGTAAAGTACTTAGGTACGCAAAAACAACGGAGTTCGGGCGGAATTTAGGGTTCCGTTCCGATGAAAAAACCACAAAGTTCCGATGATCATTTTCGTGTGTCTATATGTCAGTCTCTCTACGCCTATTTTCCCTGAACTTACTAGACAAGGTACAATAAGAGTTTTTAATTTAATTCTTATTTAAATAGTGATGGGGACTTTTTTTATTCAAGTAAGTACTTAGGGTAAAGTCGCCAGTGGTCAGCAAGAGACCTGTAGTCGGCCTCTGCCTATACTTAGTATGAGTGGGAAGAGTGCGAAAGATATATATCCCACTCTTCGCACTCATATAAGGTCGACAACTGGTCTCTGGCTGACCACTGGTGACTTTACCCTACATGGTTTTGTTTTAATAAACCAATTTTTCAACTAAAATATGCACATAAATAATAAAATACACAATTATTTCAAGCTTTACAATACCTATACACTTAATTTATATCATTAAATTACACGTAATTAATTGCAAAGGTTACTTCAGTTAATTAACAACACGATTCAGGCAATATCCTTCAAAGTTTTCAACAACAATTAGTTAGGGCACCTAACTTTTATCAACTAACTGAGAAGTACCTGAAAAAAAGAGCTACGAAACAATATACAGGGTGTCCCAAAAATAGCACGTCACAGTGACACTGGAGATTCCCCATCTTCAGACGAACCAAACCAGCCTAACATGACCTCAGTAAAAGTTGCACCGTTTTCGAGTTATAACAATTTAAAGATTTTTCAAATTTTTCACCTCTTTTGACATTGTAAGTGCTCGCATTTACTGGAATAGCTTTAGAATTTAGTTTTTTTTATTTGTGCGCGTTTATGAATAGTTGATTAAGATGGTAGAAGCATTATTATGTCAATAACTAATGTAAAAGTTGGAAAAATACTGTAATGAACTTGACTTAAATTATCATCATCATAGTAATTTAAACTTTGAACACCTGCCATAACTTTTTTTTACTACAAATGAAATAAGCAAATAACTTTAAAAACATGCGTGTTTTATGCCAATTCTAAAATGGTATGACACATGATATCTTAATGCATAAAAGTAGGAATTCGTATGACATTTGCCAATATAGATCCTCGGAAATCAATGCTAATCATCTAAAAAAATATCTTGTACTCTACGATATCTCATTTGTTTGTGCTCCTTTGAAGAATATGATTGATTTTTGGTTGACCTTGGTTCATAGATAATAAAAAACGGGTTTAATGTTCATTAGTTTTTACAGTAAATGTTCGAATTGTTTCCCTCCGACTCTAAGGCACAAATGGCATCTTCGAATAAAATTTCGGTCTAATTTTCGTAAACTGGTTTCCGATATGTCTCGGGCTGCATTGAAGACACACCGCCGTAGTTCCTCTTCGTTACTTATTGGTTTTGAATAAATATTGTCTTTCAAACATCACCAAAAAAAAAAACATTTTACAGAGCGAAATCAACTTCCGTTAAGAGTGCCGAGTAGTCGTTTCAGTTCCACAAACAAAATCGCAGTGACACATGATATTATCTTAATGCAAAAAAGTAGGAATTCGTATCACATTTGCCAATAAGGATCCTGGAAACCAAACTAACAAATGAAACGCGATTAGCCGCTTTGCAAGTTTATCATGTAAAGAATAGTTATTAATTTATTTTAGTTGTAGCCCTGTGACCCAAACTACTCATAGTTCGTTACCTTGCGTTTCGTGCTATACTCGTTGATTAATATTAAACCTCGTTTTAATAGCCGACTTTTTAGTTAGGTACGTTTTATTTTTATTGATTTGAATTATGTCATTACTTATCACCCATGTTCACTGCGTCCGTTTTCCTGTGGTGTTCCTGAATTAAATCGACTTGGCATTCCTCTGGACTCTGATTTTGTTTGTGGAACTGAAACGACTATTTACTCGGCACTCTTAACGGAAGTTGATTTCGCTTTGTAGAATGTTTTTTTTTGGTGATGTTTGAAAGACAATATTTATTTAAAACCAATAAGTAACGAAGAGGAACTACGGCGACGTGTCTTCAATGCAGCCCGAGACATATCGGAAACCAGTTTACGAAAATTAAACCGAAAATTTATTCGAAGATGCCATTTGTGCCTTAGTAGAGTCGGAGGGAAACAATTCGAACATTTACTGTAAAAACGAATGAAAATTAAACCCGTTTTTTATTATCTTTGAACCAAGGTCAACCAAAAATCAATCATATTCTTTAAAGGAGCACAAACAAATGAGATATAGTAGAGTACAAGTTTTTTTTTTAGATGATTAGCATTGATTTCCGAGGATCCATATTGGCAAATGTCATACGAATTCCTACTTTTATGCATTAAGATATCATGTGTCATACCATTTTAGAATTGGCATAAAACACGCATGTTTTTAAAGTTATTTGCTCATTTTGTTTATAGTAAAAAAAAGTTATGGCAGGTGCTCAAAGTTTAAATTACTATGTTGATGATAATTTAAGTCAAGTTCATTACAGTATTTTTCCAACTTTTACATTAGTTATTGACATAATAATGCTTTTATCATCTTAATCAACTATTCATAAACGCGCACAAATAAAAAAAAACTAAATTCTAAAGCTATCCCAGTAAATGCGAGCACTTACAATGTCAAAAGAGGTGAAAAATTGGAAAAATCTTTAAATTGGTATAACTCGAAAACGGTGCAACTTTTACTGAGGTCATGTTAGGCTGGTTTGGTTTGTCTGAGGCTTGGGAATCTCCAGTGTCACTGTGACGTGCTATTTCTGGGACAACCTGTATATACGGCAGTGTCAGTCAATCAAAATAAGATTTACGTCTTTTATAAGCACAGTAAGTAACTTTGTATAACAATAGGTATTGTATTTATACAACTGACACCCTATTTACATCTTCATTTAACCAAAAGCGTCTCAAAATTCAAAATTCAAAATATTTATTCAGTTATTGTGCCACATGAGGGCTCTTTTACACGTCAGTAACATGGGAGTAAAACTACGAGCGCTTCGGACAAGACCATCATTGCGGAGAAGAAGCGCCGCAAGAAACTCCAGCAGAAGGTCACTTTTTCAATTATTAAATACAATAATACTTAAAAGTAAGTTACATTACAATCTGTTTTCCTTTGATTCCTTTAATTTCCCATTGTAACTTATAATTGCAGAATGTTGAATACGAATCTGGTAATATCAGTTCATAGTTTCTTTAACTTGTGCGCCCTCAATGCTGGAACGACGGGTCGATTTGCAACCACAAAGCGACGGTAATGCGTTTCGCTCTTGACTAAGAATGAGCTGGGTAGAGTATGCAATCCCACTCTATTCTAAGGGCTTAGAACTGGGTACTAGGTTCGTATTTTGTTTTTATTCTTACCAACAATTCAACTGATATATGAAAGAGATTACAACGAGTTTACTTAAATACGACGACGAGCCCGAAACATGCAGAGCGTTTATGGACATTATTTACGCGTGACAAAACTCATTGTATAGAAGTTTTATAGTTACAAATGTTATTTATGGTCATAAGCATCTATAGCCTTTAAATTGTAAAGCATTACTCCTTATAATTCTTACGTTATTTATCTTACATTAACTTAATAAAATGATAATTATATATCTTGCATTATTTTAAGTAATAAAGATCACTTTAACGCGAAAGGCATTTTAAGACATACAAAGCTCTGTATTAAGAGGTCCAAGATCAACCTGCCTTTTAGACCAGTCTGTTTTATCTAAACAACGCAGCATGACCCGCATGGATTTATTGATTTCAAATTTATATTATTATTATTAATTGCTAACAAGTAATATTATTACCTTTACAAAATAAAATGACTTGACGGAAAACCAGCGTTCGCTTCACAGCCAGCACATGCTGAGTTGGGACCGTTTCGCAACATTAGCACATATCTATTCTCGTTTTCTTCATATTTATTGCTACTTTTTTTTTTGTTGTGAATAAATGTTTTACTTACTTACTTGTTATTAAAACTTAAATAATGTCCTAAGCAAATCAGCACTACAAATTACATTTTCTGATATTACTTAAATTCTGACTTTCAAGCTTTGGGGACTGTAAAAAAGGAACTTTAATTTGATGGTACACAACATTAGGTACTATAGCCCCGTTAAAATGTTGTGCACAAAGGGAATCAATTTATTTGCTTACAATTTAATCACAACGCATAGTTAGTTGGGGTCTCTTTATCATTATCATTCTGTTATCCATTCCGTTTGTTGCTTGATTAATGAGCCATAAAATGAATGAATATAAATCGTCTGTAGGATTATTGAGTAAAATCCGCTACGATATTAATTCGCACGGTAGCTGTTGTACATAGGTACAATGCTTTGGTAGCCAATTAACGGTACAATTCCATATAGTTTGACAGATTTCAGCAGTTGTTATCATTTGCAGACTAAGGGCCTGTTTCACAATCGACGAGTAAATTTATCTGCCATTTTAAGTTGGCTCTCTCCTTGTCTATTTTCAAGTGTAAGAAAGAGAAAGGGCTAAATTTATCTGTCAAATATGCTTTACTTGTCGATTGTGAAACCGGCGGTAAAAGTATTAGTTAAAATTTGTTATCATGGTTTGGTTGGTTTAGTTCTTACCAAATATGTTTTAAAAATTCTTATAATTGTTGAGTCATTTTAGAGCCTGAGAGAAGTGAAAAAGACAACTTTGATAATATGACCACATTACAAAAGCAATATGATTTTACCGAGTAGAATAAAGCCTCCGGTTTACATCCACGCGCGTCACAAATAACGGATAAACTACGCCGAATATTGAACTCGCTTAACCTTTTTTCCGGAATTACGTCGAAGCATAAATCAAATAACTTTTCAAAGCACGTATACGTAAGTTGTTACAGAGTTCGAACTCACGGCTGGTGTCACTTTACAGAGCGACAAGAACAGCAACCTCAAAATCTGTTGCGTAAAATCAATCAATTTATTTATTTATTCGGGTTACATATTCTTATAAGTATTACAAAAAGTACATGTTTTGAAATGACTCTGAGTGCCATACTTAAATGTACTAATTACATTACATTTACTTGTAAAGTGAAAACGGAAAGCTGTCATACGCAAAATGGGGTAGGTGTCTCTTATAATGGCGGATTTGGAAAAATGAGAAGTGAATTTCGACATTAGTTTTAAAAGATCATCTTTAGGAGCTGCCATTTGATCAAGGTTTTTGTTTTCTTCGATAGTAATTACGGATACATATTCTAATTACAAAAATATCTATTAATTTTTTTTAGGCTTTCCCTAACATAAAATGTAAATACATAGTTATATTGTTCACCAATTTCACCATAATGTTTATCACCTGATTGACATTGATCAGGCTGTTTCTGTAAAATTGTGGCGTGCATGAGTACTGCCAAAGTGGCTGAATATGTAATCATATCAGGCTACCCTTCAATATCTCCGCGTCACTTACTTGATTCCTGTAATAAAAAATTGTTAGCTAGAGTTTTTTTTGCTAAAATTAGACCACAATACTGATCGCTATATAAATACTGCAACGAAAAAATATATGTAGGCCTATGAAAGGTATATGTATAACTCAGAATTCAACATTTTCACATCATGAAACCTACATATTGGTTTATAATGTAATAAAAGTGCCCCATTTATCCCATTTATAATTACATTCCAACCCCTTTTATCAGAAATTATAATGTACTTACTTCTAAATGATTTAATAGACTCCGACATCATTTTAAGAATGGCTTCATCTCGAAACCGTCAGTAATAAATGATGTCAAAGTCTCCCAACAGCTTTACATAACCACAACGCATTTTCCTGGTGACAACGAAGTTACTTCAAAGATATTTTCCGAGGAACGCAACCACAACAGAAATTAGTCACTCAAACGAGGAACGTTCTTTGAGTCTCCTCCGCTAACAGTCAAAGACTAGGGATAGGGCAAATCGCGATGTTTTGCCTGTATTTATTATTTTAAACGCTGTTATTGCCTTCTTGCTTTTGTGTTTAATTAAGAACAAAGCCGCTTGTAACACAATTTGAAATTTTCAAACTGTTTGCATAGTAATTACGCACTTATTTTAATAATAATATGGTATCATCAAGGACAAAGACGAAACGAAGGTGAAGGCTTATACGTAGTGCTATTTTTAAACTTGCACATTTTCACGAATTTTATACTTAATACCTTGCCGTCCGACCCCGGTAACATATTTATCGTGGGGACAGTAAATTATTTATGTCCGTGTGTCCGTCCGTCCGTCTGCGGCTTAGCTCAGAGAGTCTTGGTGCTATAAAGCATAGTAATACATACGAATCACGCCGACGAAGTTGTAAAATAACATGTTAAAATAATATCTTTTCGGGTACACGTAAAATAAAGATGTTGACGCTCTTTACCGGTTTTTTGTAATGATACAAATGTAATAAAGAATATAAGCTTAAAAAATGGTGTAACATCGTGAACAATTTCACTTGAAAACTGTCACAACCAACGCCAAGGTTTGCGTAGGAGCCACGACACAGTCAATTGAATAATTTCATATCACAACATGCCACGGTTTATTGACAAGTTCACTGAAGAATATTTTTCCACTTAACCCTGGATTCGCAGCAATTCTTTGCCATTTTGTTTTGAAGCTTTGTATTGCAAAATACAAAAGTACCTCGTGAAGATATAATAGAATTTGGGAACATTCACTCACCATCCAGCAGGCTGTTGAGAATATCATCAATCTTAGTATTCGTATAGCGAAGATTTGTGGATGATCTAATTAAACTCATGCCTTCATATTGTAAATGCACAGGATTAAAACAATACAAACTATTACTCCATTCTATTAGTTCCTGGTTTCATCATCATCATCATCATGTCAGCCGAAAGACGTCCACTGCTGGACATAGGCCTCCCCCAAGGCTCTCCACTCAGACTGGTTTTATGCTTTTCGCATCCACCGCGTTCCCGCGATCCTTACAAGGTCGTCACTCCATCTTATTGGGGGTTCCTGGTTTAAGGTAGTGTAATTATTTCCCATGTTGCTTAAATAAAAATGGGCAGATCAGTTATTTAATTTCGTTGATATAACAGAATAAATAAGCGCGTTGCTTTTTGGAGGCCTTGGGTAGGGAGAAAAAGTATTGGCAAATTACTCATGTGATATTAAAGAGAATTACTATTTTTGTACCATAAGCGATTATTGAAAGAGTTAAAAATACTCACTAAAACTACGTTGATTTCATTAAAATGTTTTACAGAGTACTGACATGCTACTGCTGCTGCATGCTTATTTATTTATAAAAAATATTTTTTACTGTGTAATTTATAAAGTAGTCAACAAATATATAGGTAATTTTTTCTTTTTTCGTTTTATCGCTTCACTAACGGAGACATTAATTCTTGACCTACTTCTCGTGATAATGGATGGTATTTTTAATCTTATGGGAATGAGAGCGAGCCGAACAGGGGGTTGTCAAGCTATTTTGGGTATTTGGAAATCCTTAATTATTTTTCCTTTTTACCCGCGTCACTGAATTTAAGTTATTTGACTCTTTTGTAAACGGTTTCAATTTTCTTTTTATTATTTGCTGTTAATATTTCGTTCTAAAATGTATGCGAGGCAAATGTTTTAAATGTATTTTATAACATACACAAAAAAACTAAATTTCAAGTTAATTTCGGTGACAGTTGAAGTTGGATCCATTCCAACTTCAAATTTAATTAGCTACAAAAATTACAAAACCTTGCAAAAAAATAAAAACATGATTTTACAATTTTTTCCGGCCCAGACCAACCAAATAATCTTTGAAATGGTTTATTATTGGGTTGACTATTAAAATGACTTTAGGCACCTTAGAATTATCAGCGCATTGATTGAATGACGCACAATTATTCTTGTAAGTAAGCAAATATACGGTTATAAGTAACCGTTTATTAACCATGACGGCATGGTGGGTTTTAATTTCATGAGGAGGAATTAAAGTCATGTTATGAGAAGAGTTTTAACTATAAAAGTTTTGAAAAAGGAACGAGAAAATAAAAAAAAACCGGGCAAGAGCATGTCGGACCATGCTCAGTGTAGGGTTCCGAAGCTACAAACAAATTAAACCTTGCGACAAACTTAACTTTGCCGTTGGAAAACTGTTATCCCCATACATCGACATAGATTGCGGTCAAATTACAAGCACCGCAAATGAGTTTTCGGCAGGTATAAACATTTAAACCGTTTGTAACTCAAGAACCACTGAAGTCTACTAAACTTGATAGTAATAGTTTTCCTATGAAGTGCTTTAAATTAAGATATTTTTTTCAGAAATTTAGCTTTTGTAGTTTTGGCTGTAGGAGGGGGGGGGGGGGGGGACACTTGACTCTAACAAAAATTAGCGCTTTAAAGCTTAATATTTCACAAACGGATACACGTTACGTGTAGAAAAAGTACACTAAAAATTATTTTTTTCCAATGATTTACTTTTTACCGCTTTGTTGGTGTGACTATGCCAAATAACAACTTTCTAGTACTAAGAGTCTCTGAGTTAGGCTGCGGACGGACATATGGACGGACATGGTGAAACTATAAGGGTTCCTACTTTGACTACGGAACCCTAAAAAGTGGGTGTACAGAGTAATGAGTCATAAAAGATCTTTAATAAATAAATCTAACTGAAATGTTTGGAGAGAAGAGACGTGTTGCGCCAACTCTATATTATTACAATAACGGCAAGAAGATGAAGGTGATGATGAGTAAAAAAACTAGAATGTGGATGTCTTATGAAGGTAATTTTATGTTTTTTTATTATAAAATAGGTAATGTTCCTATATAAATATCCATCAAAAAAGGCTCAATTCAATTCAATTAATGTTTTGGGAGAATAATGGCCCCATCAATGTTTCGATGATTCTGCCAATGTTGAGGTACAAAAAGACTCATGAAAGTTGTCCAACAATTTTTGCGCGTCACAGTTATTGGCAAAACGTAGTTTCTCAAGTGGACAAGTTTTGTTGTTGTTAGCGGCTTTCTGGACCGGGAAATTTTATGACTTTTCTAAAAAGATAAGGTTACATATCGTACTTTATGACTCTTGCACACTTTGTTGTTTAAGATGCTTTTAATGTACGAGATTTTGTTCAGTGTGGCCGAAATGTTTTGTTAAAATATTATATTGTTTCTGTTAAAATTATGTAAAAGCTACGCGGTTGATTAATCAAGTTTCACAACAATATGAAGCTACTGAAGTTCTTGACATATGTTTGAATAATTCTTATAAGAACCTTATGACATCTTTAATCTTGTGATCAAAAAAAATATGTAGCAAAAGAACAAACCTGAAAAGGAAAACAATTGCAAAATTCATTTCCCATCAAGGTTTTGAATTTTGCAAACATATTTACTTCAATATTTTTAAATAACTTTTCCAACGACGACCTACACTTATTGAACGATGCAATTAGCGTGTAAAAAAGTCTTCCCCGCTTTACGGGTACTTACCAAAAAGACAAACGAATATAGCGAAACTGATAAAGTAACAGGAATCCTAAAAAGTAGCAGGAATGCACAACTAAACGTATTTTACATGTTACAAAATATTTCGACAGAATCCTAAATTTTCAGCTAACTAGATGCCCAAATATTGTCTTAAGAGGCTTGTGAAGCTAAAAATTTCCATACAAAATGCGATAACGTTTTTGTTGGTTCACTAATGTTTGACCAAAAAATTATTGACAAATGATCATTTGACAAACAACGTTTCACCAAATGATCATTTGGCAAACGAGACATTTGACAAAAGTATCATCTTACAAAAACTCACTTAGCAATTGATCATTTAGCAATTAGTTTACCTATTTCTGGGCAGAAAAAAAAACAACCTTGAAGGCCAAGGCGGGAGCCAAGCTCCCGCCTTTGCCTTCTAACCTAACCTATCCGATTCGGTTATGCCCTGGTTCGTCTTCCTCGTAAAATGTAAATTTAAATGTTGATCATTTGGAAAAGTAAATCATTTGTAACATGACTAGTAATAAAATGATCAATTGACTTAACATTTTTTTGCAAAACGTTGTTTGTCAAGTGTAATTTTGACAAATGACTTTTGGTCAAACGGCAGGACACCGTTTTTGTTCCCTTAATCCTAGTCCAATTTTCAATTTTTGAATATATTGTAGATTGTATATAAAACAAAGGTCTGTACGTTTTAATTTCCAAGACAATATATTATCTTGGAAAGAAATAAAAATCGCAAACGGACACACCTAGTTTTCCATAACAACTATTTAAGGGGTGAAAAACGTTATCGCCTGGAGCTACATTTGTATGGGAAAACTTTGACAGCTCAACGATTTAAACGTCGGTTCACAATCCTCTTAAGGGGCCATCTTATGCTCCATTAAGTTCGGTTCCAGTACTATTTTCCGCAATTAGCAGTAAAGACGTAATAAGCAAATAAACTACAATACTCTGTCGTAATATTGGACTTTTAGAGCCTCTAAGATAAACTGATTCAAAACTTTGCTACCAGAAAGCTAGTTTCGCTGTATCTTTGCCAAACGTATGGCTCAAAGGAAAACAATGAAGTATTTAAAATGCATTTACTGAAATAAATGAAGAAGATTGTGAAATTAATCGCGTAGCTGTAAATTAAACCATAAAAATTTAGCACCACGTAACATTTCTCCCCTACTAGATCAAGTAATATTTCCACGACTTTTAAATATATTTTAGTCATTGTGAAACATTAGGTTGGTACGTTTTCGTTTATTTTTAATAAAACGCGAGGAACTTTTTTTTACACATTTACAACATATTCAAAAATCATCGAAATTGGCTTAAATTTAATAGCAGAGGAAAAATTGCACAATTTGCTTAAACATTTTTAGCTACACAATACTAGATTGCCTATTTTATCAAAATGCAATAAGGAAATAATATTCAATAATGCACTTTTACATCTCATGACTGTTTTCACCAAGGTTTTAATGGATACGACTATTCCAACTCTTTAGAAATAGTGACCAAAAAGTGTCGCAAGAAACAACATTAAGAAAAAGATAAATATGCGGCAAAAAAGCGGTCCCGGGTTCGATCCTTGGTACGGGCAAATATTTGTGTGATGAGCTCGAGTATTTTCGAAGTCTTGGGTGTTTTCTATGTAGGTATCTGTTATTGGCTTACTCAAATGTATCCATATCTTATGTATATGATTCAATGTATCGCTGTTGATGTCCCAAATAAAATAAATAATAAATATTAATTATTACTATAAGTAAGTTTATCGTTGCCTAGTACCCATAGTACAAGCCTAGAGCTTAGTTTGGGGTAAGGTCAATTTGTAAGAGATTGTCTCCTGATATGATATAATCATCACCGGAACACAACATACTAACATGCTCAGTGGTAGGTAAAAGAATAAGATGGTGGTAGCGATCCCGAAGGAACTTGCACGAGTTCCTACCATCACTAAACTTTCCACCACCACCACTTTCTGTATTTACTTTAGTAATACAGAATCGAGATCGAGAGAGAGAATCGCCTTAGTCGATCCCGTGGGCCGCACTCTAAAGACAGTTGATAGTACAGTTCCATTCCACGTCTGGAATTAGTTTCGCATTTCTATTAAACAGCTTTGTAACCAGTTTCAGAATTTGGAGTGCTTCACAAAGCCCAAATGAAAATAAACAACTGTGTATTTTCTGGTATTTGAAAAACTTATGTTTTCAAGGATTTATTATTGTTGTACAAATGGGTATTCATCTCGATTTTTTTAGTGTTAACACTACTCTCCGTAGTAAATATGTCAATTTTTTTTCACTTCTCATGCTCTTAAAATGTTACTTTAGTCTCTACGTATCGGGACTAAAGCTCCTTTTTAAAGTATTTTTTTTTATAAACTTTGGAATCCCCTAAACATCCAATTACGGTGTTTGTGAAATGAGGATTATCTCCATTTTCAGTGAAATAACCTCAAAATGACAACAGTGCAAATCTTGCATTAAGTGGAAGTGTGTTACTATACTAAACATGGTTTAAAAATGTGTTACACTATATTATACTTATTGAAATTGGCATAAAGTTTAACAGATTTTAATTGATGTTATAGATTATCATGTCTGAGGTTATGTTTAGAATCAATTTACTAAATAAACAAAGGTATTATGATAACCATTGATCGTATCTTACTCAAAGTTTGACAACGGCTAGTTAAACAATCAAAGTGAAGCTGATCAGAGGGGCTATTGCCTAACACACTCGCAATCGAGATCGTTTTCATTTTGAAAATCGAAGGTCTGTCTGCATACAAAACGAAAACAATTGCTCCGCTTTGAAATCGATTGCGACTGCAAGTGCGTTAGGCAATAGGCCAGCAGATCGGACAAACAAACTTGAGTGTAAACACGTGGGAAACCAAGGGTTCATGTTTACCTATTTTCTAATATAGTGATGTCAGCTGGAGACGAGCGATATGCGACTTAAGTTTAAACATGCGATCCACCCTCGATTTGCTTCAGTTTATGTGTTTTTTTTTGTTACACACGTACTACCAAACCCGTATCCGTATGGATGGAATGCAATAAATAATAATTAAATAATAAATATCAGGGGACAATGTCACACCAATTGATCCAGTCCCAAACTAAGCTCTAGGCTTGTACTATGGGTAAGTACTAGACAGCGATATAAATACTTATGTAAAGACTGCCAAAAACTGACTGACTGAAGACGGAGAAGAATTATATGAGTAGCACAGAGGCATTCCATCTTCGTCCTCAGGGTTGGCAGTGCATTTGCAGTATTGTGAATGCGAATGTCTATCGGTCACAGTATCCACTTACTAGGTGGCCTGTGTGCTCGTTTACCTTCCTATGCCATAAAAAAAAACATACTTAAATACATAGAAAACATTAAAGTCTCAGAAACCAATATTCGCGCTCATAATATTAGCGGGAATTGAACCCAGGACTGCTAGCTTCGTAGGCAGGGTCACTTCCAACTATGCCAACGCGTCGTCAAATTAGTACGATACAATTTTTTTCTCCTTATTGGTCATATATAGCCTTGTATATGTCTTAAACTTTACAGGCTAGTTTTCGGCAACTCGGCAACGTAATTATGCGCAAAAAGTTTGATGGCTGAACCCAGTTTCATCAGGAAGCCTAGGAAGATGCCATGACTTCTGATAGAGGGCTTAAGTCCGAAGTGTGCCCGGTTGCCACCTCAGAACATTCCGTGGTGACTGATGTCAGTCTCCTTTGCCATCATACAGGCACCGCGGGGGCTGTCTGTAACACCTAAAGTATAAATACAATACAATTCAACTCAAATCCTCATTTTTGTAAATTTAAATTATAGGTACAGGTACAAAGTATATTCGTGTTTGGTAAATTAAGACATGACCTATCACATTTAGGTACGAGTCTGATATTTAATTAATATTCTTCCTAATCAGTCATGATAGACGGTACTCGGCTTAAGGCAATGATAGTGCAACTGAGCAATTAATAGCGATGTCCATATTCCCTACATGTCTGTGGTCTGCTTTGAAGAGGCTTGAGGGGCTATTGCCTTACGCATTCGTAATCGATATCGTTTTCATTTTGAAAAACGAAGGCTGAAAATCACGATTAAAAATAAGAAGCCTTAATCCATCCACGTAACAATATTTATTGAAATGTTTATCTAAAGGAAAAAAGGCGTTGTCATTTCACTCAATTCACAAGAACCGTAGTACTTAAAGTTGTTTGGAACTCAGCAAATCATTGGAAGACGACATAAAACTTTACTAAACGAATGATCGAGTCAAAAGCAAATCATCGATTCTGGAACGTTGGCTTGATATCAAAAAAGTTGGATGCGGCAAGGAAACTTTTTCGTAGGCATTCAGTGAAGGTGAATTATGATATTCACGAGTAGAAGTAGGTACTTTGCTTTTATTGTAGGAAAACGCAATTTAAGAGCGTTTGTTCTGTATGATTCTGTCAAACTGGAAGTTCGGTGAAATATTTGTCAGTAAAACAAAGGATACCGCTAAATTGTCATGAATTTCGTACAACATTTTTGAATAACCTAGAAAGAAACCTAGGTAGGTTATCGCATTTTAATGTTTTGCGATTCAAAAGCTATGAAAACCGCGCCGCAATTATTATTTTGTAAGTAGCAAAACAAACCTTATTTTATTTATTTAAACTTATTGCTCTTAATTCAGTCTTGGTGTTCTTATACACCAACGTACTTAGCATACTTTAACTTAAGTTAATAAAACCAGGCAAGTGCATGTCTGACCATGCTCAGTGTAAGGTTCCGAAGCCGGTACTTCACAACTTGTAAGGATTTTTTTTTACACACTTTGTTGGTATGGCTAATAATAATGTATATTCATGCCAAATTACAGTTTTCTAGTACTAAGAGTCTCTGAGCTAGGCTACGGACGGACAGACGAAGGGTCTGTCCGTTCGTCTTCCTAGTGGAACCCTAAAAACATTGAATTATTTGCTTCAACGGTTCAGTTCCCTAAACCACATTTTAGGAAGACAGGTTAGTTTAGTTTTAACTCGCGAACCCAGGATTTCCAGAAATCCTTTTCAACTCCACTTAAAAAGTATACTTAAATTCCACGTTTGCGCTGGAAAAAAGTGTAAAAAGACTCGTAGTAACGCAAAGTCGTAACCATGCAAACGCTCGCTTAGCTCCTTTGGTAAACCCGCTCGAAGGTTTTTGAGATTGGTTTCGAACGCAATAAGGTTCTTGACAGCTGATAATACGTTTTAAAAGGACCCTCGACATTGTAAAGGTGCGTAATACACGCTTGAAGAGATCACTCGGCTTGAGAAGGATGTGGGATTTGGCGATACAAGCCCCATGTTATATTATTTGCAAAGAGAAATTCAAGAGGGAATTTAGTAAATGTAAATGGGAGTGAATAATTTACGTGGGATTATTCTGAAACCTTATGACGGTGATCATAATTTTCCTTTACCTCGCTTCCTAGATAATAAGTCATTTAACCCTTTCTAAACCGTTTATCATGGGTCGCCATAAAGAATAGTAGTCAATTTTATCTTTCGGACGCCAGGCGGAATTAGATATTTCACTGAACTTTATAAAAAGATGTTTTGAGCTTACCCGTCAAACAAAGCGAGATTAAAGTTTATTTTAGTCGATTTTAACAGCATTTGTTTGTAGGTTTGTGTGACGATATCCACTCTTTGTAAATATTTACACAACATTAGGTTGAGACTAATGCACATTTTAAGTGAAACGAGTTGAAAATGAAACAAGTGAAAGTGGTTATGGTGGTTAAAGGAGTTAGGGGAAGCAATCGCAAGATGTCTGTTCAGTCAGGGCAAACTACTAGTTTTAACCAATTTTTGCTCGCAACATTGTTCTCAAAGAACTTTACGTCTAGGATCTTGGCGTGGCATTCGTATGTTTGAAAGTTTTTTTGACAATGACTTGAGTATAGTTGATGCAATTTCCATTTGATAGAAAAGTAGTTGAGGCGAATACGATTTTGGGGTTGGAATATATATCGGTTTAGACTCTGTTTAGGGTTAACTACTCGTACTAGTATAATGTAATATCTCCGAAAAATATTTTTATGAACAAATGTATTTAAATCTCTTATAAAAATAAACACTATACTTACTTTGTTTGCCTTTCATCAACAGCCCTTCAGTTGTTCATTCTGGATATGTATATCTCTACAATTCAGCTTGATCTTGAATTTTACTCATTGATTTGCGCACGGAACGTCCCACTTTTTTAATTTAAAATTATCTTGACTCAGACGTGAGCGAAGCCGCGGGAAAGTTAAGTTATACGCGGACGAAGTCTTGCTTAAACACTAGTCTTATATGAATTGTAATCTCACTACCTAGTTGGTAATTGGTTTTATGATAAAATTGGAGCAAATCCCTGTAGAGCCGACACCCTAATTGAAGTGCTCTAGGCATGTTGTAGAACTTTTCTTATCTTGTTCAATTTACCTCCATCCCGCTACTTTCACAGGTTTCCGATTAGGTAGGGAACTTACCGAACTTATTTCTCTGATGATTAGATGATAACTATGTTTATTTACTTAACTAGTTGTTTCCCCAATTGTTTATTGTGTTTCCTCACAATCACATGCATGCCTGGGATAAAGTAGCATGTGTTTTCAATAAACAAAATTAATCACTATCAAAGAGATAATAATTGCGACCTCTAATTTCAGAGCTGATCACTTTTAAACAGCTTAAATCAAACCTAGCTAGGACCCTAAGGCTGCGGCTCCACTGAGGCGGAGACAAGCGGAACAGAGCTGTGCTAATATTAACCTATAGAAGACGCATGCGGTCACGTCGAGCGCGCCATGCGCACGTTAGTTTAGATTCTATTGGTTGATATTGGCACAGCTACGTTCCACTCCGCTCATCTCCGCCTCAGTGGAGACGCAGCCTTAATAAACTATATTTTTACTAAAGAAACCGTTACAAAATCGGTTCATCTGTTTGGGAACTACGATATACAGACAGACACAGACATACTTAAGCGGATGGACGAATTTAGGCGTCATACTTGTAACACCTCTCCGTTTGCGTTTTGGGGTTAAAATACAAACAAAGAAGTAAATAAATACTATTTATGTTTTAAATTGAGTCTGTGTACTCTCTCAAACCTTTAATGGTTTTCCATAGAAATTATGCAGCAACCCAGAATAATCCAGATGTAATCCGGATGCGTACGTTGGAGAGCTTTGCAAATTAAATTGCGAGTATGTCATGACATGCAAATGTATGCACGCCGTGTAGTTTTGATTTGTCAACACACGATGCAATGAATGTTGTAGAGATGAATATAATTGCACATTCGCGTTTAAGGCAGCTGGCTGGATAGTCATAAAAAAGCTTACCTGCATGCATTAAACCGTTGAGAAAACCAAAAAAGTGCGTGTCGGACTCGGCTACCGACGGTTCCGTGCAAATTTCTACACAACATAAAAATAATGAAACCCCCTGTTTAAGCTTGTGCCAATAAAGCCCTTTCATACGAAACCCCTCATGACACGGTTAACTCTATTCAAAATTGCTCTTGCATAAAGACCCTGTTTTAGTGATTTAATTATAAATGTATTGTTTTCAGTTTTTTCCTTATACTTAAATATAAATAAATAAATAATAAATATATCACAGAACAATACCCCAAATACCCCAAAGTAAGCTCTAGGTTTGTACTATGGGTACTAGGCAACGATAAACTTACTTATATAAGTATAAATAAACACACTTTAACACAAAGAAAACACCCAAGACTACAGAACAAATACTCGTGCTCATCGCATAAACATTTCCCCGTGCCGGGGACCGAACCCGGGACCGCTAGCCTCGTAGGCAGGGTCACTACCGACTAGGCTGCGCGTCGTCACTTGACGTAGTATAAGACGGTATTAATTGCAAAATTTCATAGGTCAACAGCAAACATCACTTTTATTTCAACTCGATACCTCCCATAAGATACGCGTTCTCATAAAGGGATAGACAGACGAACGGACGGACGAGCAACAAAGTCCTATAAGGTTTCCGTTTTTTCTTTTTGAGGTACGGAATCCTAAAAACAACAAAATATTAAGTAAATTATTATTATTATTGGTTACACATTAACAACAAGTTTTTCGAGTTGTTGGTAGGTAATTATGTAGTTCGGCCTACCCCACTCTGGGAATGAAGGCGTGAGTGTATGTATGTATGTATTAAGTACAAGTATCTCCGCATAGTTCCTCCCATTTTACTCCGTGCGGGACCCAGAGGAGTACGTTATCAAACACCCCCGCAGCACTCTGTTTGTTTATATCACGAGCTGTATTGACAGTTCAGTTTATCGCTCAACTTCTGATAGTTCTACTGTTACTGATTAATTGCCAACTATCACAGCTGATTATGGTTTGTCAATTGTACAACTAAAGCACAAATAAATTACTTCAATTTACAAACCAGTACCGGGGGGGTGGGTTATTATGACGTAACTATGCAGTTCATTTTACGGCGAGCGTAAAGGATGGAGGATTTATACAATTTAGGAGTCTATCAGGTTTTGTTTCAACTTATTTAAACAGTATAAGTACTAAATATATTCATCATCATCATCATCATCATGTCAGCCGAAAGACGTCTACTGTTGGACATAGGCCTCCCCCAAGGCTCTCCACTCAGACCGGTCTTGTGCTTTTCGCATCCACCGCGTTCCCGCGATCCTTACAAGGTCGTCACTCCATCTTGTTGGAGTATATATTCGAGTCTTAAAAATCTTGACCGTTCTAAAAGAACTCGTCATGTGAGAATAGGACTGCTTCGTCTTCTTCTGCGCCTGCGCCTACGTCTTATTTGTATGAAATATGAAAAACTTACTACCGCACTCAGAGACGTCACTTAAATTTAATGCTTGATTAAAGATGTTGTTGTCACTTTCATTGCTATAGCAATAGAATAAGACAACACGTCACTAAACGAGCATTTAATTTAATTGACGTCTCTGGGTGCGGCAGATAAACTTCTGTAGCTGCTTGGAGTCAATATCTTTAGAAGCCACACCGTATGGTATAATACGACTATATCTGTGCTCTTTTAACCTGGTAAGGCCCAACGTCCTAAGTTTTGGACATTTGTCAAAGTGACTTTTGACTTTACCTGACCGACACAAGATTCTTTTTCGAACTAACGGAATTTGACGTGGGCCTTACAAGGTTAAGAAAAGGGGGGTTATTATGATAAAAGACAAAGGCGTTTATTGCAAGAACACAGTACTTATAGAAAGTTCTTAGTGTTACAGGATGTCCTTATGTTCTACCTATTTTAGGCATGCAATATTGAAAACAATATATGTACTATATATACACTATTAGAGCTATGCAGTTCAGTTTAAACTGAGATAAAAGGACAGAGCTATTAAATAACTGCTATAGCTCTGTCCTTTACGGTCGCCGTAAAATGAGCCATGTCATAATAACCCTCCAGAAACCATAACTCCCACTTATGAACTTTTTGCTTCTTTGCCCATAGGGTAATTTTACCTTCTAACCGTAATTCAAAGTTTGCTTTGCGATTTTTCATCTGTTTCCTTGAAAACCATATATTTTAGAGCTATGTTTAGTTCGCTAACCTATGGGGACTCGTATAGCAATATTTTTGTTTGGCCTTTACTATGTAACTAGTGCAGTTTATATCAGTGTACTTGTTTTTGGCTACCTTCATGTGTTAACCCCTCCCAGTCATTACAAGGTTAGCTGGAAGAGATGCGTTAAAGGACTTTGTATACCTCTGTACGTACTTTATCTTCAAATAACTGTTTTTTGAAAAACATATTTTGTGCCCTAAAGAATTTACTCATTTACTAGCTAAGTTATATAGATTATTTAATCAAATTGGTTCAATGAATAATGCATGCCACATTATCGTTCCTAGCATCTCCATGCCTTTCAACCTGTTCGTAAAGAGCACGCTACTGCGCTACGCTTCTCATGAATGTGCATTATTGTGCATACCATCAGTTTGCGTTCATTCAACCATCATCACATAACATTCATACCATAGATCGCTGACAAGTATGAAAATTATATTAGAAACTAGCGTTTCCCCGAAACTTCGTCCGCGGAAATATGGTTTATGGGTGTTTCCTTGAAAACTATTTTTACTAGGAAAAAATAATGATCAGTATATGCGTAATCCAAAGATAAGGATCCAATAATTTAAGCAATAAAACATTCTTATAAACTCACATTTAAGATAATCCCCCGTAATGTCTGTCATTATGAGTTTTAGCACTAAATGGAAGCATTGGTTTCACTTGCACTGTTCGTATATACCTAGGTAAGTTCTGTTTTTAAGTTTTTCGACAAAATTTGCAAGTCAATTTTTAACCAGTTCCGCTTAATACCTAGAATGGGCTGAAATTTGGACCACTTATGTAAACCCAATGGCAATGTAATATTTTGGTATCGAAAAGCTGATCTGATGATAGAGTTGAAAGGTTGCAATAATATCTCCGCTATATTTAACTTAGACCTACCATGTTGAGACAATAAAAAAAAAACAAAAAAAGTATAGCCCACTTATATATTTTTTTAAATTAACTGTGGAACGTTAAAAACTTGTACAAATATAGGGCAGCTCGTGGCGAGCTGGTAAGTAGCAACGCCACTGCTCCGAAGGAAGGTCCTGTTTCTCACCTCACGCTTGCCTTCATCTACTGGCTTGAGTGTACGATGATGAGGAACATAATCCTCACTTCTGGCTTTCCTTTATTGGCCGGTCAGAGTTTTGTTGCAAGAGCTAATTATATGTTCGTAGGACGGATGTGTTTCATAAGTGGCGAGTGAATACCTTATGGTCATTTAAACTCCAGAAATACCTCTCCACCCTTAGCCTCAGCTCTGGAACTGTTGCCTCTCTACTGTTCTATTGTGCTGTAAGTTGTTAAAAATATGTACAACTTATTTATATTTTTTTCATACATGTTAATTATAATTTTCAATGTTCGGGATCCAATTCTCCATTTTCCTTTAGCCCTCGTACCAAGGAAATGTCGCCCCCGTACCATTAGATAGTGATTATATGACCTTGATTAATTACACTGATTCTACAATCAGACTTTTACATAAATTATTTATCTCTTATGTTTTTAATGTTGCAGAACAAAATTAGTTCAATTTAGCGAGTAGAATCGATCGGCGCATTTAAAGCCCCAAGGTCGGACGCACTCTGTAGACTACCTACCTATACTAACATTAAATAAAATAAAATTTAAATCTAACGCCGAGGTGACAAAACCACGAGGTCGGTTTTGCCAAAATTTGCGTCGTCGTTGTTGCTGAAGTTGCCCCGAGATCACCGAAACACGACACCTTTCGTTTAGAAGTCAAGACACTCGACGGTCCTCGTGATACCGCGGCCAGCGCACTACGAAATAACTGAAGTGCACAGCATATCCAGTTTCATATAGGTACGAATACAGTCGAGGAAATTGATTCCTGGTACCTTTTGGACTATGTCAAAGTGATTAGTATTACGTATCATACGAAGTCTCTTACGTTTTGATTGATTACGTCACTCTGCATAGTCCAAAATGGTCTAGAAATCAATTTCCTTTATGGTTCATATTATTTTTACTGTTTTTTCCTCCTGACTTTATTAGTCTAGGTTGCTGTTTATTGACGAATTTTAGAAGAAGCTTGCAATAAAACGATTTCTAATCGCCGGTTGTCTATCGAGCGACTTCCTTATTAAAGTAACTAACCTACCCAAGAGTAATTACCGTTGCATTTCCTTTGTATCGAAGCATAACAGAGTCTAAACTGTTTAAAGCCACAGCTTCACGAAGCCACCCTGACAAATTGGATTATCAATTCTTAAGCCTTGCTTGTTTACGTTTAGTCTAGTCTCAAAGCGAAGTAGCATTTTAAAATCCATTTGCCTAAAAATACGTGAGCTGTATCTGTATACACCAAGTGAAGTATAAAGAGCTCTTATTTGGAATGTTTTTGTTTCGTAATATAATATGAATAGAGTTTAGAATCAAGTGCACGCATGCGAATTCTGGGGTCTTTTTACTTACGTGATGCAAGCTACATATATTTACTGAGCGGCTTGCGCGGCTGCATAGGTTGGTTGGTGAAAAAGGGAGTAGACGTTTTTCTACAAAAGGTATATTTATTCCCTAGTTGGCATAAGAGTGTAGTTGGCGTGATAATTTTGGCAGCGCTTTTACCTTTACCATTTTACTATTATTTCATGCTTATCTCTAGTTTGCGTTTGGCTAATAAATGTTTGCGTGTATTACTTTTACGAACAAAACAAACAGATTATATATAATGAATATTTTATGTGTTAACGCCGATGTATTTTTCCCTTACGACGCGATAGCTCTTGAAAATTTGGGTTTACTCTTCCTCTATTATTTTCAAACTGCTACCGGTCTGACTGACTTTAGTTGAAATCCTTTTAAAACGTTTGGCCCTGTAATTGGATCGCAATATTCAACCATTTTCATACTTTTTAAAGTTACATGCGTTACGTAAAACGCTGAGCTGTTGTTAAATGAATATGTTTTTGATAAAACAAAATCGTATAACAATTATTATTTTAAGATACCGGTAAATAACTCAATGACCTAGTAAAACAGAATAGACTGCGTAACAGCTGTTTCTGCTCAAAATATTGATCTGATATCAAGCATTCATGTGTACAATTTACAAATGAATGCTTATTAACTTATACAGCTTACACTTTGATGTACATACAATTATCAAACCAAAAAGTAACTTCTCAAACTGTGAATGTTTCTTATGAGAAATTCACGAAAAGTATGGTAAGAGAACATTCTCAAAGGTCTCATATTTACCCGATACTATTCTCAGTATTTTTTTGAGATTATTTTTTTACCTTTGAGCATATTCTGCAACTTGTACATTGCTGTGTACAATTGAATCCGATGATTAGATTTTACTCGTAATCGCGTTCTGAACGTAGTAAGCACATTGACCTACTTTTATTTCATTTTATGTCACAGTAAAAGTTATTTATTTGATATTTTAAAGAGCCCAATGTGTATTTTTTTATAACTTTTTCAAGATTGCTCATTAATCGAGTTCAAGAAAGAACCGGCCAAGTGCGAGTCGGACTCGCGCACGAAGGGTTCCGTACCATTATCTAAACAACATTAGTAAAAAGCGCTAAAAATTCAAGTTGGTTGTATGGGGGGTTGTATTTTAACAAATACTAAAAACAGAATAAAATTAATATTAAAGGGGGGCTCCCTTAAATATTAATTTTATTCTGTTTTTAGTATTTGTTATTAAATCAGCAACAGAAATACACCTGTGAAAATTTCAACTGTCTAGCTATCACGGTTCGTGTTATACAGCATGGTGACAGACAGACGGACAGACAGACAGCGGAGTCCTAGTAATAGGGTCCCGTTTTTTTAAAAAGAAAAGTCTCAATTCTTTTGTATTTAGGATAAATACTGAAACTATTCTTTATAGCCAGCCAATTAAACCCACCAATATTTAAAATCTATTTAAAAAATAAAAATAAATTATAAAGTGCGTTATT
This sequence comes from Acleris emargana, assembly GCA_927399475.2. Lineage (NCBI taxonomy): Eukaryota > Metazoa > Arthropoda > Insecta > Lepidoptera > Tortricidae > Acleris > Acleris emargana. The sequence goes on along the minus strand of OV656841.1, from coordinate 11,256,871 downwards.
TATTGTACGAGTATGGCTTTGCGCTTATCAGTAATCAGTTTTGCTCAGATGTAAATAAATTATGACGTACGCTAATGGGCCAAATACGCGGCCTCGTAGAGTGTTCCGACGTTTTTATTTCATTTTCATATTAATTATATTATTTAATTGAATGTTATAGGCCTTTTTGATTAACATTTAGTAACATTTTTTTCATTCATAAAAATACAATGTTATTGTGTTGTATTTTCATAAATAAAACAATATTTAGTAAATAAAAATCAGAAAGACTTGTCTATAGATGATTCAGTTAAACCACTTACTTTGTTACACAGCTTAAGTTGTCTCATCAAAGCATTACTAAGATTACGTGCATTTTTTATTTGACCGCAAACTTCGTCAACGAAGCAGTTTGGCCAAAGCGGTAGATGCCACCTTTCGTGCCTACGAGCGCGAGACTACTTTATATTACCGGTTGATACTTCACCCACGAATTTAAAAGTGAGTTGTTTAAAAAATAAAGCCCCTACAGAACATTACCCAAAAACGTATTTCAAACGAAAATATTTGTTGCTTTGAATTATCTACAAAAAACACAGCCAAGAAGATAGTGTACCTAATATAAAACTTGCTCACACGCATGCGGCCCGAAGTTACAATCACGTGCCTATATTCTTCGCCAAGCGGCCGTTCCCAGTGGTGCATGATTAAGTCAGAAAAGTGTCTTACTCCGTGAAATGTTGCTGAAGTTAGCAACACTGTCGGAATACTAACGGCCGATGTAAATGTTGTTTTCTGTATTTATACCGTCAAGTTTCGCCTTAGGGCACCTCGGACGGCAGTTTGCACGCCGTTTGGAACAGCTAACTGCTGTACATCATACCTGACGCGTTTTTTTATTATTCTACCAGAGTTTTGGAGATAATGCATAAATTAGACCTTTTTGTTGAATGGAATTTAACCTTTAACTGCCGACCTATACGTCTCACAGACGTCATTACTTTTATTTTGAAAATGATTTTTAAACTACGCCACTCGCGGTGCTGCCCCTCCTGCTACCTTCCCCGTTCCGCGTCTGCTAGCCGTCAGGCGACGCCGCGAGCCCGGTGAGTACGTACTTGACCGTCGCGAAGCTATTGCCGTCTGAGAGACGTAAGTACGGTGTTAATGTACAAAAATTTTGACCCGAATATATGCCCGAGCCTCCAACTGAAATCGACATAAATCAGGAACCAGGGGTTCGCAAACCTATGCTATCTGTCCAAGCCGTCTAAAAAGACGTACGAAGTACTCTTGTTGCGAATGCTTTAACCCATGTGCCCTACGTGCTGTCTTGAGATAGGCAGTGACTGCAAATTGGCCCATTAAATGTGTCATGTCTGACTGTTGTAATTTTTTTCATGTTTTAATTTAGAAGTGATTTTATTTTTTCAATTTGTTGAATAGTTCAAGAAGTAAGAGTATTTCATGTTTTTTTGTAAAATTTTCCCTAATTATAAGAAAAACGAAGACTGATTAATGTTCTTAAAATTTAGTACTATGGTTTTATGATCACTCTGATAAATGCTGATAATTCTAAAAAAAGCTGGTTTTGTTTGTATTATCCTGTAATTAATTACCTTTAACAAGTGTTTATGCAATAGGGAAACTACAAAAAAACTAGCATGTAAATTATATTATTATTAATGAAGATAAAAATTTACGTCTCTCAGACACCACATCATCATCGGTGCAAGTGCTACGTAAAAACCAGGTCGGTAGTTAAAGGTTAAGGCTGATGTGTAGGACATGTTTGTTTCTGGTTATTAAAAAATAGAGGGCGTTCTTTTCTCGTCGATTTATTGACGATGACGATGACATGTTAGCAAAAAATATTTAGTAGGTACTAACTTATAAATTTTGGAGTTTTTTTATACGTTTTTTTTTTTTTATTCTTAGTTAGTAAATAATAACCGCGTTGGTTGATTAATCGGCATGATTTTAAAATAATTAAATTATTTATTGCGTATGGATGACTCAGTTATCATTTCTTGCTTCATTATAATCGCTGTGACATTAACTACCGGGATTATAATTAACTTAGTCTGAATAAGTCAAAACGTTACTTTCTAAATAAATTTATTTTCTTCTTAGTTTTATATGAGATTTCCCAACCGTAAGTAGGTACCTTCCTTCCTTTCTGAACTGAAATATCCAAAGTTGATTTATATTTATTTTCTCTCTGTATTTTTCGATAAGCAAGTTCATAACAACGTACAGTATCCACTAACCAGTTAACGCGGAAAAGTCGCAAAGAATCGTATTATTTCAGTGCTGTAGATAGACGCGATAAAAACGAATAAATTACCATAAAAACATAGTTGGTCTCAAGCAACTACTATAAAATTTGAATAAAATGTAAAAGACTATTTTCACGTTGCGTGGTTTTTTCAGATTCAGAATAACTAAACTTTGGGAATCTTTGGATCGTAAAATGCATGTAAAGCGACGTATTATTTAAATGGGCATTAGTTAACATCTAAAATGATTTATAATTTTGGTTGTAATATGTATAGTTAAATGAATACCTTTGTTTTGTTTTTTGTTGCGCATTACATTCTTAATACAGGCATAATATCACGCGTTTACGCTGCGTTTATAATTATATTTAATATGTTGACCTCAATCACCATCCTGGGTTCCTTCGTACAAAATAACAGGTCGTTAAAAATAGAATATGGAAATAATTTCCTAACTCGTAATTTTTTTTGGGCACTATTTTAAACACGATGCTACGTTCATTAAATTCATATTTATTCGTTTCAGACCAAACTTCATCAAATGGTAAAAAAATCGTAATCAATAATACTATTAAGTTTGTTTACAGTATTACAAAAGTACGTAATAAATGGTGGTGCTTAGTACTTAAATTAAGAACAGCAAAATCTCAAGCTACATGTTGATGTTATTTTCAGCGGAAAGTTTATAAAGTGTGGTTGCCGGGTTAGAATAGTGCCACTCCATGTCTTCCCGTGGATGTCGTAAGAGGCGACTAAGGGAATAAAGGCTTGTAGTACTGTTAGGCGATAGGCTTGCCACCTGTCACTAATAAACTGGGAAACATCTTAGCCTACTTGTGCAAAATGTGGTTACAGAATTATCAAGAAGTTTTAAAACTTGTTGGTAATTCTTTAGCTCTGCCTACCCCACTCTGGGAATCAAGGCGTGAGTTTTATGTATGTATGTATGTAGTTTATTAAGTGTGTTTGTATAAAAGCTGACGCTGTCAAAGTGCTTCGTGTGAGCAAGGCCTTTGATCCGGATATCGTCAAATAGAGCGTGTCGAAATAATGACGAGCCTGACATAACGTAGGTACGTGGGCGCCTTACAATGCCACAGAGCATATTTAACGTTACTGTTGACGAAACATCTTTCTGAGTAACTGTTTTGTAAACTCTTGACGAAGCATGTTGCTGAAGATTCTTGATACACCTTTGACGAAGCTTATTGTGGATTAATTTTAAATTTATAAATAAATGATTGCTTCAACGTTGAAGCATTCTTTGTATTATTCTCGTTGAGTGACGTCCTTTAAATTAAAGTAAATTAATAACAAATGCAAGGATTTATTTAAAAAAACTCATGTTGATGAAACAACCGAGATACCAATTTATGGGTATTCATTTCTTATTAAATATTTCGCATTCTAGGATTTTCGGGTGAAATGCTACTTAGACTGGGGCACCGAAATCTTGTTCCACACCTGTATTTACTAATTACCTACTTATTCGTACAATATATTTGGAACTTAATAATAATTGCTGTTCTTTGGTGTCACTATCTTATAGACGCCACATCACACAGGACATAATACTCAATCAAAGCTTTTATTACTTCTTTGACTGATTTACCAACCACAATTAGAAATATAGAAAATCATATTTTATTAAACTTCGGTAGTTTCTACAAGAAAGGGGGCAGGGGATTTTTTTCGCCTTATATTTTATTTACCTAAATACCTCAAAAAATATAGAATCATGTTATCGGGCAGTAATGAGAAACGAAAATGTATGGGTTGATATATCCACGACGGTTTTCCTATAGACAAACAGCTTGATGGATTTTAAATGAGAGGCATTGTTTAAAATTACTCTTTATCTAAGAAGTGTCATAAATAAATAAACAATAGTTCGCGCTCAAACCGAAAATTATTTTGTTGCATAGGTACTTAAACCACGAGGCAAAGATTTGTAATTTTTAATATCGTGTTAAAGATATCAAAGACTTGTCGCAAATTGTAATATGTTGTAATTTGCAAAAGTACTTTGATTTTCAATACCTATTTTTTTATATATCCTTACCTGGCAGTGCCACATAAAATATCGGAAGGAATGTAAGCGGTTGCTAACATGTCGACTGCGTATTACTTTATGTTACGAAAACTCAATCCCATACTTTTATTTATAAAATGCGCGGCGGGAAACGGAAGGCCGTAAAAAAATATCGCGAATAAACATCCAACAAAATAACGATGTGTTCTTACTTTGAATGAACGCTTGTGAGTAGGTAAGGGTAGGATTTGAAATTAAATAACAATTTAGGTAAAACGAGTATGGGTTCATTTTTAAATTTCTTTTGAGATTTGTTTTCTGTAACAACTATAATATAGATCTTACGCTTATGTATTGTTATTATATGTAGTCAATACTAATCAACTTTGTTGTTTTCCGGTAAAGGGGACCACCAGTGAAATTACTAACATAAAGGAATACCATCTTATTCATCAGGGATGGCAAAACATTTGCAGCACGGCTAGTACATGTTGTCCGTGGTTTGTCGCTCGGATCTCCCTTTCTATATAGTCTGTAACGATAAAAATGCACTAAGCGACAAGTGAAAAAGTACAGATTGTGCTACCCGTTTGTGTAAGACTAGGGTTCGGTTGTAGTCTTAAAAATGCAAATGTACTGGGTCTCAGATTCCATCTTATCATCAGGTGTGCTTGTCCTCTATGGTTATGAAAAAAAATGTTTTGTTTTGTATTTCCAAAATTGATCAATACAAATGGGTCAGATGAGTTAAAATTTTGAAATGCAGTTTTACTTTTTCCCAGAGTCCAGGCCTTGTATCCTAATAAATTCCTTACATTTTCAGTTTCCGAATTCTCTATACTGACCCATTTGGATTGTTGTCTATGTATAACTATGAAAAATAGATGTAGAGTAATCATTTTGTGGAACTTAATAAATTGTGTTTAGTGTCACAGGTTACATTCATATGTCCAACCAATTTACTGAAATAATGATGTCCAGGCTATTGATTATCCCTCATATTCATTAACGCATAATAACTAAAGTATTAGCTTAAAATATGGTTTGTCCTTTTGAAGAGCAAAAAGCATACCTACTTTTACGAAAATAGATTTGTTGTTACACTACAACGGTTTGTAAAGATTAGTTTAGTTAAAAGTTGTCCTAAACACCCTCTGTCTCAGAGGGTGTTTAGGACACACACATACACACAGAGACTCTGTGTATGTTAGTTTCTAAACACTTTATTGTACTTAAATAATACATATTAAAAATAACAGAAATAAAAGTACCTAGTATAAGGCAAACAGAAAACATAGACTTACATTCTGTAAACCCGAATGAATCTGAAAATTGTTAGATCTAGGAGGATAAACAAAGGAGCTACAAACCTGCTTACACTATTACAGTTTAAACTTACAAATTTAATACTAAAGTCGAGTCCAGAATAAGGCGAACTAACTTGACAGTAAAGTTCATTGTACGCTTATATTGCCACAGTTTGGCTAGTGCTGTTAATATAATATCGATATTTAAAGAGTCTAGTTAATCATTATTATTGTATGTTGGAATCAAACTAATAATTTTACTAAACAAAATAATATTAATAAAAATTTATTGGAATTAAAAATACATCAAACATCGTTTTGGACATCGTTAAGGACTCTGTCCACCATTTTGTTTTGTTGACAGTTCGGACCATTAGCCAAACAAACCAAGCCATTCTGCTTTCTGTCATCGGTCTGTTTCTGTCATGTGTTCGATTTTTTCAGTAAATTGTAACATAGCAACAATACTTATTAGGGTATTAAATTAAATAAAATCGAACATATAACGGTACATGAACCGCAATAGCCCGATAGAAGCCACCTAAAATGATCACAATGGCCTGTTGTAATAGCATTATTTTTGTTTTTTATTCCTAATTACATAAAGTTGTAAATTTCATTTCAGTTTGATAGAATTTAAGGAACGCTGCAGCGCTGTTCGGATAGTTTGCCAGCTGTTCCAATAGCTTGCCACCAATATCCGTGAACTAAATCGGTTCATACCTGCCTGTTATTAACGCATGGCCTAAATTAGCCACTAGCTGCATTTCAGTGGTGTATTCTCGCACGAATCAAAGATAATTTGCCGCCATGAATTATTAGCTAGCAGCTATTACTTATGGCCTTATAAAATTAAACTATTACCATGCAAAAGGTTGGGCATCTGCCATTTTTTTATGTAATAGAAGTACTTTCAAATCCTTCCATAAAGAGAATCATGAAAATTTCGAAGTTTTTTCAATTTTAATATAATAAATTCTAAAGTTTTTTTAATACATAATACAAGACGTTTACCAATGAAAATAAAAAAAAACTTAAATAGATTTTTATACAATCTGTAGTAAAAGTAGTCACGTTTATTGATAAAGGAAAATATATGTTTGACTACTGTTTATGCAAAACATGTCAATACTGTTTCTTGATCCTATAGTTTGCGTTGCTAAATTGTTGAAAAATTTAAGACAGGTAGGGAGGTAGGTATATTTTTTTCGGTTATTGCAAGAGAAATAAATTATTACACACATTCACATTGGTGCAGCACAGCAAACCACGAAGGAAGCCTCATAAGACTCGGTGTGGTACTGCAGTAACGGACCCGAGTTCCGAGCTGCGGGCAGCTATACCGAACACGGCGCTCTACGTGTCTCGCCTGCACCACTCTACCTCGCGAGACGACGTGGTGGAGTACGTCCGTCAGAAGGTTGGATGCAGTCTGACGGTGTTCCAGCTGCGGTTGCTTCGCTACGTGCACTTCAGTTCGTTTGTAGTGCGCGTGCCGCGGTTTATGCTGGGAACCGTCGAGTGTCCTGACTTCTGGCCGAATGGTGTCGTGTTTCGGCGGTTTCGGGGCAACCTACCGACAGCCGCGACCATCGCGCCAAGTTTGGCAAAACAGAACCACGTTGTTTTGTCACCTCGGTGTTAGTTTTAAGTTTTATATTTTTATGTATGTTAGTCTATAAGGTATTTGTAACTATGGGCCTCGTTGCCTGAAATAAATTTTATTATTATTATTTAGATATTCATTTAATTTTCTATAAATTAGGTTTTTTACATATTCAAATATAAAGGTAAAATAACAATACCGATACAAAAAATAAACATTATAAAAAACCTAATCTACGTGTGCCGCCAGCAGCGGGGCAGGGCTCAAGCTACCGGTGGTTAGGGCTGCAGAGAGAGGAACCTCCTCACAATGCGTGCCGTGTCGAGGAGTACTGCCTTCTGTATCTGGCCCTTGATCCAGCCATCTAGCGAGAGTCTCTTGAGGTGTTGGTCGAGACTCTTCGCTATAAGACCGTTTGCCGAAACAACTATCGGGACAATGATCGTCGAGTCAACATCCCACATGGTGGTCACCTCGTGAGCCAAGTCAAGGTACTTGCTGAGCTTATCCTTCTCGGCCTTCACGAGGTTCTCATCATGCGGGATGGTGACGTCGACGAGCACTGCCCGGCGTTGAGATCGATCTGTCAACACGATGTCAGGTTTATTGGCGACAATAGTCCTGTCTGTGATAACAGATCGATCCCAATAGAGCGTAGCACGACCATTTTCGAGAACTGGCGCCGGTGTGTACTTATAGTACGGCACTTCAGACTCAACAAGACCGTATTGAAGAGCAAGCTGCTGATGAATGATCCTGGCTACGAGGTTATGTCTGTGCAAGTACTCGCCGTTGGCCAAATGCGAACAACCGGAAATTATTATTATTATTATTATTATTATTATTACTGAAAAATAGAAAAAGAAGACATTCAATGACACAAAAATTACATAAATGGTCAAAAAAAAACCATCCACTTTGGAAACATCGAAATTCCGAATTGGAATTTTGCTTCTAAAACGGCTTAACGTAGCCACTTATCTATTCTGACCCAACTCCATTGGCTACCTCCTGTATGTACAAAGCAAGCCGTCCGGAGAGAACGTGCCAGATAGTAGACAAGCCGGCCTGAATTACTTCCTTCCGATACAACGTTGGACGTCTGAGCCTGACTGTCGACAATTTAGCCCGTTTGCCTGTTAGTCATAGTGTTCACAATAAAGTCAGTAAGTTCAAAGTATTTTTTTTAAAATTTCGTTTATTATTATTTTAAACAGATGTTTTCTGTTCTTAAATTTTGTCTTCTATTTTGTTTCACTTTGAGTTTTCACAGTAAAGCTAAAATAGTGACAAAAAAGCGAAGTAAGAAACCAACGCAATCAATATGATTTGGACCAATAACGAATTAACATTGCCTGACATTAAAATAACACCTACAATATTAAACTTTTTTTTAATGAATAACTTTTTTTCTGTAAATAATAGTAGTTTATGAAATTGTTGCATAAAGAGGGGTATTAAAACACGAGTGTGTGTTTAAGAACCGAGCCGCTAGGCGAGGTTTTTAATAGTATCACACGAGTGTATTAATACCTAGTTATGTGCAGTTTCATACACTACTTTATCTACTCTCATACATTGCGATTCAACCTACTAAAATAAAATATCAAAGTTAATAAAGTAACTACAGCAAAACGTATTCAATGAATGGCGCCAAAACCTAGCACATCACCGCGCATGCGTTAAAGCGGGCGCTGTCACAGACAAGTAAAAATTGGAATGAAAACTTTTTGTAATTCTGTAAAAATGACGCGAACCGCATGTGCGTTCCATTATAAAAAAATAAAAAATATGGAACCTCGTTGGTGACATTAACTTTTTGGATTAACTTGTATCGTAATGGTAAAAAAATTACTTTATAACATTATTTTGTTAGAGAAATAATGTTATAAAGTGATTTTTTAATTTTTTTTCGGTATTGTGTTTATAAAGTATGCCAATATAAATTCGTTTTGAATTTTATAATTCGAACTTTACGATATGAGAGTAGATAAAAGTCTTTTTCAGTTTGATAAGCTAACTCATAACAATATAAGTAAAAATAATGCTCTATCCTTTCTAAGAACATTTTAAAAGTACGACTTGAATAGTGTTCGTTTTAAATAAAAAATGTTTTTTCCTTTTTATAACTAATGAAGAATTTTATTAGAGAGATTTAAACACCTAATTTTTTCTTTCACCAACAATTTCCTTTAAGAATTTATTATAATTAATAGCCGAGATAATTCTCTTTATACTCAGTTGATAATAAGTCGCTCATCCAGTAGAATAATGACATAATTGCATTTTTAGCATGCATGTTATGTCATTGTCCCACGCGATAGACCTGACCTTTAGAACACTTATGACGGTAAAATCTCAAAACCCGATTTTTTGCAATTATGTCATTATTCTACTGGATGAGCGAAGTATTTTACTGAAAACGTTTAGTAGAGCTTGAGTAGTAGGTTAGCTTTGGGTTTTAACCCTACTCGAAGTATTCTACCTTGGCACCGACCTGACCCTTATCTCGGTCGTGGTGGAGACATCAGGATCTTAGGGTCCACAAGCCAAGAAGCTTTTTAGTGAGTTGGGCTGACTTCTCTCTTAATGGGTTCTTTACTCTGCGGGACAGAGTAGAGATCCTCATTCTGGATCTTGGCTAATTTAGCAAACTTTTATTGCAAGCCAGCAGCAATGCGGGGTTGGAGTTAATTATGATATTTCCATACTGTCAAATTTGTTTTGTTAGTACTAAGACAATTTGACAAATCTTGTTGCCGATGATTATTAAATTTGTATATTTTTTATAGTAAGTCGGATCTGCGAACCATAGACAATTGCATTATCAAGACTACAATCTTAGGTCTCTTTCTAAATCCTAAAATCGCAAATGCATTGCCAACCCTAAGGACGTTTGTAAAACTTTCTGACGAAGCCAGTTGCTTAAAGAAAAAAACAGTATTTATTTATTTTATTAGGTTCATATAAAATCCTGGACACCAAAATGAATGCAGGCTTGAGTACTCCTACGAGAAGGTAGTTACTTTAAGTTTTTATTTTCAAGAAAAAACGTCTTTTCTACTTTTTTTCCACTTGGGAAGAATGTCATATTTATAACCGATAAATACGTATGTAAGACCGGCCTGTGGTCTACCATATAAGAATTTCATGTATTTGACAATCCTTGTTTTTTATAGTGTTTAATAAAGCGTATTTATAGTATATTTTGTAGAAACTCAACGATGAGCTAATAAAAATTGCGAATGATATTCTACAACAATCGGACGAGATCAAAGCAACGATTTCCAAAAAATATACTCACACATGGGCATTAACACGAATAGTTCCCATTTTTTTTAATGAGCATGCAGTCGGCTTTTAAATTTAAAAGCTTACTCTTTTGTACCCTTGTCACCACTGCAACACAAATCGCAGCGTGCAAAACAGATGCATTCAGCGTCCACTACAGAAAAATTAATATCGGGGAAATATTCCGCGAACACTGAATACCGCGTGAACTTGCTTCGGAATAATAAATAAAAATATTCAATTCCCCAGTTGAGCAGTGCTTCGGTGCAGCTGTGAATTCTTCTGGCAAAAGTCAATCGTGAGAAAAGAATTCTAGTGAATACGTATTTTACTTTTTTATGGTGACAAAAGACAAGAAAATGGTAACAAATATTAAAAGTTGTGGTGCGTCTGCCAGGAACGTTCCAATTAACCTCGTAAGTCCTGTGTTTTCTTAATAGCGGTAGTGCTAAGTACCGAATGTACTTTACCAAGTACATATTTAGAATAATGCTTTAGAGTCTTTTAATTAGTGCTTTAGAGTTCAAAATATTTTATACGATAGTGAGTAGTCAGGTCTGAACTACTGTCATTAATTTGTACTTGTACAAGTACGCGGGGACTTACGAGGTTAAAGAAGTAAGGAAACTATTGTAGTTGGTCAACCTAAATTAATTCAAAATGTTATAACTAAGAAACCCTTAGTATTATCACATTATATTACGGTTTAAACCTATTACCCCTTTTCGACAGAATTTAATTTATAAATAAATTTTAAACTCTATAACTATAACAAATAATACACTCAGGGGCCAAAAGAATGGGTTCCCTTTCTGGGCAAAAAGGAATCCTTATTTCACAAAATTATTTTATTACATCTATGAATTTATCTATAAGCCTTTTTTGTTTCTAAGCTAATGTACACTCTCGGTCAAATAATACGGGTCAGAGTGCGTTTTTCATACAAACGAGGCTATTTTGAAGCCTTGGTTCCTTGCCAGGGGTTGTTTTGAGAGAAGTTTAATGGTGGATTCTCCAAGGTTCAATAGAGGAGGTCAAATGTTCTTAAGATACCTAACTTATCGCACAATCAGTTAACACCACAGCGAGAGAGTTTGGGTCAGCATTTGGATTTCCTTACATTTTATTGCTATTTTAGAGGTTTTTCTGAACATGCACAATTCCGGCGTTAACCGCAAATTCAATCGTTGGGTATCCTAGGCACCCTGGAAGTCCAGTATCGATGCTCGAGGTATCCATCATCAGATTTCACTAAAAGCATCCCCTGGCGAGCAATCAAAGGCTTCAAAATACCCTCTTTAGTATGAAAAACGCACTCTGACCCGTTTTATGGCCCCGGAGTGTATGTATAACCAAATTATGGGTAGATTATTGGCCATTTAACACACAGTAAACAAAGTTACCACCTTTCAGGTACTTACCAAGTTAACGAAATAATACAGGAGTTTCATTAAATTTTGGCCTGTTGTTTGGACACGTCGACGGCTCGCAAATAACTCGCATAGCACCTTAATACTAATGAGTCCGCACACAAAGGGTTTATGGAGAACCTTGCGTGTTCACTCGTGAATATTTATGTAATTGTTACTGAAGTAATTAAATCAACTGTTTTATTTGAACTACAGAAAAAATAAAGTTGTTGTATTTTAAAATGCTTAATTTTCTAAAATTATTTTAGATTTATTCGATCCGGTAACATAATATAATATACAAAATAACAATGAACATAACTAGGCGTAGTTAATTTTTATTCTTCATTGCATTTGCAATTCGAAATAGTAGCAAATGCTCTACTCGTAATAGTGATACGGCGCACTTTAGTGCTTTGTCACTTCAACATCATGTTTGAACTGACATTAATCAGTCAAAAGCGTTAGTGACAAAGTACAAACATGAGCTGAAAAGGCTGTCTGAACAACTTGAACGGTTTTATCAAAAAATTGCCGCAGTTAGCCAAGAAATGTAATAAATAATTCTGAAAGGCAATGAATAGAGCAACCTTAAATCATCAGGACGCTTGGGATATTAATATTATTACACCGAACATTTTAACTATTTTTAGGGTTCCGTAAAAAATTAAAAACGGATCCCTTATAGGATCACTCGTCCGTCTGTCACAGACAATTTGCTCCGAAAGCACTGAACCGATTGAGCTGAAATTTGGTACAAAAATGCAAATTGATGACCGAAACACAGATAAGCAAAGTTTTTTTTTTATTAGAGTCATACTAGGAAAGTATAAAAACAAATAGCAAACCTTACTGTGTCATAATTATATGAAATAAAACGGCTGGTTATGAGATCTCAAATATATTCTTGCTAATATTGTAAAATAAATAGTTTTGATTTTATTCATGAAAGAAGACGAAAATTTACCATTCTCCTTGATTTCCAAAACTACTGAGCCTAAAGTTTGGAAAAAAATACAAAATATAAGTAGTTCATTGCTTGTAGATTACAAAAAACCTATAAGAATTCTACGCAACAAAGAAACTGCGCACCACGCGAGTTCAATTCGCACTTGGCCGATTTTTTTAAATAAAAATACTTGTGGTAAATTACAAATTTCATGTCGTACATCAGTTTAAAGTAACATGGAGATGCAGCCCGGGATTTATAATCCTACGAGCTCTACTTAATGTGCCAAATAATTAATTATGGTACCCGAAGCTTTTGTTTTCAATCATGATTATTTCTTATGTCCAAAACAGACCAGTAAAAAATGGTGGCATTCGTATCTGATTGGTCTTGTACGAGACAATTAAGCAGGAAATAATTTTACAAGGCTGACTAATTAATGTAAGAATTAATTAACTGGGCAACAAACAAGTGTCAGGGCGTTGAAATAGGGCCCGAAGGGTTCCTTAAGTACTGAAAGGGCACAATAAGTTAGCATTGCATAATGGCCTTTTACTAATCCTGTTTAATTAGAATAGTAATTAACAATTTACTGTATAATTGATTCCGGCTATAAATAAATGGCAAACGAAATGCGTAGGTAAATAAGTTTTTAGTTTGACCTAATTGGACTTATAATTAGGCATTTTTTCTGGTAGGCATTTTCTTAATACAAAAATAAATATTATTAAAATATGTGTAAGGTAATATTTAACACAGTACCAATTCCACCAAACGATGTTAACCACATAACAGACGATAAAAGCATTAACAGCCCTGTCAAAATTTTGAACCAACAGTCGATTGACATTGATTAAATTTAATAAATGTTAACAAACACGAAAATGAGTAGGAATCTCAAAAAAAAGGTGACCCCTTAACCTCATAACCCACAAAATGGAAACATTGCTTTTTAGGACAAAGTTTAACCTGATAAGTGTCATAAAACATTAAAAGATTTTATCACAATATTAGAGGCACTTTAATGACATTTCGCTTGCATGTCACGTCCCGTTTAACCTTTTATCCTGTTTAGGGTTCCGCGTCGAAAAATATTATGTTTTCTTTGTCACGTGTGTTATGAATTTATAGACATGATATTTTTTAGTATGACAATTTGATTACTATCCGTAAACTAAATCAACGTGTGCTTCTACAAAGAAAGAAAAATGATGGAAAAAGGAAAATAGATAACATATAGTGCCGATTGTGGCGAAATGGTCTCAACTCAGCATGACATGGCTGTGAAGCAGTTAAAACAAGGAGGTGACACAGACATTACAGTTCATTTAAAAAAACAATAAAGTAAAAAAAAGTTTAGCGAAACCGAAACAGATAGCGCCCTAAGTACTATATTCCCATTTATTTTTATTTTTATACTTAGTGCTTTCTTAATTAATTCATACTATTAAAAGTAACCACCAGGCCATCCACCATCAGCTGCTTAGCTTTTATACGGCTATAAAAGTGAAAATACCCTAACATAATATTATTTTAATGCTTTAGTATTCTTAAAAAGCGTAGCCTTTGTTCATAGCTAGTATGTAATAATTTAAGTGTGTGGACGTAGACCTAGTCATCTACAACAAAGTTTTTTTCTAGCTATATATTAATTTGTACTCTGTTATAATATGCCTTTACGTCTAAACGTTTTGATAACGTAATCTTATTCACTTCACATGATACACATTTTCCCATCCCCGAAACATCCCCGAACAAATGAAATTCCTACAGAACCCTTCCTTGTACAATTTATCTTTGGCACATTTTTGTTGAGTTGACTTAAATTAATTCATGCAAAAGGGCGGTAGCGTCTAAAATGGGCATAATCTTATCGTTCGCATAATTGTACGGCCTCAGCACAAATAGAAGGATAATTTTTTATCTGCTCTAAATTTGCGTTTCAGGTTTCAGGATACCTTCCGAGAAATATTTTGTCAAAATGACTGATACGGGAATTTTCAGGATTGTGCTAATACTCGTATTAATTAATTTTATTTGTTAGTTAAACTGTTTCATCTACTTTCATCTACAATAGGATACCTACTGATATTGTCAATATGCCGTTCAAATAAATTTAAGTCTCGCAATAAGTGCTGCTGCGTAAGGCATATTATACTGTTAAATTATTTATTTAAACTTTATTGCACAATACAAAAAGTAAGTAAAAAGGGCGACATTAATGCTTAAGGCATTCTCTACCAGTCAACCACTAAGCCACACAGAGAATGGTTGAGCTGGGTGCGACCACTTCAGCAAGAGCCTTTACTGGTTTTTTAAAATCACAATCAAATAATACATATATAAAAATACATTTTTAAAAAGAAAATATATGTACCTACATACATAAATAATAAATAAACATAAAATACATACACATACATACATAAATAGTTGTTCCTGCTTATAAAACATTATGCAGAACCCTGCACTGTACATGTTGGCTTCCTCAACGGCATCTTTGTTTTACCCTTATGGGAGTAGGCTGAGATGTTGTATAAGTCAACCAATTTAGGTTTAGATAAAGTTTACTTAAGATAATGGTCCGGTAATGCGTGCGGTAATTATGTCAAGTTTTTATTTTGAAAAAGATGCGGGTGGGTGAGAAACGCAGTGGCGAAATGATCGCCGTTATGTGGAGTCACTAATATATTGCGGAAATTATTTTAAAGTCCAAAGTACACGTTTACGTAATATCCACTTGCGTTAGTTAATTTAATTTCACTTTCATAGTGAATAGTGTATAATACAGTGTGAATTTGTTTGTGACAAGGGGTAAGTCTTAGTCGTAATGAATTTAACTTGTGATTCGGTTCAATATAAGGCCAGTGTGTTGTGACATGTTACATTTTGTTTACAGCCTATGGAAACGCCCTTTTGTTGAAGTTTATAAAATCACGGATAGGTCGAATTATAATTACATTTCAGAGATTAATTTGGATTGGTTTTTTCTGTAAGAGAATCAGTGCGCACAACCGGCGCGGTCGGTAGTCGAGAATCGAGTGTTCCGGATGGACACCTTCCGACTGACCGAACTACTGACTCAGGGAAAACGTCAGTCATTCATTCATTCACTCGGTCGTGAACTTCTCAACCGACAGGTCTCGAGTAGCTCTAAGAAGTTACAATGGATTACTTAACTGAAAGGTTCGCACGCTTTCCAACAGATGGCGCTGTCTGTAGCAAAACAAATGCCATCACTCCGACATACATACACAACATGTATCCACGCATAGCAATGCAATAATTCGGATCATTTATCAAGTACACCGCGGCGCAGTAGGAGCTTTTTGTAAGGTGGCCACTTTTTTCGGTTAAGTTGATAACTCGAAGGTCAATTTGTTAGTAAACTATGTGATCTATTCTTTAAGTTGTGTTTTCATTTGTAGTACAAAAAAGCACCGTCCGATTTCAAGAAAATACTTTAGTTTATTAGAAAACTCAATATTAGTAATGAGGGCGCCACTGTACATCCGGCGTACGCTCGGCGCAGTCTTAAGTTTTAAATTTATAATTGCTTGTGTTTATGTGAGACACTAAATAGTGCTGTTTTAAACCTTATTTACTGCTGTAGATGGGTCTCGGCTAATGTGAGAATGTGTTTTCGAATGTTATTATTAGGCTTCAGTGTCACGTAATTATAAATCTTTCTTGCATTACTCGGCTCCTTACTTTCTGATGATACCTTTCACGAACCTAGGCATTTCATAATGTTTTTGAAATTCTGTTCGACTAAATCAAAAATGAATATATTGACGATGGAAAACGATAAGGGCGTATCTCGTAAAAGGTCGTAACTCAACTGAGTTAAAGGTATACTCAGCTTTTGTTTCTGCGTCGATTGGTCCGGGTCTCGTTGCTCTACGATGACATGAAATCCAAAAATCGGACAGTATTTTCAAAAGCGTCTTTAATTTTTTTGGTCGTAACTGCCCAAAAAACGACTAATTTAAACATTTTAGAGCAGTTACAACCTTTTTGAGGTCAGGTAATTCGTTATAATCTTCTGATTCAGTACAAACACCATGTCGAGATACGTCATTTTTGCGGTCTATAATTTCTGTAGACAATGAACGTAACTCGAATAACTCCATTTCTGGCAATAGGAAATCAATGGTTCGTAGACAATTTAATACAGATTTGTATTTTATAGTTATGGTTCAAAAATTACGTTCATACGACATACCATTACAAAATTATGATTTAATTTCTGTTTTATTTTCGGTTTTTTGGCTCTGGTGTAAAGTTGGGTTTTCAGAGATACGCCCTTATCGTTTTTTGCCGTCGAATGAATAATTATAATATATGTATGGCTTGTAATATTAGTAAGATGAACAGTGAGTCCATACATATACGGTGTATTAGCATGAAACTGGATAGTTTGACTGGAACTTGACACTTCATTCATTTTACTAATTTCCTCTACCCAGGTGTGAGTTGTGTGCAGTTACATAAGTTGTCAATTATGTTTTGGGATTAATATTTTTAATTTTATGTTTTTAATGTGCGGGATGTGTTATAATTATGACATGTGTATTATGTTAATTTCACTCGTATTAAAATAAGTTCAAAAATTACATATTTGCAACTAACCTTAGTTGTCCTGTTTATCAAGACTACCTTCTGACTCCATCATTAGAGTAGCTCTTTAATACCATAATATTGCATTTTCATCGGGTTAACATAATGTGGTCCAAATTTCAGCTCATCCCACTAACGGGAACTGTTTCAGAATTGCCTAAGAAATTTAAACGGATAAAAACGGACTGTACAAGTTAAATAAAAGCTTGTAATATTAAAGAGTCAATTTCATAAAAAGTCTGTTGTTTATATGATATTCTAACTTTTTTCTTTAGATTGATTGAATTGTTACATCATTAGACAGGTTCATCTCTCTGAACTTAGATTACTTATTATAATTAGCAACTAAATCTTGATTTTCAACGTTGGATAGTCAAAGACGTACCGTTATTGACTTTTCAACTTTCAGAAACGTAACTGACCCAAATACGAATGAATATCAACCTTTTACGGTTCAATCTTAACAGCATAAATGGAAATGTTAATGTGTGGTTAGTGGGACGGCATAGTAAAATCTAACTTTGTTAGTTCCGTGTATGACTCGAATAAGTTTAGTTGGTTTCAACTATAATATCACGGACCTGGTTTTAAATTGCTAACCAAGATGACATAAACAAATTACGGTCTAAGATCTGAATAGGACGACCTTTACCCAGCAGTTCATTCGATTCGATAAAAAGTATTTTATTTCAAATTTAATATGTTAAGTAATATAATGGCAAATAGGTTGGCTGAAAAAATTCAGTCCAGTGTGATAATTAAATTAAAAATCCCGTATTTGGATCCCCTACTTTTTTAACAATAGGTAATAAAAAAATCTTAATAAATCAATATTTGGAAGGTTGCTAAGTGAATTGCTAGTTAATAGTCCTTAACTGAACCAATTTAAAATATCATTACTTACTTTCTTCTTCTAATAACGAAAAGATGCAGACGAATTAGACAAGGAGTCTTATTGTCACCATGAAACCTTTGTGAAAGGCTTTCAAATATTGTATTACAATCAGTAATTCTCAGAATAACTAGTGGTTTGCTTGACCACTATGACCGTTGTAGAAAAAGTTCTTAATTTAAACTGTTTGGTTCAAGAAATTAATTTTTTTCGACCTCGTTGTCATAGATCATAGAGCTCGTTAATAGTTTCTCTTTATAAAATCAGTTTAGTGGCTTATCCATAAATACGTAAGAACAAACGATCAACTTTAGTCATTCACGCATATACCTATAATTAGTAGGGATTGTGGACAAGGATTATTAAAAACGAAACATTGTCTTTGGTCTAAGACATATTTCCCGTTACTTTTTTTGCATCTGCCGCTTTGTGCGGTGACTAATGGGCGGTCGTTAATCACAGGCTTTTTCTTACAAATATATCACTTCCTCTAGTAATTGGAGGATGGTGTTAGAAAAACTGTTTCGCAATGAGCTAAAAGGAAGAAATATTAGCAGTTCGTCTTAAGGATTATGTTGTAAGTTTTGAACAATCGTTTTTAGAGGTCTGGCAAAGATATATTTGGATGGGTAGACACAAGTTTCATGTGAATAAGGTGTCGGTTAAATTACAAAATAGCAGAAATCCCACAAGCAACAACACTGATTTACTATAGGTAAGGAATGCAAAAGTAATAGGTACAATGTACATACGCACGCACGCACGGTGAGAACGAAAGTGACCTAATACAAAAATCAAACGTTTTGGGAAATTGGCAAAATGTATTTACGTGTTAGGAAGTTACTCCTTAATTATATTATCATAACTTTCTGGAATAAAGAGCTTATGAAAGAAAAACAACTTATTTGTGTTCCTTACGCATTTTTTAACCAATTCTAGTTGTTTTTAATGTAGTAAATATTATATGTACTTCAGTAACTTTCAAAGGTAAGTCACTGTAGCATTAGAAATTAATATAAAGACTAAAAGGGTAATTGGTCCAGGCACAGCCTAAAATGTGAAAATGACTCAAGTAGTTTTCAGTCAGACCGAACAGCATAAAATTAAAACGATATAATGACTCAAAAAGGACATCAGTCACATTAAGATTTAAATCCACTCATAGAGCTTACCTTATTATACGTGATGTAACGACGCACTAGTGTTTAGGTCACTGCTTTCATTTCATTATGTGGACACATTCTTCTAACGCAATACAAAAATTTTCATTATTGGAATGGCGAGAGGGGCATGCGGAAATGAAAGAGACCCATAGTCTACGTTTGTACCTTTCCAGCCCGAATTCGTCAGTTTTTGATTGAGTAAGCAAAATAAAATGCTTTTCTACGTACTTATTTAACTCAAATAACTAAAATTTTTAATTGATTCACTTTCATTCTCACGTCAATATACACGTACAACTACTCATTGTCGAAGGAATAAATTCTTGAAGCCTGATAAAAGCGAGCGGAATTCCCTTCACAAACTTGAATGTTTAACTTACCCGTGCAAGTTGAATTAAAGAATTTGTGAGCACGACTTGTGGTGATATTTTCTTACCCAGCAAAGATGCTACGAAGGTACTAGTCGAGTATAATGAGATTTATACATTTTCACCTAATTCCATTGAAATAAGATCCAGAAATGTATTCATATATTTAATTTTGTACTCGACTGTGTTACCATAACGTCAACAATATGATTACGGTATAGTAACAAAATGGGATCAAAGAAATTGTAAGTAATATTATGTAGGAGTAACAAACTGGCCAAGTTGATTATGACACTAATTGTGTGTACAGCATTGGTCATACAACCTTTTCTCCTTTGGTTTATCTAAATCAAACACTACTAGGCCTCTATTCTACACGGTAAAATAATGCAGCTTTGGAAATTAATGTATTTTTTTACTATTGTTTTGAACTCGGCCCCCATTATCGTCAAGGTAATAAGAACTTTCGTAACGTACGATAACACGCTACAGGCAATATGGTTTTGTCATGTAGAATAGAGGCCATGATCCGCGATTCATATGTTTTATAGTATATAGAGATTCTGTAGTAGCAATTGACCACATCATTCGTAACACTGTGTGGTATATCATATAGGCGTACACCTTACACCGTATACCTTACCTTTGTCGTAAAAAAACAATAAAGTTCATTAAGTAAAAACAATTTATCTTATTTTAAACATAATTGTTTTCTTTAAGTGAATTTAACTGCTCATGCTCACGGTTTATGATGGGCTAAAAACTCAGTAAACATATTATTGGTAATACAAGTATAGCATACGTTCCTTTAAAAAAAAGAGTTTAATGTTGATTATCCCATAATTGATCTATGTTTTACTTTTTCCAATAAATCTCTCACAATTTACTGCAGATTAAGAAATAGGAACACGTGTTCTATATAGTTCTCAATCTGATTGTTAATTTTGAATCTGAATTTTAACGTACTCATTGCCGAAGTAGTCTCAGAGCTCGTGACGTCAGAATATTATGAATGCGAAATGCGAAAATATAAAAAATGGTAAATTTCAAGTTACCGAAGGAATAACGATAATCGAAATCTAAGCGAACAAAGTCACGGGCAGAAGCCCAAATAGTCACTCAAATAGTAACGGCGAGGGATATACTTCTAGTTTTGTCGAGAGTTAGAGACAAAATTTAGCAGTTTTGCAAAGAACAGCGGCAACTGACAAACCCATGAGAATATCAAAAGTTTAGTAAGCTAAGCATATTGCTCGGTAGAAAAGATGGCACGGGTGGTAATATTTTGCGATCAATGAGACGACCAGGTATCGTAAGGAAAACTGCAAGTTAGACGGACCATCCGGTGAAGCTCATGATAGGCTTATATAGGTATGAGACCTGAGCCTATTGTCACAGATCAATTTATACAGGGTGTCCCAGAAACCGACGTCAACCCGCTTTTTGAGAAAACACACAAAGTTTGTTTTTCCATACTAGGTGAAAAACAAACGCGGGGTTCTCTTGGTATGGAGAAAGTAACTCTGTGCGTTTACTCAAACATTTGTAATAAAAAAGAAATTGGCATGTAGCTTTAAAAACTTCCTTATTTCACAGTGATTCTAATCGTGCAAGAAAACACTAAAAAAAATATGAATTAATACATGAATTTAGGGTTTTTTCGTACCACGGACATAAGGAAAAATGGCAAAAACCCTGATTTAAATGATTAATATCTCGGAAACTAATAACAATTGCTGAACATACATGGGGGTTAAATCGATAGCTTATGAGCTGCTCTATCGGCCCTAGGCGGGTTGACGTCGGTTTCTGGGACACCCTGTATAATAGATCCCTTTTGAAACTGTGTCGTAATGCCGTGTTATATGACAGTAAAAAATATATATCTTGGTAGTTTTAACTTTCTCACAGTGTTATTTGTTACTAAAAAGTACAAAATATTATTAAATAGATCACTAAAATAAGTATCAAACTCATACTCAGATTACGTCATACCATCACTTAATCCCTTACAGGAGTTTATTAATAACTATCTTTTGTGCGCGAAGTTCCGTCCTCGTAGAAGTGGTTTATCTCTATTCCTTCAGGCACTCTCCATTTTTTTCGGGCTACTAGCCTATGTGCTATTTTATATCTATCTCTGTGTCAAATTTCATCCGGTAGGTAAGTATTTAACCCAATTTCACATTTATAATATTAGTAATAAGTAGGATGAATAATTTTCTGTCTCTGACTCCTAGCCTATAATAGCTGACTTTGAATAGACCCTACCACAACATCCCACGATCAAAGGTTCTGAAGTACGGTCGTCTTATACATACATAAATTCAGCTAAATCGTGTTATTCGTAGATAATGTAAGCACTTCTGAGAAGTAGACATTGGACATACCATTGGTATATAAATTTGCCAGACCAGGATTGTGAAGCGCTGCTAAAATCGCGTAACTGTCAAAAACAATCCATACAAATTTAGCTCAAAGCGATAACGTTTCTTACACCACAAATCAATTCCGATTTCTATGATTTTTTAATGTTGTAGGTTTTACAAAGAACTAGGTCTGTAAGTGTTTGTTTTTTGTATTTTAAATTTGTTACATTCTACGAAATATTTTCATGGATATAAAAACGTACGGACGTAGTGTCTCATGATGACTACAACATATTCACAAAATTGTAAAAATCGGACTAGCTTTAAGGGGAGAGAAACGCTATCGTATTTTGTGTGGATTTTTTTAGCTTCACAATCTTCATAACATATGTATTTGGCGGTATAGGGAACAGGTTTATTTAAAAAAAGACATGTCAAAATCTACTTGAAACCTACCCAAGTGAATTCTGACATTTAAAAAAAAATCACTTTACATGTGCTTAAAGCAAAAATGTAAATATGAACACTGAAAACAATGTTAGGTCATATTAATTAAAAGTAACTCAAGTTCTAGCTACTTCACTATACTTACATAAAATAAAAACTTAACCAATACAAAAATGGTACATTCACAACGCAAGTTTTGTAACTTGCGTAAAAGTGTATATTATTTTAATCATCATCATCATTTTAACTTAAGTGCTACGCTCTTGATGGTGAAGCACTTTTCAATAAACAGAGTTATGAACATTTAACTGAAGTAGGTATTTTTTAATTACCGACTAAACGAGGAGTAAAATACAATTAAATATTTATGTTTTTTTTTTTTAGAAAAACCTTAACCATATTTATATAATCTCTTAGTGAAAACGCAATTATTATATGGAAAATATATTTTTTAACTGTTTGATATATTAAATTATTTAATATATTTTTATATACTCGTACTGATCACTGGTGCATAACAACGAAATAATGGTAAAGCCTAACAGTATTTATTAAAGTAATGTAATTCAAAAAATATAGTAGGTACATACATACATACCTTCACGCCTGTAATCCCAGACAGTGGGGTAGGCAGAGCTACAGAATTACAACTTCAAAAAGTTGTTGACATGATAGGTAGGTAGTGTAAAATAATTCTGAAAATATATTAGGCCATTTAATAAATTAAGATAAGTCTTCATCTTCATAATTATATTACTTGAAAACCGACCAAAAATTGCCGAAAATATTACATTCAGCAGATTTCAACCAATGGATTTACTAAAGATGGTTATCCAATATTAAGAAGTAAAAAGTATTTCAAAAACACTAAATATTGTCAACATATCAAATTGTAGATTGCAGAAAACTAGATTTGCAGCATAAAAATGTACTTACTCCTTATCATAAGTATGTTATCGTTGTTTAGTACCCATGGTACAGACCTAGAGCTTAGTTTGGGACTTGTTGCGTTTATCGCATGAAATAATGTGGATAAAGCTTCCGACACTCTCGTACTTAAATACGTGTCAAAAAGTGACACATATTTGTCACACGATAAACTAAGCCATATTAGGCCTCCCCTCATGTAAAATGAGTATCTATCCAATTTTGAACAATGATAAAAAAAGTTAAAAAAGATAAAAGATGTTTACACGTGATAAATCTACTAGCGCTTCGGAAGAGACCACTGCTGAGAAAAAACGCCGCAAGAAACTCAACAGTCAGATGTTTTTAAATATTGCTTATATAATAATAAACTTAACCTCGCATTATAGATAACAATGAATCTCACAATTTTTTTTATGCGTAGTTGAGCAGGAAAATGTGTCAAAACTCACAATAAGCAGCAGTAGTAATAAAAAAAAAGCATATCTTACACGGTCTGGCAATATCAATTACAAATTGTATTCAACAAAGTGCCTGGTATAATTAAAGTATCGACTCTGGGAGTCATTCGGTCGTTAAATAAAATTTCCTTTGACCCTTCAGGGAAATAGGAGGAAAATGCAAAAATATTTACATTCACAATTAGGACGTTCCATTAACAATAAAAAGTTATTTCTTTATTAATCGGAAGCCCTTTTTGGGTGTCTTAGAGGTTATGGTGAGGCAGTTCTTTTTAATAAATTAATAATACAATAGGCAGAGCTACAGATTTACCAACAACTCAAAAAACTGGTTGATAACTCTGTAACCACAATTTGCACAAATAGGCTAAGATGTTTTACAGTGTATATTCGTGACAGGTTGCAAGCCCATCGCCTAACAATACTACAAGCCTCTATTCCCTTAGTCGCCTCTTACGACTTCCACGGGAATACATGGAGTGGCACAATTCTAAGCCGGCAACCACACGGGATAAACATTTATTAATGGCGTCATTTCTTAACTGATATCAGAAAAAGGTGTCATTATTGAGGGCAATACAAAATCAAAACATACTTTCATTGTATCTTCGAAGTCAATTAAGTAGTTAATTTTATCTACTCATATATCATAACTGCTCTATAATGCATTCAGAAACCGTAGGAAATGCTCGCTGACGCTCGTTTCATAAAACCATACTCATGTTTTAAGACCTCTCATTATGCATCAATTGCATAAACTACTATTAATATTTAGCAAAAACTTATAATAGGTCGTTAGTGTTTTATGTTATTTTGTATTTTAACGCTATCTTTCCAAATAAAAATTCGTCATAAGCAATGAGCTCTCTGTTTGTCTATACGCTAGTGTAATCAAAGTTTGTATTAGTAAAACTATGATAAGACTGTCAAACTGTCAATGTCAGCTATCGCGGCGCAAGAAGGGAAACTTAGGTGAAACTAATAATATTTGCTAATGCTCTGGTATCACGTAACACGATATAACTATTTGACTTCCAAACAAAATTTGTTGAGCAATCAGCGCTACAGTTTACAGGGTTAATATTTGACTTTCGTGGTTAGTTAGTCGTAAAGATAAAGTTGTAAGTGTTAAAACATACAACATGATAGCCTAGTTGGTAGTGACCCTGCCTACGAAGCTTGCAGTACTGGGTTCGATTCCCGGTATGGGCAAATATTTGTATGATGAGTACGAGTATTGGTACCTGAGTGTTTTTCGTTTTCTGTATATCTTTGTCTAGTACCCATAGTACAAGCCTAGAGCTTAGTTTGGGACTAGGTCAATTTGTGTGAGATTATCTTATGATATTAATTTATTTATATGTGTAAATATAAATTATTCACGCTTCACAAAGCTGAGTCTTTGTCCATATAAAAAATAAAATCAAGTCTTAACGCGACGCGAAAAACTAACAACAGAAGTTAAGGTATAAATATACCACGTAAATCAGAGCCCCATTTACTTGACAGTAACAGTGACCGGTGACCGGTGAAGTTAAAAACGATACGATAACATTTCCAAAGTAATTAGGTTAACTGGGTAGAATATACCAATACCCGTTTTTTGACTTTACGCGGTCGCAACTTGAGAACTCTTCCTACTGTTAGTATTTAGGCGCAATTATAACCATTAAAGTAAAAGATGTATTATGTAACGCACGAAATTAATCCCTATTAATAAATTGTGAAGTAAACTGAAACAAGAATAATCCTTTTGAATATAACACAGAATATTTCACGCAACTGGCGCACCACACTTAAATTGTCGGACGGTAACCACATTGTATGACCAGGGTAAAACGGCGCGCCGCATATTCCTGCAGGGAAATAATACTCTGGGCAGCGCCACAGTGCTCACTTTAAAAACAGGAAATCAAGTTTTACAACTTTAACTCGACCACTAATATCAGGGGACAATGTCACACCAATGGACCTAGTCCCAAACTAAGCTCTAGGCTTTTACTATGGGTACTAGACAACGATATAAATACTTATATAGAGAAATATATAATTAAATACTTAGAAAACATCCATGATTCAGGAACAATTATTCGCACTCATCACACAAATAATATCTGCCCTTACCGGGATTTGAACCCAGGAACGCTAGCTTCGTAGGCAGGGTCAGTACCATTTAGGCCAGCGCGTAGTCGTCGCCGTCATCGTCGTCGTCGTCGTCGTCGTCATCGTCGTCAACTGCTATAGCTCTATTCCTTTACAATCGATGTGAAATAAACTGCCATGGTTATCATGGTGACCTCCGAGTACTGAGGATCACGATTTTAAATTCGTGGAAGGTAAATTTTGTATGATGACCATTATTTATTATTTATTTCAAGTATAATTAAAATTTGTATTCATTGTTTTTAGTTGTCTTTATAGAAAAGTATGCATAGCTCGGGTTTTAAATGTGTAAAAAAAAAACGGTAAATTAATATGCTTTCCTGATTTGTTGGCGCGATTTTCCAAGTCTCACGCATACTGCAGAATGCAGCAAGGCTTTACAAAAATATAGGAGCTCGGCAAAAAAAACATGGCGTGTAAGCGCGTACCGATATGCCATAAACTGACAAGGAGCGTCATATAAGCATAGATTAAATACAGATAAGTAGGTACCACAACTGCTAATTGCTGCCCAGTTAGGCATAAAGACGTTTAGAAATTTCCGTTAGCATGTCAAGTTCTCATTTCAATGTTTAAATCCGTAATAAAGCAGCAATTGTTTCAAAAGTGTATTTTGGAGATTTGTTACTATTACAATGGTATTCTTGAAATTTTATGGACTTCATAAATAAATAAATGTTGTTTTTTGTTTTTGATATAATAATATGGCTGAAATACAATATTCGCAAGAAAAATACACATGTAATAGGATTCTTCTACTTTTTAAGCTTAAAAACTGGCCAACAGAATGTTCAAGTACTTATTAAATAATGACGTCGTTTTCGAGTGTAAAAATAATTTATAAAACACCTATCATTAATCGTTATAATGTGATTCCTACTGTTCCTGTCCTGTTTACTTCGGGATCGTGCGAGCCGAACGACCGCGAAACTGGATCATATCGGATAATCAGCTCCACTCATAACGTAAATTCTGAAGCAACGCTACCTTTAAATTTTAATTAAAATTTAAGCCCAAAAAAGGTTCTTGTCATTATTATCTCACATGTATAGTGCTCTTTTTTTCACGTATCATGTTACGAGTATTAATAACATTTGTTATTCCGTTTAACATTAATTTTAATTACATTAAGTTAGTTTCAGAAAGTTGGTTCTCTTTCTAGTTCAGTTATTAAGTTTTTTATTACGCTTGGAGCGATAAACCTTCCCTTTCTGGGCAAAAAGGAATCCTTATTTCACAAAATTATTTCATTACATCTATGAATTTATCTATAAGCCTTTTTTGTTTCTAAGCTAATGTACACTCTCGGTCAAATAATACGGGTCAGAGTGCGTTTTTCATACAAACGAGGCTATTTTGAAGCCTTGGTTCCTTGCCAGGGGTTGTTTTGAGAGAAGTTTAATGGTGGATTCTCCAAGGTTCAATAGAGGAGGTCAAATGTTCTTAAGATACCTAACTTATCGCACAATCAGTTAACACCACAGCGAGAGAGTTTGGGTTAGCAATTGGATTTCCTAACATTTTATTGCCATTTTAGATGTTTTTCTGAACATGCACAATTCCGGCGTTAACCGCAGATTCAATGAGTTGGGTATCCTAGGCACTCTGGAAGTCCTGTATTGATGCTCAGGGTATCCATCATCAGATTTCACTAAAAGCATCCCCTGGCGAGGAACCAAGGCTTCGAAATAGCCTCTTTAGTATGAAAAACGCACTCTGACCCGTATTATTTTCTTCTCTATCAGACATTAACAGAAATAAAAAAGACCATTATAGACTCGGTTAAAAACACGAAATTAGAACCCATTAACCTCTTAATACCAAGCCTTTGATGCAATTGAGTACCAAGCTTAATCACTCTACTAAATGTCTAAAATCTTACTGCTACTTCGAATATACGAAGGTGTACTATTTTTAACCGTGTGGTTACAGGCTTAGAATTGTGCCACTCCATGTCTTCCCGTGGATGTCGTAAGAGGTGATTTAGGGAATAAAGGCTTGTAGTACTGTTAGGCGATGGGCTTACAACATCTCAGCCCATTTGTGCAAATTGTGACTGCAGAATTAACAACAAGTTTTTAGAGTTGTTGGTAATTCTGTAGATCTGCCTACTCCACTCTGGGAAGAAAGGCGTGAAGGTATGTATGTACTATTTTTAAAACTAGGCAACCATATAAGGGAAATGAATAATACAAAAAATATGTTGAAACTGAAGCAGCATTGAAAGGATAAAGTGAAAAATGTATTATTTAGTTGAAAATAAAATAAAGGCTTTAGAATATGGTGGGGCCAGATAATAGGAACTTGGTCACCCGGCAAAGGGTCGGGAACTGATTGCCTTCTTAGGGTTTGAACACATTTGGGAAAACGAAAATATGTGTTTAGGTTATGTTGTGAATAAGATTTGTTTTCACATTTTTGTGTTTTTGCTTGTTGATAATATCTTTGGTTCTTTATTTTTGATCTATGGAAAGTTTACCCTTTAGTTTCGTTTAAGCCAGCATAAATATCAAAACTTGCTTGAAATATATTTTACTTTTGAAAACAGCACTAGTAACACCGTAATTGACTTTCTAGTATAATACAATATACACATTTAATAAAATAAAGTGATAGATTTGGTTATTTCCATATACAAATAAATAATTATGAAACAATAACAAAATATTAAAGTTTATTAAACTATGAAAATCTTGCAATTTTAAAGTGAAGTGGTCACCCAAGTACTTACTATGTTATTTTTTATCAAAAACTTGCTAATTAAGGCCTTAATTTGTAAAAGACACGAATATCAGTCACGATTAATTAAATTTATTTAAAAAAAAACATTATTATGTATTTCTGAATAACGGGACTTAAATATGGACTGGTGATCCGCTAGTGCCCTTCACCTTATCACCGTAAAGCTTACAGTGACTGTTCCCATCATCATCACTATCCCCTTCATCATCACCAACATCATCATCATCCGAAACACGTCCACTGCTCTAACCCCTTCATTTCGTCTAAGACCTCTCCTCGTCTTTGTTTTACATTTTTTCACTTTACGAAAAATATTTTTGAATGTGATCCAAACCTAACACTGGGAAATTGCTACACTTCACCGAACTTTATTCTCCTCCTAAAGATACAAACCCATAGACGCAGTTATGAAAAAAAACCGTTTAATTTTCTTTTTATTAAATAAAAAGGTTCTCTAAATTTAAGGATTGGGAAAAAAAATTGAAAGCTTCCCACCTACTCAGAGTAATTTAATATTTATACTACACAACAATAAAACATAAACTATACTGTATGAGCGCCACTAGTGATGTCCTCCAGTTTTCATTGACCATAGTAGTGTAGTACCTTTTTGTTTGCAACGCGGCGCCCCCGTATCAGCGACGTGCTATTTTCGGTATACTCCGGTACAATTTTCGAAAAATACCTGCAAAAAACACAATAAACATCAATAAAATTCAGTTTTTTAAAAATTGACCTAACCCTTTGTTCTAGCCGTATCTTATTTTTCAGTTTTTCTGTATACAGCTTGCTGCCCCGCGTCTAACGAGACCACTCGAGGCTCGCTAACGCCAATATAAAAAAAAAACTACGTAGGTTTAGTAAAAAAACAACTTTTTAAACAAAGGTTTAACTTACTTTTGTCCAAGTATCCGTAACAGTTACTTAAGTTGTTGCTAAAGCCTACTCTTCCAAATGTTTTTTAAAGGCTTCAGGCCGAACGATAACGATAGTTAAACAAAGGTTTAATTTATTTTTGTATAAAAATCCGTAACAGGTACTTAAGTAGTTACGTTACTTAACATGTACTTATTATTATTCGTATTTTCTACTGAATAGACCAGTTTTAATACACTCACTCTCCATATTATGGTTTTCGAATAAAAGTGTAATAGAACAATATATAAAAAGTGACTGTGTGAAAGTGAGATGGATGAAAGAAGATTGACGAAAGAGATATACAGATCGAAAGTGAGTGGAAGGGTCGAAAGAGGCCGCCCTAGGCTTACTTTTTCGAATCAAATCGGAGAAATACTGGAAAAGGGCCGAATCTTAAGCACCCGAAACCGGCGTACGTGCATGACTCGATGTATGAATGTGGAAGAAGCTAAAGAAATTGGTCAAGATCGTAGCAAGTGGAAAGAAGTGTTCTCTGCCTACCCTTCTGGGAAACAGGCGTGATTTAATGTATGTATGTAGAAAAAATATAATTATGGTCAATTACATAAACCGAAAACTGGTCTAATGCGAGTCGAACTCTAGCATCGAGGATCCCTCACCTACTTTTTTGTTTTATGAAATAGGTATTAAAAATTCAATAAATGCCTACTCAGACTTGCTGTCTTTATCTTTAAGAACCCCTGCCATATGAGGAAAAACTTACTTCGCGTTTTGTATTTAATTTTAAGACATTTTTTTTCAAAGTTTATTTACATTTAATTACAGTATGATATGTGCCATTTTGTTCGATGCCTTTTTGCCATCTTGTTGCTGAGAAATTTTAGAACTTTTGATCGAAAAAACGCGAGTAGTTTTGGCAGTCCTCTCTTGATGTTAACCTGACACCGCCTAAAGAATTCTGAAGTGACCGAACTAGGTGAAAAACTGAGGTGCCAGGTTTATATGGTGGATGCATTAACACCTCCTAGCTGAACTCTCTTAACTTTTGCTGAGTGGGTAAAAATTTGTGTGGTCTAGCTATGTCGTTATAAAACACCACATCCTTTCTATTGATCAATTTCGCTTTCTATCAACTTCTTGCTTTAATCTCATCAGTTGTTGGCAGTTGAGATTCCAATCGATGGTTCTGCCCGGTGGTAAAAGCTAATAATGGGCAATGCCCTTGCAATCCCACTATACACACAGCATCACCTTATTGTGAATTAACCAGAGTTTTGGCATAGTCCGTGAAGCCTGACCGACCTTTGACCGCGACTTTTTGCTCGTTCATGTCGTAGGTACGTGATCCACTTTACATCCCCAGTTATCAATCTTTTTAAAAACGGTTCGGTTTATAACGTCTCAATAAATAATCGCAAATGAGTACACGATTCATTAGGTTTCTTACAGTGGGATCGTGTGGCAACCAAATATCGAGTTTTTTTGTGTACCCTGCTTTTTTCGAATGGGTCAAAACTGTTTTGTGGTAATTTTCCAATTCTTCAGCTATGTCGTTACTACTGATATACCAATTTTGGTCCATTTTTTCAAAAAAAGCGTCCATTTTATCCGTAACAGGGCGACCAGAGCGAGGTACATCTTTGCCAACAAAATTCTCAGATTGACAACGCTTAAAACAAATTTGTGCTACTCTTACTGACACTGCATTGGGTCCATAAACGCTACAAAGTTCGCGGCTTGCGTTAAATTTTTTCCTTTTTAGTAATAAAAATTTAAAATGTATCGAATTTCTTCATAAGGTTTACTCACTAATTTTGATTGAAAGAAAAACGAACGAAAAATAGCGGGAAACAACATTTAAACAAACCAGTTTTTTTTTTTTAAATGTGACCTTTTTAATGTCATTAAAACCAGCCAGTTACAAATATTACAGACAAACAGATTTTATTACAAGTTTATACATAGGTACCATATGCAAAAAGACTTTTCTCCGACCTATATTATGCGTCTTACTCATATCTACCGCAATCAGAAACCGTAAATTCCATATTATAATGTACTATTTGCTTTTTCCGTTAAACAAAGTTTGCTCTGATTATGTTTTTATATTTTTTTGAAGAAAATATATTAGGTAGTCTCGCACATAAATGCTAGACTAATTGTTTTACTTTTTCTGTAATATACAGATCATTCCTATTCCCATTTATCTATGACATTTTTCTTGATATTTATGTTCTTAGTTTCTAAAATAACGGACCATGCTTTTCATTGCGTTGAATATTTATAATTTTAAAATTTTAAAAATTATCAATTTTAAAAATAATTCCTTGCTTTCCGATGAAATTTTATGATAGGTTGATAAAAAAAACGGAGACTAGGGCTTTTTCGTTTAGCAAATAATTACAAGTTTCCAATTTCTGATGATGAGGCTTTGCTTGGACTAGAAAATGCTACAGAATAGGGTTCCGAACCCTAAAAATTGGACAAGACATTATTCGGCGAAATCATAAAGGCAAACAGAATTTCAATAACGTTATCTTAAATTTAATGGCATACATGTACAAACACGGTTATTTTAAACCGTATTATACCTTCTTCTTACTTCCTCGGTAAAGAGATTAAGTTTCAAATTACACTAGATTTTTGGAGCGTAAAATGCATATTTGATGCGTTAAACAATATTATACACGTTGCACCAAATTTACAGCCTTATTGTTCGTGTAAAATGCAACATTTCAGAGAATATTTAACGACAGACAGAAAATTCGAAAATGTTTTGTACAGAATTCAGTTTTGCAATTTTATTACTTGTATCAAATTGGATGTTGGAACTTTTATTATTATTTTATCTTTGTTGATTTGAAAGTTTGGTGTCAAAGAAAAATAATTTTACTGCAATATTTTTTGACGTACACAACAGGCACAACATACCATTCGTTTTGTAATAACTTTTATCATGACAAGCAATATACATTACATGAAGCTTAAATGATGTTTTTTAGTCTATAAAGTTAATAATTATAGTTCTTATTACAAGATACCAATTAGTTGAAATTAATTAGGTTCTTGTTGTGGCAAAAAAGTCAACAGCAATATCAAGGCGTACTATAATAATATCCCTTTAAAGCGTAATAATTAACGCTGTTTAATTACTTTCTGTCTCATTTAAGAAGCCATTTGGGTCCAACAATTAACATTATAACGGCATGGAGTAAACGACAAGAGGATTACCCTAAGAAGGCACCAGTAAGAGTTTCAGGAATGCCATCGAAATTTTAATTAAGAGATTATTACTATGGCTTTGTAAGAAACGTAATTAACGACTTCACGGGCCAGGAAAATGTATTCAAATGAGTTTTTATACAACATTTTTGTGTTTTTTAGGGACAGAAAATGGGTAATTTACCCTAATACCAGAGATAATTAGAGCTTAATGTTGTTTTTCATTATAATATGTTTGAAATTTCGTCAACATTGAGGTATTTAAGTCAATTGCTTTACATAAATCTTTTGATTTCAAGAATATTTTTTAAATTCAACTTGATAATTAAAATATTTGTAACAATTGGTTGAAATCGGTTAAGTGTATGACGGACCATGACCAGTGTAAGTTTCCGACGCCGTTACTACAAACACTAAAAGCTATCTCGAAAAATAGCAAGTATGAACCTTATCTATATAAAGTTGCTTGGTGCTGTTCTCTAAACTTAAGTCGCCTTAAACCGATAACGTCTACTTAGTCGTGATAGTATATCTTTTTCGTTATAACTGTGCTTTGATTTAAGATATAGATAAGACACAACTTCAGAAAAATTATAATTTTTGAGTTCATATTATTATTTACTTAACGGTCCCCTCTATATCAAAAAGTGGTTTCTACCATACGTACACAAAATGGTTTTTAAGAGTTATCAAATTATACTTCATTTGATCTCATAAAGTAACAAAATATATACCTTTGCTTTACCTTGACACAAAATAAATTTTAGGTCCCGGTTTATATTATTGTCGTTATAATTTTGTCGTCGTAATTTAAATGTATGATTATGCCAAATTACAGCTTTGTACTACCGAGAGTCTCTGAGCTAGACTATACCACGGACAGATAGACAGACGGACAGATGGAGATGGTAAAAATGTAAGGGTTCCTAGTTTGACTTCAGAATCCTAAAAAGTATCTTTTATGAATTATAATATAATCAGTAACTATATTTATGTAAATAAATATAAATGAGGCTTCAACAGAGAAATTCTGGTAATTTAGTTTTATACAGCAGCTCCAAAGATAACCCACAGAATGTAAAAGGAGTTTTGTATGATTTTAGTCATATTAAATTTAAGTACCTACAGTATTCCCAGCTATTTAATATCTTTCGGCTAGCTATCGCTATCGTGTCATAGAAAAACGAACATTGCCGTTTGCTATTAAGAAAATGATAGCACTGCACCATTCAAATTATAAACCATACCATGCTTGTGGAATTTATGACATAAACTCACAAAATACATTAATGCAGTAGAATTGAAATGTGCGGACTGCGCAAATTGTATGTAACTATAATACACACACACATTTATTATTATTATTTGTATGTCTTTACCAATCACGGGACTATGGGAGTCCCGGACCTTTGGATGGCGTACATGGAGCCGAAGCCAACACGCAGAGGCCCTTTAGACAAGTTTAATTTAGTAAAGTGATGGGACAAAAACCGGCGATTGTCCCTGAGTTCAAACTATAGAAGTATGCTCCCACGAACAGACAACGGTTAGTGTAGGACTATTTAAGAAGGATGGAAGTATTAAAATAGGCTCTATGAATGAACAGATATGGATTGGTGAACTAGGCTATTGATGAAACTACGGCGCCTGCCTGGCCAATGCTAATTACTTTGGTTGAAATGGCAGGCGGTGACTCGCCAACTCAATGGAATGGGCCTCCCGAAATAGCCGCATATAAGTATATAGCAGCAGGGAGGTAACAGTTCCAGGAGGGGCTAAGGGTGGAGAGGTGCTTCTGGACTTTAAACGACCATAAGGTGCCCACTCACCACTTATGCAACACATCCATCCTTCGAGCATATAGCTCTTGTGACTCCACTCTGACCGACCAATAAAGGCAAGCCGTGGGTGAGGGTCTGTTCCTCGTCATTATTCACTCCAACCGGCCAGTGAAGGCAAGCGTGAGGTGAGGAACAGGACCTACCCTCGGGAGCATTCAGGTCCGTGGTGTCGCCACTCACCAACAGCTCGCCACTAGCTGCCCTATTATTATTATTTGTATGTCTTTACCATTCACGAGACTATGGGAGTCCCGGACCTTTGGAAGGCGTACATGGAGCCGAAGCCAACACGCAGAGGCCCTTTAGACAAGTTTAATTTAGTAAAGTGATGGGACACCAACCGGCGATTGTCCCTGAGTTCAAACTATGGAAGTATGCTCCCACGGACAACCAACGGTTAGTGTAGGACTATTTAAGAAGGATGGAAGTATTAAAATGGGCTCTACGAATGAACAGATATGGATTGGTGAACTAGGCTATTGATGAAACTACGGCGCCTGCCTGGCCAATGCTAATTACTTTGGTTGAAATGGCAGGCGGTGACTCGCCAACTCAATGGAATGGGCCTCCCGAAATAGCCGCATATATATAGCAGCAGGGAGGTAACAGTTCCAGAGGGGCTAAGGGTGGAGAGGTGCTTCTGGACTTTAAACGACCATAAGGTGCCCACTCACCACTTATGCAACACATCCACCCTTCGAGCATATAGCTCTTGCGACTCCACTCTGACCGGCCAATAAAGGCAAGCCAGAGGTGAGGGTCTGTTCCTCGTCATTATTCACTCCAGCCGGCCGGTGAAGGCAAGCGTGAGGTGAGGAACAGGACCTACCCTCGGGAGCATTCAGGTCCGTGGTGTCGCTCAAAACTCAAAGCTCTGTACTCAAAAGACGTCGTTTATAAGTTGGTGTTTTTATTGTTTATTTTGAGTAATTTTTGTTATCATAGAGGCAATCCATCACGGGCAATTAGTCATCAGGGTTCAGTATATCTTGAAATTGAAAATCCAATAGGCTTCCGAGTCCAATTACCATTTTGATTGCCTGTGTGCTGATTTTCTTTCTGCGTAACATAAAAAAACTGGCCAAGTTCGAGTCCAACTCGTGCATGAGGGGTTCCATACCATTATCCCCTTATAAGTCCCCTTAAATATTTAATTTTATTTAAATTTAATTATTTAATTTTGAAGTAAATATACAACTTAATATTGAGTATATATTTCAAGGTTTCATGTGTTGCCGTTACTAACATCGAGCAAAAACGCCGGCCCGTGCGCCCGCGTTTGATGTATAGGGCCGCTTACTTAAATATTTTTAGTTTTTAGTATTTGTTGTTATAGCGGCAACAGAAATACATCATCTGTGAAATTTTCAACAGTCTAACTATCACGATTCATGAGATACAGCCTGGTGACAGACAGACGGACAGTGGTGTCTTGGTAATAGAGTCCCGTTTTTACCCTTTGGGTACGGAACCCTAAAAAGGTTTATTCCAACTTTATTATTATAAATACAAATTTCGATTTCAAATCTTGTAATTAATAGTTTGTGACAAAAGATGAGTGTGATATAAAGGTGGACTGACGGATACGGCGAAATTGGAAGATTTCCTTGTTTGATTTTGGCCAAAATTTGTTTAATAATATTTGAGTTTACCTTCTGTGCTTGTTCATTTTGTCGCGCGCGCAGTAAAGTAACGCGCGATAAACGGGATCGCAAAATAGTCGTAAAATATCTGTATCTTTAGTACCTAGGCAATTTAATTTAGAATACCTAGAGTTTAGTAGAAGCACTTATTGTTTTTTAAATATTCTTTACGATTTTATTATTATTTTATACAAGTACCTATCTACATTGTTATATTACATGTATAAATTTGTTAATCTATAGTTACGAACCAACCATTCCAAGCCGTGACGTGACGCTATGGTGAGTCAGTTTAGTAGGTATCTATATATTCAGCGTAAGATTAATTGTTTTGTTTTGACATAGCTGAACTTATTCGCGAATGGGTTGTTTACGATGTCATTGTATTTCCTCCAATTTTATTTATAGTTACCGTAAGATTGGCCCTGTTGAAAACACTTCAAATATGTAGAAGCTTTATTTTATGGCATAGTGTAACGCGTGTATATTACCCGCTATATATAAAAATAATAAACTTTTATATAATGAAATCTTAGAATTATCTTTAACAATAAAATGTTACAAACAAAGAATTTTCGGGATTTTTGACTCCGCAGCTGCAGCTCATCTAGACAACTTGTTAAAAACAGACATAGTGTTAAATAACACTTTATGGTGGGACTTTCACAGTTCTTGATAAATAATGGTGTGCCTACACGCAACATGTGCAAGAAGCATTGTCAAGTACATAATAGCGAAACGTTCTATGTAGCCTGGAGTGCTACAATAGGAAAGGCAAACGAGCCCACAAGTCACCTGATGGTAAGTGGGATTTGAAACCCAATACACTTTGGCATTCTCAAGACTAGAATCTTAATATTACAACCCTAAGACTGAAAACGGGTTGGCAACCCGCAGGACCAAGTGACAATGCAAACACTGCTGCTTGGCGGTAAATTAAAGGATAAGATGGTGGTAGCGATCCGGATGGAACCTGTACAAGATCCTACTATCGCTTAACACCCCTCAAGCGTCTGGTCATTTCAGTTAAAAAACTGGTTTTCATGTAGCAACCGCAGCGCTGGGTTAGACTTGGTACCTAAAGGTGGGTCCACATTTGTGTCATTTCATCGTGACGTCCTTCAGTGAGCATGTCAGTAACGCGTATCATTACCGTTTATGAGAACAGTTTATGTCATGTTACAAAGAAGATAGTCTTGCGATGTGACCCATCCTGAATTTACACTGTCCACATTTAGCGTAGCAAGTCCTGTACATTTGTCTCGCAGTCCGATTCGATGGAGCTCTATTTACAGTGTTGAGATACCTTTAATAAAGTATTTACATACTCTAAACCATACCTAGACAACCAAAGCTCCTTATGAATGGTTACATAAGTACAAACAGCCACACACTTTACTGCCCATTAAAGACAGAAGTGTGAAAATGTAGAAAGAGATAAATATAGATTTTACATAAGAATCTCATGTGCATCATAGAGACAGTTTCTCTGTGTTTATCTTCATTGGTCAATCAGCTGTGTGGGCGATTGTACACTAAAATGATATTCGTGACTTTGTACAGTCAAAGGTTTTATACGGAACGGCTGTTTAGCTCACAACGTCTAGTCAATAATTAGCCAGCGACCAGACAGTTGGCGCTGGGTTACTAATGAATCGCCCTCTTGGTGTTTGATGACTGAAACAAACAAAATGATTGTTAGGTGATATCTCTGCTGAATGATACCTTGGAAGAGAAATTATTTTAAGCAAAGTGTGCAATGTAATAATGACAAGACTACAATTTAGGTTAATTTAACCAGTTTAACAAAAAGAGAGAATTAAAACATAACTTGCTGTTTGGATAACGCGTAAACCCGGTTAACGTCTTCAATAATAATGTTAGTTATCATGTATATATTTTAAAAGTACTCAGTGACACCCGTGACACTAAAACGAGTTAAACGACGCCTCGCTTATCGAAATTGGCTGTCCGTTTAGCCGTTACAAGGGAACTAAGAACCATAATATACATACAAGTGAAAATTTACCCTGTTCTTTTGGCAGACGGGTAAAAACGTCAAGAGCCAACAAAATCATTGTACGAATTTTTTTATTCAATTAATTCCTATTTGAAATCAGTTCACATTATGGTAATAACTTGTCGAGTAATTATAATCTTCACATAATAATAAAAAATACCTCGAAATCGAACGGTTGTTAGAATACGATCAAAAAGATAAAGTAATATAAAACTCATCACCTTGTAAATATTAACGTGATTATCGGTCGCACTCAGAGTCAAGATTTAGTTATTGACGATCATGTCGTTTCTTGGTATCGATGTTCGATACACAAGTTTATAAAGAAATTGGGCAACTGCGACTCGGACTCGAGCACGAAGGATTCCGTACCATTATCTATAAAAAATGTTGAATAAACCCCCCTTAAATATTTATTTTATTCTGTTTTTAGTATTTGCTGTTATAGTGGTAACAGAAATACATTATCTGTGAAAATTTCAACGGTCTTGCTATCACGGTTCGGGAGATACAGCCTGGTGACAGACAGACGGACAGACGGACAGACGGACAGACGGACAGATGGACAGCGGAGTCTTAGTAATAGGGTCCCGTTTATACCCTTTGGGTACGGATCCCTAAAAAACGAGTTTATTGTCTCCATTAATTGAAAAAGTAATAAAAGATATTTAGATAATAACCCCTTAAATTATACACTGGGTTTTTGAGGGTTTAGAGATGCTGTCCTTATAATCACTAAAGTGCGCATAACCAAAGATAACATTCAAAACGCAGTCAAAAATCAAAGAGATTAAAAAACCAAAGCTTTAATTACTTCCGCCTTTCATTAGCATAGCAATTTACCAGATTTGCACTAAAGGCGGGAAATATATCACGGTTTCAATCAATAGATAAACGCGAACTATTTGAGCCGGGTAACCGCAATTACTGAGCCAAATGAAGCGGCCATTTTAAATGAAGATTAACGGTCGATCACTAATGTTTCGCTACGAACTGAACGGCAAGATTGTGCTGCAGTAAGCTATACCACAGTGCCATAATGAGTGGCTCGAGCCGCAAACTTTGCTATTTGCATTCGCTTCTAACAGTGCTAAATGATTCACTGTTTTTCATATTACACTTATTCACAACGGCTTACATCATATGGGTTTTTCTCATGCATGTAAGCGAGATGCCCAACACCAACCACCAGAGCAAGCTGGTTTCCGCCCGTCTTTTTCCACAATTGACCACCAGGTCCTAGAGAAGTCCAACCGTTGACTATAATAAGGCATTTGACAGCGTCACACATCGTGCAATATTATTTGCAGTACGTAGTCAGCAAATAGACCAGACGTATATTAAACTCGTTGTAATTATCTACGATAAAATTACGGACAACATAAAGTTTCAATCTCCAGGCCCCAAGTTCAAAATAGAAAAAGGCGTGAGGCAGGGTAACCCGTTATCACCTAAATTGTTCACAAGCTGCCTTGAGGAAATCTTTTAACTACTGGCGGTCTCCTCAAATTCCAAGGGCATTGATGTCGGCGACAAAAAACGGACATACCTTCGTTTCGCGGAAGACATCGTGCTTTTCACATCATCGGCAACTGAATTTGAGGGTATGCTGCAAGAACTCAGCACTGCAAGCTTTGAGGTTAAACTGACGATGAACAGATCAAAAACTCAGTAGATGACCAATTGGAAAACACGTAGGGTCACGGTGGATGGGCCGGTTATCCAGTATTGAGTATACCTACTTGGGCCAGATAGTCTCCTTCGCAAACCGGCAAGGCAAAGAAACAACGATAGACGGATCGAAAATGCCTGTATCCTACTGGTCCATGAAGGAACTGATGAAGGGCACCCTTCTCATTACTCACAAGAAAACTCGTCGACATGTGCATCCTGCCCATCCTAATATATGGTGCCCCAACGTGGTCATTGACTGAGGCTCAAAAGTCTACTGGGTGTGGGTGTGTGGGTGGGGTGGGTGTG
Organism: Acleris emargana; assembly: GCA_927399475.2. Classification (NCBI taxonomy): domain Eukaryota; kingdom Metazoa; phylum Arthropoda; class Insecta; order Lepidoptera; family Tortricidae; genus Acleris; species Acleris emargana. The sequence continues at coordinate 11,216,282 of OV656841.1, read as the reverse complement.
ACATGGAGAGATGACCTAGAGTCGTTTGCGAGGGATTGTATAATGTTATAAATAATATTATTTTATATTAAGTTTTAATTATTTAATATTAATGACAATCAAGCATAAACTTGTTTGACTAGCTTAAGCACTGGTTCAAACCATCCATTTCTATTGGTAGCCCATTTTATCTAATTTCACTTCAACAAATGATGAAATGATACATCGAATGGTTTTTCTCCGAATCTTGGTCTAAACTTGTGACAGTCAAAAACATTTAACTCATGCGGTGAGAAATGCCTATTGATAAAAAATCTTTCTAAACCACTTAACAATGTCTGTGTTTTTACCATTTAACATACCCCTGACAATATGACAAAAAACATTAGAGCCAACTATTTTACTCTATAGGCGTGTATTTTTTTCCTACATAAAAACTACACTGAATTACAATAATTGAACTTCACCAAACGGTTGATAAATTTAGATATACGTAAGCCTTTTATTTTTAAATTAATTAAAAAAACCCATTCAGATCTCACAAGAGCTTTTTTAAGCCTGATAACTTTCGTGGGTCATAACTATTTCCATAAAACCTAGTTCAAAACCACCACCGAAATACAAACTGCAAAATAAAAGCCAATTTAGTTAACATTTTCGAGCCCAAGGTAATGACAGACAATCAGACAAAAAGGTTTTCGGTTTAAAAATACGCCATATTTTGATAGTAACCTGCGAATCTCTGTGACGTTTGGTGTGTACGAGTACGAGTATGTACAGTAGACTACTAATAGATGTAATTATATACTTTTTGATCACATTGCGTTGGCATAAGGTCTAAAAGTGGATACATATATCCACTCTTAGTAGTCGAATGTACGCAGCTTAATACCTACCAACTTAAATGAGGTTATATTTAGTTGCCTTGTAAGTAAATTTGTTTAGGGTAAGGCTGTTTACTTAAGGCTTGGAAAGGGCGGTTAAGAGCACTTGTGAAGGCAATATGAAACTCCTAACTAGGTTCGATTTTTAGGTCTAGATGTTACGGTAGGTACAACCCTGTATCCTTATACAAACATCCCGTTAAATTTTGTTCGAAAAACTAGTGTTTATTTATATTAAACACAGCCTAATTAACTAGCATACAAAAAACTTATTGTTTGTCTATCTGTTGTGAAAGTTACTTCAGACTCACAAGTACACATAGACAGATAAACAATGGCGTCAAACTTATTTTGTTTGGTTAAAGGTTCAAAAAAGATTACACCACAGAACAGAGTGACACTCCTTCATAAAATCAACGTTGTTAAAGCAATTACTTGAAACTTTCAAAATTCTGATACATAAATTTCTTTGAAGTTATTTCGGGCGTATTTTATAAAATCATCGGTATTTACTAACTTAACGCATGACTATCTCGTGTTAGTAATATTTTAAAGAAGTTTTCGTTTGAAGTTCAAAAGAATCATCGAAATGAAGGTTGATGAACTCAGCATTATACTGTATCTAAGTCATTCTTACTTAATGCTAACGGCTCGTTACATACTTTTATTACCAACAATTTGTATTGATCAGTCTGCTGTCCATGGCATTAAAATACTGACTCTTAAAAATACCTTTAGTTTTGTCGAAAACAAATAGTTTATTGTAACGTGCCGATCATTCATGGAAATCCTTCCCTGATTGCATTTTTGGCGAAAACAAACTCATATATTAGCAGATTTTCGTTTTTGTCCTATGTGAAATGTTGTAGAAAGCCAGTGATTCATTTTGACATTATTTCTTTCTGGCTATGGCATCCTACTGTAGGTAGTGACGTTACATTAAATTAAGTAATCAACAGTATACATTAGAGGATTTTATGGTAACTGCGATTTTACCTTCGTGATTTTTCTACTTTGTATTAAAAAAAAGTTTATTTAGTGTTTTACTGGTAGATAATTATGTTTAGTAAACAGCCTTGCCCTAAACCGATTTATCATAACAGAAAATGCAGTAAAAACATATATTTACGAAACTGGTTACGAAACATATATTACCGGGGGCATATAATAAGGGCAAAAAAATATAAGTAGATAGTAAATATCTCTTCAAAGTATGGATCACGTACTAGACAAAGATTTTTATGTTTGTTTATTTTGATTTAAAAAAATAACTACTTGTTAAGAATAATTAAAACTGTAAGGTGATCTTTTTAATAAGAATTATTTCTAAAACGTAAGTGATCTTGATTGAGACTCTTCAATTCAACTTAAAAGCACTCCACGGATTCCTTTTTCTTTCGTAGAAAAACAGTTTAGTAATTTTGCTATTTAACTTTTTTTAAATGAGAAAGTGATTTTTATATTTTTTCATCCCAGAAAACATAAGAACGTTTAAGTGCCTAATGGGATCATGGATGTACAAAATAATTCATACAAATAATATGTTTGATTATTGTTTACCACTGTAAAAGGGCGCTATATATTTTCTGTCAAACACAGATTTATAATTTCTACATGTAACTATAACTAACGAGGTCTTCCTATTAAATGTTCGCGTACAAAACAAGGTTCAAATCATTTGATTTATGTACTTGTGCTACGCCTTCCACGCACCAGTGACTCCAAACCTCACGTTTAATTAGATTATCAAAACAACAATCAGTATGTTAAATGGATTTCAAACAAAGTAGGAATAATCAAGACGCGCCGAGTTTTGGGATCGTGAATATTCGATGAGCCTGTATTACGATTTCTGTGATGACCTAGTTTCAGTTTGGAATGTTATTATTTCTGATGGATGGGTTACGCCGATAATGATCATAAAGTTATATATGCTTTAGTATTTGGATGTACAACTATTTGGAATTATAATGATTTTACTGCTTATCCGCACTGTATATATAAGTAGTTTACACAGACAGGCATATACTGACTGTTGACTAAGTACTTCTACAGTAAACTTCATGCCTGTAAATAGTACAGTTGGAAATATTCAAAATATTTGATTATAACATATAGGTACTACGCTAAATGATTTTAGAATTTGTAATGATTCGGCTACCAATATCGACATAAATACATGTGTTATGAATTCGAATAGAATAGACCCAAACGGGAATAATTTTAATGTAAACTAAAAAGTAGTTTGTTAGTGGAATGCCATCTCACAATTATTAGATCTTATATAATTATTGAATCTCCTTCATAACAAATTGATCCTGTATTCCATCTGTAACAAAACAAAACAAATTCCAGAAAAATAATGGTTATTACAGTCCGTATATTAAGAAATAAATTGCAATAGCAACATTAGCGTTCCGTTCCACTTGCCGATTACAATTTGCTTCCTCAAAGGCAGCCGGCGGAATAATTTGTTGTTTATACCGGAACACTAACGTATATTGAGCGTGAAACGAAACGCGTCCACACGGAGGCCCTCCAAAATAAGACTATTATTAATGTGGTTATTATATTGTGGTTATTATCCACACTGTCGATTTAGGTTAGCCTGTAAGGATAGTTGTGTGTACGTAAATAAATAAATAAATAAATAAATAAATAAATAAATATTGGCACTGCTATTTTACTTTTAAGGAAAACTTTGTTTTGGTGGGTAATGAACAAAAAATATCATTTTGGTTTTATTTTCAAGTATATTTTACCTATAGTGCCAGTACCTAGTAATGATTTGTTTCTGTCGGCTTTCAACCAGTGAACGTTCTTCGGCTGAAATAATAAATATTTACCAACTGACAAAAACTCACTGCTGCTGGAATTAGGCTTCTACATCTTCAGGACATCTTCAGTTCACCTTGTTCGAGGCCTATTGAGACTTTGTTGTCTGTACATAGTAACCACTCTAAAACCTTTCCGCCGCAAAGGCTCTCAGTTCTACAAACATGTGTCTTACCCTCTATCATTATAAGTTTGCAATTCGTGAAGCTACGCCGGTAACTTTGGATCTTTTTCATTTATTCTGCGGATCTCTTCATTCCTGTGACTCTAGACACGATGCATTGCGAGATAGTCATCGAAAATGTATAGAATTGACGTAAGCTGCCGGACGGTCACATCAAGCCCTTGTATCAATTCTATACATTTTGACAGTTATTCAAAATCGTCGTCCAGCCTCACTGATTCGAACTGGCTGAGAAACTCCTAGTATATAATGTTTCCATTGCCCTTTGGGTGACCTTGAGCTTTTATGAGCCCTATTATAAAGGACCTCGTCTCTGTTCCGCATGTCTTCAATAACTGGAACTAGTAACTGGAACGAAGAGATGCTGCGTAGCTTATTGAACGCTGCCTAACCGAGTAAGATTCGACGGTGGACCTGTTTCTAGAAATTGGAGTTTACTTAACTGGATTGTTTGACAATAATTGGGTCTATAAGTAGATTTTCATCGTTATCGACAATGTATAGGATTGAATTAAGCTGTCGGACGTTTATGTCAAGCACCTGTGTTAATTCTATACATTTTGATAGTTTTCGACAGTCGTTAACATAAGCATTAGCGTCGTATCTAGGGCAGACCGGTGAGGCTAGACCAGATGATTAAAGCTAACGAAAACAGCTTACGGGAATCATATACATTCTCGATAACGATAAGTAAGCCCAATGAATCTGGTCTAGAACGACGGGTAAAATTAAAAAACTAGACTTTAATAAATAAATAAATATCAGGAATCAATCTCACACAAATTGACCTAGTCCCAAACTAAGCTCTAGGCTTGCACTATGGGTACTAGACAACGATATAAATACTTACCTATATAGTTAGAGGAATATATACTTAAATACATAGAAAAGACCCATGGCTCGGGAACAAATATTTGCGCTCATCACACAAATATCTGCCTTTACCGGGTTTTGAACCCAAGACCGCTAGCTTCGTAGGCAGGGTCACTACCAACTAGGCCAGCAGCGCGTCGTCAAAAAACTCTATTGCAAGAAGGATCATAACGAAAGGTAAGATATTTTTAAGCGCCTTTTGTGCTTTGATATAATTGACGGCGACTTAATTCTATCCAGTTTAAATTTAAAATTTATTGAAGTCATCATACCTATTTATAACAAAGGTATTTGTCATATTTCTATAACACAAACTTTATATCAAGGCAATAATGTAAAAGCAAGTCTTTTTACGAACTCACAAAACGATGCCCCACAGAATTGAGTAGATAGTATTTTTATACAATCACAAAACCGAGTAGGACATTATAACACGATCGGACATGTTTGATAACACGGGTATAAATTTACGAGAAACGCACCCTTATCGCGTGTTATATTTGTCATTTCTTCTACCAATAAAACATGAGATATGACTTGCCCACAAATTGTCGTGAGATTTTCACTAAAAGAGAATTGGCAAGCGTGTATGAATTCGATCAAGATAGAATAGAAAAACGGCCCTTTCGACCACTTTAGTTGGAAGATAAAAATGTTACATTATGGAATACTCAACGTCCGAATATTTTTTTCGATGGAATCAGTAGGTAGACTGTGGGTTTATTAGCAAGTTTTTTTGTATAAGTATAGCGATATAGAACTTTAAGAAAAACTATTTTTGAATTCACAGTGCATTGAAGTTTACTAGTTGACTATCAAAACTAATTAAAACTCGTACAAGCGTTGCTGCTACTGGGAATCCAGCGTACTTTGACGCTGTGAAAATTAATAAAACTTTCGGGGCTAGATAATAGAAAGAATAGACGTAACTGCATTACGCAACCATCCGGCAGGTTAATGTCAATCCTATACCTTTTTAATGACGATTACACAACCACAGAGGGCTACAGTTCTGTAATCAGTAGCTTAATTAAATTGTTAGATCATAAGCGAGAGAGCACATAACAAAATGTATGATATAAGCGTTTATAGTTCCGTTCTTTTGAATGATACAGTTTTCTGATTTATCTGAAGTAAAACGGTGAACGGTGAACGGTTTCAACTCGTTTTATTTTAAAAGCAATAAAGGCTATAGCCGTGTTTCTATACAAAATTTGCCTTTCTGTCAAATGTTCTAGTAACTTTATTTTTAGATACTCCTTGTAGGCAAAGGTCTGTTCCCCAAAGAAGAGCCATGTACACTTGTCAGTTTTCGTAATATGGCGGTTTGTTTTTTTTTCACTTTTTAATTTTTTTCTTGAATTCGGTCTTTGCGATTAATTTGATTTTTTGGTAAACTATACTACATAATAAAACCCATCACTACAAAAAATATTGCTTGAAACTTTAGTACAAATATATGTCCAAATAATGGAAACTATAAATTGTTTTTTTTTTTTTTTGGTGTTCTGGTGTAGCGGCACCTACAGTTTTTATTTCATAAATTGCCCATCTATAGACCTACTACATATATTAAATTCAAATTATTAGCTTTGGTACTTCATGCCAAAAACTAACTACAAATAAAATTATTCCTTCCTTGTTTCAATGTTTTTACAGGATTGCTTTAATTACTTGTATGAATGAAATCGTATACATCCTATTTTTGTATTTTGTCATTTTTGGAAGTTTGTTTCGTTTTTGACATTTATTTAAACATTATCTAAAAAATAAAAAAGTGTTCTAGTATGGAACAAGAGAATCTGACTTACTGTCAGTCGTCTATATATATTGTCACCACCACGACTTTGTTGTTAAATTATTTGTGCCAAATGAATAATAAGTGATGAAATAAATGTGTTATTTTGCTATTTGGGGACATTTAATTTCATTCATACAAGTAATTAAAGCAATCCTGTAAAAACATTGAAACATGTAAGGAATAATTTTATTTGTAGTTAGTTTGGCGTGAAGTACCAAAGCTAATAATTTGAATTTAATATATGTATAGTTTACCAAAAAATCAAATTAATCGCAAAGACCGAATTCAAGAAAAAAATTAAAAAGTGAAAAAAAACAAACCGCCATATTACGAAAACTGACAAGTGTACATGGCTCTTCTTTGGGGAACAGACCTTTGCCTACAAGGAGTATCTAAAAATAAAATTACTAGAACATTTGACAGAAAGGCAAATTTTGTATAGAAACACGGCTATAGCCTTTAGTCCGAAACATTCTTGTATATTTTTTTTATTGTTATACCATTCTGTCAATATTTCAACTGCCTACGGTTCATGACGTACAGCCCGCTGATATACAGAGGGATGGATGTACAGCGAGGTATTAGTAATAGGGTCCCGTGGACTGGTCTCCCTACATAGGTTTCGAGATCCTAAGAATGATGAAAATTTTAAAAATAAACAAATGAAAATATCATATTGATATAGTTAGTTCTTTCACCCGATTGCCAGCTATGATCACCTAAACAGCTGTAAAACCAGCTGCACTGCCGCCGGCACAGTCACGTTGGTACGCTTGTGGTCTGTTTGTGCAATTACTAGACGCTAAAGGACGATGATAGTGCACTGCGTAAGCCCTGTGGCATTTTTGTGTACTACGTTGATTTATGTTAAAATAGCTTTGAATAGTATTAGATTCGTACAAAAAATGTCTTGAAACAAAGATACTCGTACCTACATTTATTGTACAACTTCTGCATTTTGTTTGGTAAAGTAAAGTACCAAATAAGAACAGTAGGTACATGATCAAAATTACCTTTGGCATCACACTTAGCTAGGCTTGTGTCGTGGAAGCCAAAAACCATCGAAATAACTACCGACACCTGGCGGTTTGTACTCTATGTTTTTTTTTGTGTGGAACAAGTTTAACAAAACGGAAGCTTTAAAAACCGAACGGCTGTTTGGATAATGTCGTAAAATTTGTTCGCTACTTTCACGTCTCCTGTCGTAATCGGGCAATCCGTTCAGCCTCTACAAGGGAACAAATACCTATATAGGTCAAAAACATTACCTTCCTCCTTCGGCATTTGGGTAAAAACTATTTGCAAAATATTCGACTGTGCAATAAAAGCAAATAGCGAAATAGGGCTGTTGTGCTGGTGTGTGTGGTAAGCGGCAGCGTCGCAAGTGCAGTTAGCCTTTACAAGATCTGTTGCGAGAACTTTACGGTTATTGAAATAAGGATTATAATTAGGATTGAAGTACGCTGCCGGACACTATGCTAGCTTATGCTAGCTTATGGACGGTCGTTTACTTTAGCGTCAAGCATCCCGTCTAGGCCTAAAAAATCATCTACGTCCAAAACTACCTTTGTTTTTTATCACGATCTCAGTTGTTATAGTCCAAATGGTGTATAATGCATGTATGTATGTCTTTAAATTGCGGTAGCTGTTTACCATTGTGGACCGCATACCGAATTAACACAGTACCAGTAACAGGGCAGGTCTGTATAAGTAACCTAGCCCAGGGCCTCTGTTAAGTAGATATAGTTATAAATCATATAAATTGTCGGCCTTTTAAATCGGCCGCCACTATGGTCAAGTAAATAAGAGCAATCATAACGTTAACAATACGATTTTATTTTTACCGCTTAGAATCTGAGCCCTGGTCAAAGACAATACGGTTTCAGCTCTCATCTGCTACTAGGATACAAGTTTCAATGCTGTATTTGCACAGGAAAGGCAACGTCTCAGTCGTCACTAAGCAACCCAGTATGTGTTCGGGCCTAGTAACTTCCCGCTTTACGCCGTCTACACGTTCCTAGTCACTTAGTTCAGTCACCATCGTAGAGACAACTACAGGCTAGTTTGCCACAGACGTTGAGTTTAAAAAAAGAGCGATATTCTACTCGGTAAAACCTAATTGCTTCTACATGTTTTTGTATTATTTACAAGTCGGCCGCCGTTATTATAATGTAAATAGAGCTAATAACGATACCAATTCGATAACTGATAAGCCAGGTTACCCCTACTAGAATAAGAACCTCAGAAACCAGTTTCATTTTAAGAGACAATAACTTTACTTACATTTTGGGAAATCAAGCAAAGAACCGTGCGTTAAACTAAAAATTGCCATTATGTCATCAATATAGATGTCAACTGGGTATTTTTAAATTCTCTCACTCTCATTTACACTAGCATTTACACCCTTTGTGTAGAAGCAAATAAAACAAACAAACTAATTAAAGGTAAATAAACGCCTTGCCACCATACAAACTAATACGTTTCTCTATGGATTACCCGACCGCTAATTTCCTTAGAGGACGCAGCTTACGTGTCCCAGTAGGGCGAGATAAAGAAGGGCGCTCGTTATACACAATCGGGCTTGATATTACTTACTCGTAAAAGTTTATAAGTTACACTATCAGTTCTAGGCTTTGTGTCTCCTGGGTTTAGGGGTTAGGTTTTATTTGTGATATGGGCCTTTTGTTTCGCATTGTCTTGTAAGTTTCAGCTTCTTGTTCATTCGTGTAGATAAAGTCAGTTTATATTGTGTTTAAAACGGTTTATCGGCAAACGTATACAATTTTAGGTTTAAAGGCACGTAGTACTTTTTGTGCCGTATTAGTGTGTTAAAGAGAAGGCTTGAAACAGGTAAGAATGGAAATTACTCCACCGACAAGAGCTTAGCTCTTAAGTAAATGATTGATTGAGTACTCGTACTTTTTGTAGCACGAGCTCTTGAACTCATTATAGAATTTTCCTTTCTCTTCTTTCTCTTTTTTTCATATATAGATATATATATAAACATTAAGGGACTTTAAAGGAAATTAATTGATTACCATTGAACTATGGTGACACAGCGTTTTAAGCCATAGTTCCCTCCCTTATTCAAAATTTGGCGCGTATATGATGACCGTATATTAATATAACGACATATTTTTTTCACGATATTAACATCGGTCCCAACGATTCGACGAATTTGGAATAAAGGTTCCATACAACTGACAATTCAACATGAGGTATTTCTAAAATACCAACAAACTTGGGATCCTAGACTTGGAGAGATTGTTTCAAAACAGAAATCAAATTATGCCGGACATCAATTTATATCCCGAAAAATATTGAGGAATATCTTTCAAAACAAATTCTACTGAAAGATATGTAAAGTTATAGTAACGCGATATTGTATCGATACTATATTTCACCTTTTATTAGTTTTAAGTAAATGGTATCTAAATGAAACTGTTTCTTACAATTAAGATCTATTACGACAGTTACTCCGCATGATTATGCAAATATTTATGAATCCACCATACACAATCACACCTTTATGCCTGCAGAACTCTAGATTTTTCTAGGAGACTAGAAAAATATATCTTTTACTTTGTTGTGTAATTTTCAAAACTGACTAATGCTACCCATTTTTTTGTTTTGGTTGTCTGGTTGGTTACTTTTGTTTTTTTTTTCAAAGCAGCTAATTGTGATCATGTCTAGAAATACTAAAATTCTAATATTTAATACAGCTTAACATACATTGCATTAACTCATTGGAAGACTTAAAGACTCATTCTCTGGCCGATCTCAAATTACTACCAGCCCTGTTTTTCTCAAGTCAAAATGGTTAGCAAAGGGTCAGTGGTCAGAGGTTGAACCACAACAACGCTCTGCGTTAGTGAACTAAATGTTCCCAACTATAGCAATTCGTAGCCTCAGATTTATTGGCCTATCTAATCGCTGGGCCGTTTGTCAGGTTGGTACCGGATGGAAAATATGCGCGGTTGATTGGACTCGGTTTAAACTGTGCGTGAATTTGATTTCAAAAATCTAATTCCGATATCAATGGCTTCGGGTTATAAGGCAAACACGTTTAATAGCTTATTTAAAATCATTGAAAAGATTTTAATTATTTTATTTTGTATTAAAAATAAACTATCAAACTACGAGTAGAGTGCCATGCCACTTAAATCTAAGTTGTTTATAGACAGATCTCGTCTACTCTAACTACGGTGATTAAAGCGCAAAGTTATTAAGTTCATTTTATTAAAATAGAGAGCGGTTAATAGTTTCACATTGACGACTTGCTACTGAACGTGTTGCTGGTTACAAAGAAATGTATTATTTCAGAAGGCCTAACAAAAACAACAATAAATACACGAGTTATGTGTTTAAATTGTTACAGTGTTTCATTGTAAGTTCAAGGACAGTTTCAGATTTAATTGTCTGGAAAAGTAAAAAAGGCAATTCAAGAAGATCCGGGTAAGCGCAGCTTCGAGGGGGCTTCTCAGTTGAGCTTTTAGAAATTTATGGCGCTCACAAATAATCTTTTACTCAGTTTGCCGAGGCAAAACATTCTTTTTAACAATTCTTGGGCGAAACAAGTTCTTATAAACCGTTTCTTTTGCATTCCTTTTTGTGAAGGCTACTTACGTTGTATACGTTTTTTTTCAGTTTTCTTAATTAGACGTACAGAATATTAAAATCGATATTAAGAAGTGGTCGTTTAGGGAATAGATCGATATTGGGTAAATTGTACAATGTATTATTTATATATATGCCTGTTTTAAAGTTGAATTAACTATTATATATGTATATATAATATATATACAGACCTATATAGTATTCGTGAAAGATACAAAGAATGACCATGTCTAGTCATCTTAGTAACTTTTTGAGGTAAGTATAGTGATTTGAGAATTAGAAACCACGTATTTTTGTGTGGAGGCTTTTGTGTAGGTGAAAAAATAAAGGTTATATAAGGATGGAAATGGGTAGATAATTAATTGCACAGTCCACAATAAAAAAAAACCTTTTTTAAAAAGGAGTTACGAAATGTTTTTTCCGTGTAGGTACTCCTCATGTACATTATTGACGTAAGTACTCAATGTGTTTGCTATGTTATACGAGTATACCTACTTTAATCAGATTTTTGAAGAGGTTTAAAATGGTAAATGCATTTTGTCTATAGCCCTATAGTATTAAAAAAAGAGTTAACGGGTAATAACGATGGTAATCATCGTTACGTATTTCGAAAAAATAATATTAAATAGATAAATCGATTTTTGCCGCTATTACTTGAACATAATTGAAGAATATATATCACGCGTAGCATACAACACAATAATTCTAAGTAAAAACCCTCAACTAACATTAATAACATCATCATCATCATTAATTACATACATAATAATAAATACAGGGGTGTTCACGGGTTACGTGATGTGGGTTAGAGTCCCTTTACATCACAAGATTAAAGTCCACGTATAGGCTTTGCCTCTATGTACAGTCAGCGTCAAAATTATTTAATCACTTTGTACACGTATTTACACGTTTGAACATAAATAATAATCCTTACACAATGATGTACTTTCAAACTTCGTATATATGGCTACGATATGCATATTTGGAGACTATCAAACTTCCGAAATATTCTCGTATTGGCTCATTTATACACGTCCTTTTCCAACTGCGCCGCCGTCCCATCATCCGTCATGTTGTATGGGAAATATTTCCGATGTACTCACGCTGGCCGTTTCTGCCTGCCACTTCTTACGCCAAAATATACACAGAGAGGGTTTTATTAACAAAATATTTGAAATGTAAAAATAAATTTGTGACTAGTGTGTACTATAGTGGAATTCGTGATATTAAAGACAGTTATACTAACAATCTGTCTTAAACGGTTGTAATTTTTGGAGCAACCTACCGGATAATAAATATTTAAGTATATTTAAATTAATGCGATGCTGTGTGGTTGCCGGCTTAGAATAGTGCCACTCCACGTCTTCCCGTGGATGTCGTAAGAGGCGACTAAGGGAATAAGGGCTTGTAGTACTGTTAGGCGATGGGCTTGCAACCTGTCACTAATATACACTGTTAAACATCTTAGCCTAATTGTGCAAATTGTGGTTACAGAATTATCAACAAGTTTTTAGAGTTGTTGGTAATTCTGTAGCTCTGCCTACCCCACTCTGGGAATGAAGGCGTGAAGGTATGTATGTATGTATTTAAATTAATATCATTAGTCCTATTTGATGGATAGGGCCGACATTCTAGGTAGTAAAAGAATTACCTGTTATCATATTGTCGACGTTTTGATAGCTCTTATTTACTTGACATTAACAATTTCCCGGAAAAAACTGACACGTCGTCATGGTTCTTGTATAAAATATCATTTCAGTTTTGTAACTTATTGTACTGTCAATAATGTTAAATTATGTAACATTATTTTAGGCTTTCATTTGCCCTCAATATGACAATATTCACCAAGATAATATACTACAGTGTCATGTAATTATTATAGCAGGAAAAAAAATGAGAATTCGAACCCTTTTTTAGTGTGAATCAGCATAAAAACGTAGCAACAGATGAAATAATCACATGGTAGTATATTCACCTTTCACCTTGGTGAATATTGTCATACTAAGCGTAAAATCTTCAAGTTATATTTTGTGTAAATTGAAAATGTTACGGCGATAATATTTCAAAATACCTAACACCCTTACGCCAAAATCTTGGTCTCTATTTTTCTGACGAGGCGCAAATTCTCCTAATAAAGTGCCTACTTTCTGTTCTTAAGTATTCTGTGCCCGCGGTTTTTTCTCGGCTGCCCCAAGCACGCCAGTTGCAAATTACATAATTTATCATGTCGAGTCCATTTCGAGCTTGTTGGAAGTTTTCTTCCACTCGTGCGAGTATCTGAGTTATCGTGAAATATTTTCATATGTGAATTGATTTAAAGACTGCGAGTCTTTATAAGTATTTATATTTGAGTTAACAACATCATTTTAATATGTCGTCGCTGGTAGAGGTATATGATAACACCAGGGTATCATGAAATGACATCTGCCAGAAGTATAGTACCAGGGATATAGGCATATAGGCAACAGACAGTGCATGCATTACATTTGCAGTCTTGTGAATGCGAATGACTATGGGTCACAGTTTCCACTTACTATCAGGTGGCCTGTGTGCTCGTTTGCCTTCCCATGCTATAAAATACATAAATAAATAAATAGACATAAATACACGTAGCATTTAATAACTGTATATTTTCTTTCTCATGCTTGTGTAATACCAACAAAAAAATATGAGCCGGAAGCAACCCTCTGACGTGTTTACAATACATAATCCGGAAACTCTCAGGAGGCTCATGAAATTTTGTGTGTTTGTATAATGCAAAAAAAAGGGACGGCATGTGAGATCGTTAGTTCCCGCCGCAATGTAATCGCTTTTGTTTTTTAAATTATTTTTGATTTTAGTTCTGCGGTGCTACTTAAGTTGCAGGAGCATCAACTTCATTAAAAGAACGGTGCTATAAAATAATAACCTAAGTTTTGTATTAATACTTTTGCAAAACTGACACCAGTCATTCCAGAGCCTCTAAACTCGACCGCCTTTACTGTCAAGTAAATAAGAGCAATCAAAATTTTGACAATACAATAACAAATCAAAGACGATATAGTTTTTACCCAGTAGAATAGAGGCCCAGTATAAATTATAACCTCAAACCCAAGAAATACGTTATAAATGGTACTGGAATGACAGATATCAGGATTGATTTATTCATTGCCTTTTAAGTAAATATAAAAATAAATATTCTCTTGACTCATAAATTTTAATAGTTAAAGTATATATATCTAACCTGCATGTCTAACTCGTTCTTTGCTATCTTTAGAAACGGCGCCTGACAAATATTTACTCACTGTTTTACATATTCTCTAGACTGTAGAAAAGCATTTTTAATCTAGCAATGAAGCTACATTCTGGCATCTCGTTAGAAGTGTATTTTTATTTGAATCAACATTCAACTTAACCTCATATAATATGACCATAATGTATTTTTGTATCATAATAAATGCACATTATAAATGTATAAAAGTTATAAGTGTAAATTTAGGTAATGATTTACAAATTTAATAATAAATTGTGTCAAGGAAATATGACGGGTGAAACATATTTTACAAGATGTCAGTCCTATGTTTGTGCATTCGTGAACTGACGGCTCGATACAGAGTTAGTAAGTTTTAATGAGATTTTTGAGGTAGCCGTGCGGTCTTAGGGAGAGTCATGAAATTCGGATCGTAAATTGACTTACCCGAACTTACTTTCGGCTTGTCGTGTCCCAGGTTAATCCGCTTGAAAGTTTACTGTAGAGATGGAAAAATCGTGATGAGCCCAGCTTATCTAAAATATGGCATTTGTTTATTTATAACCTAAGTTAGATGACTTTCAAGAAAACAAAAAAATATCGAATTTTATAAATTTAAACTTCAGAAACACGAAATTTTTAAAACTTTATGTAGAGTATTGACGACCACTGATAAGGTTAAATTGATTCTGGCAGTGAGAGCTTGATTATTAAAATAAAAAAAGAGTAAATCGTTAAAGTATTTTCATTAATTCCCTTTCTATTTTCTTTGTGCGTAAAACCTAATGGAATTAAGTTCGGCTGCCTCGATTAGAAACGTGAATTAATTTAAGCCAACCAAGAAAAAAGGTTGTTACTAATTCCAACGTGACCATGGGATCAAATGAGCTTCCTTTGGGCGAAAAAAATATTAATTAGTCCCTTTAGCTACCGTGCCATTATTACAATGGTTTGTATTGTTACGTATCAACACGTTTCTGCCTGCTCGTATTACATGTTCGCCTTTGTATTTACATTAGTTTAATATTTATATTTTTGTGCAATAAAAAGTTTACATACATACATACTTATTTAGAGCTATGTGAAAACTGTTCAATCGTTTGCAAAAACACAACTCTTTTTATTACCCAACTGCCAAAAAGGGTCATATTTTTTCTTTAAGTTAACACACTGATACAATAAATAAATAAAATATCAGAGGACAATCTTACTCAAATTTACCTAGATGAAAAAATAACTTATCTAGAGAAAAAAATAGTAAAATACACAGAAAACATCTAAGACTCCAAAACTAATATTCGCGCTCATGACACAAATTTCTGCCCTCACCGAGTAAAACTTTGTTTATGCATAAATCAATCAATACGTTTAAATAGAGTCACATCGAAACAACAACAAGCAGAAATACGTTTTTTTCTCGCTTAAAAATAATAGGTTTTTTGAAATACCACGATAATTTCTGGTGTCTATAGGACTGAGTAATTTTATTTTGCTGTCTACAAAAAACTCAGTTTTCTGATCAGTTATTATGAAGTAGAAAATACGTTGTGTTTTATATTCTAAGCATTTTTTTTTATGTCCTTGTACAATCAATTTGAAGGACAGAAATATAATAGAACTCTATAGCATGGAGGTAGATCTTCGAAACTTTCCTTTACTTAAGTCAAATGCTGGAGGAAATAATTAAATTGCGAAGGTTTCTGGACAAATGGTTATTGGCGAAGGAATCCGGGGGTATTAATTTCTTCACCAAAGGTTTTTAGTGAAATTAATGGGGTTTTCCCCTTAAAAGGGTTTATTGCTGGTCCCAATGAATTGGCTATTGGTAGCGCTGCTTTCCATTAAGTCAGTTACGCACTGTGATTTGTTTCAATTAATCT